>JAOTAY010000002.1:14220009-14236211 GCA_025629805.1 Erythroxylum baracoense | reverse complement strand
ATATAAATAAAATAAATTTAGTAAATAAAATATTTCATAAAAATATATTATTAGTCATATAAATTTAAATTATAAATCAAAAATATTAAATTAAAGTAAGAAGAATACGATACATTGAACTTGCTTTTTATTAATTGATGATATAGTAGAAAATAATAATTATCAAAAGGTTATTAATAGAAAGTAGAATTTTTATCGTAGAAGCACTTTCTTAACGTAACCCTCTTTCTGCTATAGATTTCTGCAGTGACGTCGCAGTTTCTTTCAACTTCCGGTTCTTCGCTCATAGATTTAAACATGTGACTGTGATTAAAAATTGCGGTGAATAAGTACTTATCTCCACCGTATCGCAGATTTAAACGCAGCCAAATTCCTCTGCCAATATAACCATACAATACATGCAACTTTAAGGAGTGATTCAATTAGAGCCTCCTTTTAGTAAAGATTTTAAGATTGAATTTTCAAAGCTTCCTAATCTTTTTTATTAAGGTAAATCGAACTGAAAATTAAAAGATTTAAAGTTTTTACGATTAAATCGATTAAATCAGTTGAGTTTTTTAACCATAACAGAATAAATATTCACAAACGTGTACTTTGCTTTTGATTGGCTAAGAATCGAAACTTTTCAATAGATAAATAACATGCCATAGTCTATCGTGACGAGATGGTGACGTGTAACTCAAGAGTAATCTGCTCTGATATCATGTTAAATTTTATATGATTAGGCCTAAATACACTGAATACATACAAACTCAAATGAGGTTCCATCCTAAAATCAATTGGTACTAAAAGGAATAACTCATTAAGTTTATATACATGCTAAAGGTCATATTTTTTTTGATATGGAACAAAATATCTCTTATATTTCAACACAATCATATAAGAATCCAACCAATCTAAATCACAAGTTTAGTTTAGACATCTAAACAAGCATGCCCTATCTCTTTTGGTTGGTTTTCCACTAGATAGCTTAATAAAGCATACCTAAATCAAGTTTAATTAGTTGCAGTTAGTCCCACTAATTGGTTGGAGCATTAAATGACATGTAAACAGCATGTGGTGTGGTAATCTTATCTGAGCTATCTGGAGAAATTGCATCCTTACGTTTAGTTGGTTCAGGATTGATTGCCTATCGTTTCCTTCCTGTTAATGCCTAATTATCGAAAGAAATTAAATTTTTTATTCCTTTAATTTGCTGTTTATTACAGAAATTATGTTGATTAGACGGCAAACATTGAAAACAGCAATGTAACGACAGGATTTCTTCATATTCACTTGATGGGAGACCTAATTTTGTTGGGTTTTTTTCCCTTTTTTTTTAGAAATTTGTGTCCGTTATCATTTAGATGTGTACCGAATAAATCTTTAGATTAATGTAATAATCTATAAATTATGTCAATAGAATATTTTATACTAGACAAATCTTATATAACAGACTCGATCAAAATAATGTAAATAAAAGAATTCGAACAAGAGAATTTTTGATTTAATACTTCCAATCTACCAACTTCACAACTCTTTGTTATTGTCATGATTAGTTTTTCTTCCTTGATTAGACGGTGTATTAACATTACTCTCACTTGTGGTACTTTTATTTTTCTTTGGAAGGTCTTGAAATCATAATATGTAAAACTGTCCCAACTTTTTTTAAGGGTTAATTATAAAAAAATGATGTTTTCTAAATTTTACATATTAATTTGAATTTTAAAATAGTATTAAAATGTTATAATTTACTATTTTTAACAAAAATAGTCCGACATTAAGTATTTTTGCTAAAAATAAAAAGTTGAAATATTTTAGATTTGCATTTTGAAGTTCAAATTGTAAAATTGAATAAATTTTGACTTTTTTTATAATTAATCATATTTTTAACAATGATTAAAAAATTCAACCGATTTGGTAGGTTCAACTGTAAAAATCTTGAACCGGTCAACTTTTCAATTATATTTTTAGGTTTGTGGTTCAATTTAAATTAATAGATCTTATTATTAAAAAGCAATCATTTTATTTATTTATTTATTAGCCGATATTTACATATTTTATAATCTAGTTTTTAATTAAACTTCAAATTTTTTGATAAATAAGTAGAATTACTTTTAATTATATTTTAAATTCTTTAATTTTATTCAATATTTACCCATTTTAAAACAATCTGATAACGATTAAACTTTTTAAACCTTAAACCTGTTGTCTTACTAGTTTAACTTCTGATTCAGTTTTTAAAACATCAATTTTTAGTTAAAGAATTAAATAGATAAAGAATGAGAGCTTTTTATTGGGTATTGATTAAATTCTATAATTCATAAATTTTAAATAAAATACTTAATAATAACTTAAATTAAAAGTATGGAATTTTGAAATATGTTGGCTTTCATTGCCCCACTAATTGCTTTGTCTATTGAATATCAGCAGTTGTAAAGGGAAGGTGATAGTTCTACCAAGAAAAAAAGGAGAAGAGGAAGGTTGACATGATCCATACCAACTCAAAGAAATCAATAATTAGAGGAATCATCCATGACAGGTAGATTTTTAATCTGGTTTGGCTCCATCTTTCACAGCCATTCAAATCAAAATTACACTATACCTGCCTACAGTCCCTTCAAATCAAATATACAAAACATTCCTACTTTTCAGGAGAATCCCCTTCTTTTTCTTCTGCATAAGTTTGTTTTTTTTATAAGTAAAGGAAATAAAATCTTTTAACAAATTTACCTTAATGTGTAACTCTTCGGTTTAATCTTAAAAATCTAGAATCATTCGACTTTTCGGTTCGATTATAACTCTTATAATTAAAACTCGATTAATTTGTCAATTAATTAGACAATTTTGGTAAATTAATAAGTTCTTATAAATAAAAATAAATCAATTAATTTACATTTATTAGTATTTTTAATTAAACTTCAAATTATTTGATAAATAAGAATAATTTCTTCCAATCATATTTCAAATTCTTAATTTTATTTAATTTTTAGCTAGTTTTATGACTGTCTAATTTCGATTGAACCTTTTAAAACTTACACCTCATGTCTTATTGGTGTAACTTTCAATCGTATCTTTAAAACATTGGTATAAATAATAAAACCTAATTTTATTAAATGTAAGAAATTATTGGTATTGTTTTATTATATTTACTTTTACTGTCACGGTCACCTTTGTATCAAGTTGTCCAGTTCTTATGCTATAAATATATCCCTAGCTCTTTTGAGGTACTTGTCATGTGAAGAAGTTGACTATCTGTCTACTCATTAAGCTCAACAGAACTTCAACTGTACAATGGCATAAGATATATCTAATATATAGACTGCAAGTGTACAATGGTGTGTGTGTGTTTTTGTGAAATGAGAAGATGAGATCCACACAGGTACTGGAGAATTATGAGAAAGCAACCACCGTGGAAAAGCACATTTCTACACTTTCTCTTGTTCACATCTACTCAACAAACCAATTACATTAAAATTTACGTTTGGAACTATATTAATATTTGATAATTCAAATTATTCAGTTTTGATATTTGTGCTAACGATTGAATTATCAAAAATTAATAAAATTGTACCCTAAAAATATATATAAGCAATACAAAAAATAATTATAGGACTTATTATATAATACTAACTTATAAATTATACTTTTAATTATTCTTTTTAAAATTATATTAATATATGAGAATCCAAATTATTCAATTGTAATATTTATGCTAATGATTTATGTTAGTGAATATATAAAACGAATTAAGATGGCCTCACACAATAGCTTAAACTTTTGTGGTGAAACGATTGCTTAACATGGTATCAGAGCCTTTGTGACCAAGTGGTCGTGAGTTCAAATTCTACCAAATACTTATTATTCAACACAAGATAGAGTGAGTATGTGCAAGTTTTAAACCCAAATGGTTTTCACTTAAAGAGGTGTGTTAATGAATATATAAAACCGATTAAATTGACCTTACAATATAACTTAAGCTTTTGGGGTGAAACGGTTGCTTACAAATTTAATTATGAAAAATTGAATTTTAAAAACTAATTAATAATTATAAATTTTTATTTTAAAAATAAATTACACACAAATCAACACGAGCTTTTTTGTGGTGATGGGGTCGTCTGCATTAAATCCTGTCCGGTGAATCAACGTCTTTGGTTTTGATCGTAGATTTGCAGCAGTTGAAATGCATAGTCTCTTAGATTTTATTACAAGGGAAAATTTGTAGGGTGCAAAATGAAGGCTTTTACACACTTTTTTTGGAAAGTTAATCTCTTTATTGGGAAGTGAGACTACGAACAACAATCAAAATCATATTAGTTTGGTTTCAGTAGTTCAAAAAACATAATGGTTCTGTGACTCCTGTCAATCAGGAGACTGAACATGCCTTCTTTCAAACTTTGAACACCAACACTTTCACTCACCTTCCTTCCTAGTTCCTTGTAGCCATCACTAGAGACTGTTTTACTATAGTGATGCTGTTTCAAGTGTTCAAAAGTTACTATAAGGTAAGGTAGATGACTGAAATTCATCCTTGGAAATAGATTGAATCCTCTAATTCAACTTAATTATTTCCAAGTTTTACTTGACTTCTGATAAAAGATTAGATAAATTTGAGTCACGAGTGAGTTCTGAAGTCTAATTTGAGTTTAACATCATTTTGAAAGATATAGTCATACCATTTGATAGGTTGAATTTTCAAAATTAATTTTAGTCCAAAATTTGATGAATTGGAATTAAATTCGCAACCCTAATTTAATTTAATTATTGAATTAAATTCGGTTTAAAAAATTTGTAAATTTGAGTCTCGTGATTTGAAGTTTAATTTGCATTCGAACTATTTTATAAAATTTTAGGTTCAATTTTTGAACTTCACTTTAGTTTAAATTTTGATGAATTTGAAATTAATTTGTTAGTTTCAGATTGGAATTTTTGAGATATGTTATTCCTATTGAAAACGTTTAAATAAGTAATTTAATTTTTATTTTTTAATAAAAATAATTTGATTAGTATTTAACCATTTATTCATAAAATATATAAAATTGTAATTATATAGATCAATTGTTTGATTTTATAGTGTATTTAAGAGAGAATTAATTTACACATATATATAAAATTGGATTATGTATTCAATTTTTAAGACATTAATTTTAAAACACTTTTATGGGTTTATAATATATATATATATATATATATATGTATATATATAATATGACTTACTATAGTGAATTTTATAAGATCTACATATTAAATTAGAATTGATTTTGGTATTATATTAAATATAAGAGAAATTTTTTATTTAAAGATTTTCAATTAAAATTATCATACCCTTTTTATTAGTTATGAGTAAGACTGTATATTATTAGATCTCTCTAAATTTCATGTATTAGCAGAATTTATACCGAGTATTATTGATATTATTATTGTTATTAAAAAAATTCTTATTTCCTACTTCCTAAAGTTTAAAGTTGATGTAAGAAATAGAAATTTTAAAAAAAATGTTATGATATATTGATATAAGTAATTTTTCAAAAATAAAAGCTTTTTTGAATTAAAGAAAAATACCATAAAATGAATTGGCTTGTGATTGGACAAGCAAATAGTCCTAGAGCATAGTATCCTACTATCACCAAACTGGAGAAAAACTTGTACACTGTAGGTCAGCAGTACGAGAACAAAAGCAAATCAAACTGGACACGAAAATCCAGGAAAGCATCAGACGGTCCAGAAGTGATGAGAAAGCACTCGTGTGCAGAAGATGCATCGGCTCTTTTTTAATCTTTATTAACTCATTATTATCTATCTTTTTTACTTTTTTACTGTCGGCAGTAAAAAAGATCTTTTTTACTCAATTGCTGACGCATGCACAGTACCTTCTTCTCCGTTCCCCTTTCTCGCGAGTGCGTGCACCTTCCCCACATTATTGTTCATACCAAGAGAAGAGAGTGTTTGCACGCGAGTTGAACAAGGTGGGGGAGAGTACGTACAGAATCTGGGTTTTGGATACAAGGACGGAAAAGGCTGAAAAGTCTGCAACTCCGTTCCGTAAATCGACGGCAAAGTCGGGGGGTTTGACGGTGAAAGTGGGCCCCATCGCTGTAATAAATCGCAAGCAAAAGATATTGTTAATGTTGTTGGAGGGAGTGAAGTGAGGGCTGAACAGAGACAGAAGAAGAGCAGTAACACTGCTAACGTTAACATGACGTTATTCACCTGAAACTGAACGTAATCTCATACAATGTCAGTAGTTTTGCCACGTGTCAGCTTCATACCTCTTATCATTACATTTTCTTATTAAAATTAAGGTGACTTTGTGAGTTTCAAGATTAAACTAATTCAAAATTCAATAAATAAAAAATATATTTTGTAAGAAGATAATACATAAAATTACAAACATATTAAATTCATAAATAATAATTCATTTAAATTGAGTTAAACCAAGTTTAATTTTAATTTTATATTTACTTAAAGTTGATGAATTAAGTTAATTTGAATTAAATTATTAATTGCAATTAATCAAACTATTTTACAAATAAGTATTAAAAATAAAAAATATATTCATTATTAAACTAATGTAAAATTCATATGATTTAATTCAAAATACAATCGATTTCACGTTTAAGCATAACAGTCCATTGAGCCCCTAGGGATGGTCGAGTATAAAGCATGAGACTAAAAGGTCATGTGTTCGAATCTCTTTATCTACTTTCTCTCGATCGAGTATGTTATACAGGACTTACCTAATGTAAAATACTCAATTGACATAATTTATAGACTATTGCATCAATTCAAAGATTTACTCAGTATGTATCTAAAAGATAAAAACTACTGATCCCTCCGTTCTTAAAAAAAGTGAAAGCCCATTGATATTAGAGGTTTAAAATATAGAATATTGTTTTGTATCCATCTCGAGGTGTGATACTCAATTGTCATAAGCCAGATTTGAGATCTAACTCGAAAAAAATGACAGCTTCTATTAGAAATAGTACCTGTGTACTAGCTTTTAAAATATGATAAATAAATAAAAAAAATATGTCAAATTTAAAAATAATTAAAATTAATGAAATTAATAGTAAATTAATAAAATCAATAGTACAAGAAATCAATTTTTGTATAATTTCATTAATTTTACTAAAATTATTTACTGTTTGTAAAAAATTTGTAAATTTTTTATAATTTATATAAAAGTTTAAAATTACTTCTTCTATTTAATAGCATCAGTAATTTGATGTGATATTTTTTAAATGTATAATACTTTATTTAAATCATTATATCATAAGGAGTAATTAAAAATTAACAAATAGTACAAGTGTTACAACTTACTTGTCAATTTGATTAATTTATTAATTTAATTAATTTGTTATCTATAATATTTATATATCAATACTTATATTAAAATATTAATAAATTTATTAAAATAATAATAACAGTTGAATATAATTATAATTTTCCGTATATGACAAAGATTTACTAGATACATACGAAAAGACTAAAACTAAATACTAAATACCAATATTATATTGTCAACTTGTCCTGGTCGGTGGATGCTAGTACTTATAGCATCCCATAGCGCATTAATTGTTCGGAAGTGATGTGAGCAGCAGCAATTGCGGCCGCTTATAATTACACACCTCTCTTTTTGCCCCTTTCTGAAATTCCTATGAACTTGACCGATGCCTAACTCCTACATTCATACATGTCTAAATCTTACAGAGACAAAAGAGACCTTGGAAAGAAGATAAAGAGCATATCAACGAGAGTCCTTAAAAGCCTCGAAGGGTCATGTGTTTATTCGAGATAAGAATGAACGGAGGATTAGTAGGCGTGCAAGTGGAAGAGTCGAATGTTTTATTGTTCTTTTGCTTCAATCTTTGTTGTGTTCTTATCTTAAGGGATAGGGATGAATATATTGCATCTTTTATGTATATCGAGTATAAACTCATATGATAGTGATATCAATAACTTTTAAAAACGATAAGATCTTGTACCCCTAATTTGTTCAATTTCATTACCAATTTTTTTTAAGAGATTGACAATTTCTTAAATTATAGCTTAGTTTGAGGGAGCGGTGACGATTGACAACCAGCCGAAATCAACATGCTAAAATAATAAATACTTATTTTCAATAAGCATTTATGTGTTTGGGATTGTTGTTTTGGTAACTGCTGAAACGTGAAAATAGGTGTTTGACAAGTGAGATTGCGGTTGCTGAAAAGAGATAAAATAATTAAAAAGCCAATTGATTTAATAAACTATTAATTGTTGTATAAATAATTAAAAAAATATTATTAGTCATGTAAATTTAAAATTATAAATAAGAATATATAAATAAAATAAATTTAGTAAATAAAATATTTTATAAAAATATTTTATTAGTCATATTAATTAAGAGTATAATGGAAAATAATACTTGTAGTGAAGGTTATTAATGAAAAGTAAAATTTTCACCGTACAAACAGTTTCTTACCGCAACTCTCTTACTGCTTATTGATTTCTGCGGTAGTACCGCAGTTTTCTCCAACTTCCGGTTGTTCACTGCAGATCCAAACACGTAACTGCATTTGAAACTGCGGTGAATAAGTACTTATTCCCACTGCACCGCAAATCCAAATGCAGCCTATATCTATGGCGCTTTTTACGTCTTCATTTGGAAGTCATTTTCTCAAAGATTTTAGACTTTTTTGAACTTTTATTCTCCAAAGCTCATTGCCTCGAAGGCTTTCTTACCAAGTCCTTGCCTCCAAGATTGTAACACTTATAATGCCTTTCTCTTTCTCTGAAATTCGTTATCTTAAAATCTTCAGCTCTGAAGAGTCGTTTTGATCGTATTTTCCTACCATTTTTTATTGCAACTTCCTTTCGATGCCTTATGTTGTAACATGTTTCTTGCCTTCAGCTCATCTTTCACAATTCAGGGGCCTACTTTCCCATGCTTTTTTCTTAATGAGGCAACAAGTTACCTCCTAGAACACGAAAATCGTATGCTTTGAAAATTTGGAGAATCAACCATGCTCAGTTTTCTTACCATCTACTGATAGTATTTACATAAATAATGCATCAAAACATCATTCCCTTCAAATGATAGTTATTGCTTATAAGTTATATCTCGCCCCTCTAACGTGATAAACCAGCTTAAAAAGTTTCAAGGTGTCAAGCAAATTAGGTGAACTTGCACCTTTGACAAGTTATAGGCTAATAATATATAAAATTGTCAATGATAGTCAGATTATACTAAGCAGTTGAAAAGAAAAGAAGTGTCTTAAGAGATATGATTCTTAAAGTCATAAGTTGGTGGTTGTCTTATAAAAAGAAATGTTGCGAGTGACATGAATGTTAAAGTTATACATTATCGATTATTTTTAAAAGTACTAACTATAAGTGACATAATTTTAATGTTTTAAATTACATTATTGCGAGAGTGGACTAAATGTTATATTATTATAATTATTTATTATGATTATAATCAAATGTTGTTTTAATCGTTTATAATTATAACATGTCTCGTAATTTTCAGATAAAATGAAAAAAATAATGAGACCGAATGCCATTCTTTCTCATCTATTGGAATGAATGTTCTGAGTAAAAGTAATAAAAGCAATACTTGCCAGGAATATTTTAGATAAGAATCTGAACTAATGCAACAAAATAATAAGTTCCCCCTAATTGACTACGTAAATGAAAATAATACAGAATAAGACTGAACTTAGATCTAATCAACTATAAGTCTACAACTACTCTTACAAAAATTGCCTATATATTCTTAGTCTTTTCTTAATATATATTTCCTAGTTTACTCTCTGAACCCATTTATTTCATCTTTATTCTACACTATTATTTGCAAAGTATCTATATTTCGTTTCCCATCAAATCCACAGAAGGAACTACATTTATTGTATTGAATTTTCATATTAAAATAGAAGGACTAGTTGACATTCTAACAGATTGGAAGTGCTAATCAGTAAATACATTAGGATTTAGGGAAGCCAATGAGAGGAACTCAGGATCTTTTTCCAGTATAGACATCATCTTCTCATCCAGCATTATCCATGCCTCCAAAGAGTTGTTTTTTCCCGTTGCTTTCAATATGACTCCATCCAGGGTACGATTTCCTGCACTAATATCTCCTGAAACTCCAACCCAAACTGGCTTTCCCCACCCAAAATCGACGTCATCGAAACCGAAGGTATACCAACTTGAAAAGGCGAATAGATGTGGGCTCTTCTCGTAAAAATCGACCTGCTGGTTTAGCTGCTCCATAATGGCAGCTGATCGTTCAACACCGCATGAACCCTTTAGATTCTCGGCGTTAACATTTGCAATGGCGTCTCTTATGAGGGCGACTAAGTCACAGAGCTCCGCCTCGGTGTCAGTGGGAGTGAGATTCGTAGTTGGAAATCGAAAGAGATTTCCAAGAGAATGCTTATCTAAGCATGGGTCCATACGAGAGCGTATGTTTACCATTGGCATTGCAGCTGACAACTTCCGTGAATCAGATATTGATCTACAGGCCTTCATGCCATGCTTCCAAATGAAAGCACATAATGCTTGAAATCGAGTTGGATTTTCTACAAGTTTGCTTTTTGACATTTCTTGTAGAGCAGAAACAGCACTTGCATCAAACACGTATCTCCTTCTAACACACTTTCCTTCAGTGAAGTATGCGCTTTCTATTGAACTGAAAAAGGTTGCTGGAAGTGATGGTGCAGGAAAATTAGATGATGCATCCGAAAAGTTGGGATGAGCAATTTTTTCAGGAGAACCACTGGCAATAGCTGCCCAACTTTTAAAGAATGCACTTGCCGTTGATCCGTCAATAATCTTGTGCAGTAAGCACACACCTAGGACAATCCCACCACATTCAAAAATATTAAGTTGCACAAGTACTTGTGGCACTGTCAGGTCCTGTTGTTGGCAATAGGGTGTGAGTGGAATAAATTGGTTAAGTGATTTCATATCAGTATTCTTAAGATAGGCTGCTAAATTTCCTTTTACTCTGGTTTCGATGTAAGTAGCACCCTCGTTGTAATGGCCGATGGTGAGGAGATCATCCCTTATCCTACCGGATAGTGGATAAAAGAGATTCAAGGTCTTTGAAAGGGAAACTTTTAGGTGAGTGGAAATTTGGTCACACTCCACAGGCTTCAAATCGTCCATTGAGTAGAAAAACATGAAAGGAGTGTAGGTTGTGGGAGCCAGAAGATCCAGAAGAGAGAGTTGGAATGGTGGTAAACTATCTACAGGTGGAAAAGGTTTGACGCTGCCCTCATATGTCACAGACATTTCCATGTTGAATTCTGATAAATTTGACAATGAAACGATCTTAACTTTTAGCTTCTTTTACGAACACATCCAATATTATGCATGCTATTTAAAAAAAAATACAAACCTTGCTTTAATCATTAGAAATGGTGGTTATACAGAAAACTATGATGTTGTAATATATGAAAAATGGAGATCGAGAGACCTTACCTTGAATCCGTAAATCCACAAGTTGGAGTTAGAGATGCTGTTTTTGGACTTGAAATGGTTGGGTAGGCTTGAGATACTAAGTTGGACTTGATTTATAAGAACAAACATTTATCATTTTTTAAGCTCATGAGTAGGTCTTATCGTCAAAACTACAGTTGATTAACGCGTTCACCAAGCTTTAGTTGAAAAGCACCCCGCTCATTGGTATGAAGAACTATCTAGATGTAACACTATTGCTTATGTTTCACCACAATTTACTTCAATTATTTATTTGTCTAATTTATGTCTCAATATGGGTTCTCGAATTAAACAACCAAGAAATATTCATAAATGGAATTAGTTATATATTATATGGGCATGTACGTGTAATACTTGTAAATTTTGCTAAATTTAACATAAAATGTTTCGTTACTTCATCTTTTTCTCTCATGTTCAAGCTATTATAGTTTAATGCCTAGAGTCAACAATAAAGCATATTAAATTAAAAAATTAAAAAGTCATAGCGCAAAAGGTGGAAAAGAAAGTCCTGAACCTGCCAAGGGAAACAAAACAAAAACAAAAACAATCATAATATTATAACATGTAACCATTCAAATTTGATAGGCTGTTTTCTTTAACCACCCAAAGGGCAACTCTTATTGGACAAAATCCCATTCAATTACGGAGGCGGACTTTATAATGCAAACAAATCGGTGCCAATATTAAATTAATATCATATCATATATTATTTAGAATGTAAAGTTTAAAATTTTTGTTTACCGGATTAATAATAAATATTTTTAAGGATAGTTGAGTTAGTGAAGTAAAAGGTACGGGGTTAAAATATCTTAAAATCTTTCTACCTACGTCCTTGCGATCGATTATGTCATGTACAGCTTGCCTAATATAAAATACTTGATTAACGTGATTTGCATACTATTACGTTAATACGATGAACCCAAAATAATAATAATAATGAACACTTAAATCATGTCCTATGTTTATTGGTGGATGTATTCCTAATGCGTTGGAAATCGAAACGTACAAAAAAAGAAAAAAGCGTGCCAGGAAACCTCCTGTCTGATTCAGAGTTAGGTGGAGGAGAAAACTCAACCATGGGTAGACATAAACTCTCCAAAGTGTACTCACAATTGGGTTAAGCCGTAAGGATAATTTAATTTGAAAAATAGAACCAAATCCACAATTCAAATTATTTTGGGTATACCAAAATGCGATACAAGATAACCAAGTATATAAAGTTGAGTACTCTAGCTAAGAGCTCTCATATAAGCGGATAAATTAAAATTATGAAGTTGTACGAGAGTTTTTAATTAACATTTTTATTATAAGTTCTAAAATATAGATGATATATTAATTCATCATTTTAAAAATTTTATCTTTTTCTTTATTGGAAATAGAATAATCATTTTATTTTAACTTATCTTTCTTTAAACATCATCCATTTTGCTTTTTCAGCACAAATAATTTTTTGTATTAATCTGTACAATTGTTTACCAAATACTAATTCAAAGTGACATATATTTACTTCTAAAAATTGTTTATCTTTAATTAATAAATATAAATATATTTTATTATTGAATCTTCTCATTCAATAACATTATCAATTATCTATATTAAACACAATTAAATATAACGATCATTAGTTACCTGTAATTAACAATAATAAGCAATGCCAATAGTTATCATCTTTTATTTATGAACGCTCATAAGCTTTACCGATCACCTGTCAATTTTGGGCTCTACCACTTTCAAATTCCTCGTGAGCAGCCATAGCTTACGAAAAAACATTGTGGCCAATAATTTATGAAATACACATTGTACCTTATGCATAAGACTCTCCGATTTGCGAGGGTTTGTGAGAGTTGGAAGAGAATATACTTAGTCTTCTCTTTGCATTTTTTTATAAAGAGTATGTTTTCGTTAATCTAACCTGAGATCTTTTGGTTACAAAGGAGTAACCTTACTAGTTACTTCAAGGCTCGCCCTCATGACCAATATTTTATAGTTAATATTAATATTATAAGTATAGGGAGCGGCAAACCCAGATGCGAGGGACAACACTCTAGTTTTTCTCCAAAATCTCCTATAGCTGATTTTGTTTTTCACCTAAATGTACCTAATGGGCCCTCCCATCTGTTGGCCGATACATCCAATGGCGTGTTTAATGGGCCCTTAACTTAGCCTTATCATTTTACTTCGGACCCTAAACTTCAGTCCAATTTCAGGCCAAACAAAATTACGGTAAACTCACCTCAACCCCTCTTACCCTAAGCCCAAATTTAATAATAAATCACCTGCTCAACGTCAAATTTGTTGGAAGTGGGGGCATATTGCTGCTCACTGTCATTTTCGATATTCTGAATCTTATAATCGCTCCATAAGATTCCACCATACTACAAATAATCTTACCATAGCCTTCTCTGCTATGAATATTTAATATGATCATGATCCAACTCCTTTTAATCAAAATACTATTACTAAATGGTTACTAGATACTAGTGTAATTGCACACATGAATCCACATCTTGATTTCGTAGAATCCGTCACACCATATGAAGGATCCAATCAATTTATTATTGGTAATGGATGCACTCTTCCTATTTGAACCCTAATCTTTCCCACTTTTTCCTATAATGTCCATTTTTCTGATATATTGATTGTTCCTCACATTAATACTAATCTTTTATCTGTTGCCAAATTTGTCACTGATAATTCCTGTGTCATTGAATTTAATCCATTTGGTTATGTTGTGAAGGATTTCAAATCCCAGATATTACTTCCCGATGGTCCCATTCGCAAAAATCTCTACCCCATGAAGATTCCAAAGAACTTCACCAATCTTGTTGCTCTCATTGCTGCCTCCACGTCAATAAATATGTGGCATCAACATCTTATTCATCCATGTCCCTCCATATTATCTAGATTAGTTCATGTTTTGCAATTTAAAAATATTTTCAATTCATGTACTTTTTATATTCAAGGAAAAAATGTTCATTTTTTATCTCTTCTATCTTCCCACAGTTCTATCAAACCCTTACAATTAATCCACTATGATATTTAGGGTCCTTCCATGTTTATTTCCCACTCTAATTATCGCTATTTAAGTATCTTTGTGGATGAATTTAATGGCTTTGCTTGGTTTTTTCCTCTCACCCACAAAAATCATGTCTTACTTCACTTTCAATCCTTTAAAACCGCAACTAAAAATCTCTTTTCCACTACCATCCAAAATTTTCAATGTGATGGAGCTCCTGAACTCACTAAAGATGCCTTTCCACACTATCTTTTTCTCATGGAATCACTCTTTGCATCTCTTGCCCTTATACACCCCATCAAAATGGCCTTGTTAAATGAAAAATTCGTCACATCGTTGAAACTAGTCTTACCCCTCTTCTTCATGCATCTCATCCCAAATCCTTCTGATATGAAGCATTCAACACAGCTGTTTATCTTATCAATCTCTTACCTACTCTTATTCTTCACCACAAATCTCCTCATAAAGTCCTTTGCAGCAATAAACCTGACCTTAGTTACCTGTTTTTGATTGTGCATGTTTTCCTCATTTGGGCTCTGTTCATCCAAACAAACTTACCCCAAAATCTATCTAATAAGGTTTTACTGGATATGCCTCCCAATATAAAGGTTATATCCCATCATCTCCAAACTTTTTATTTCTCGTCATATCCACTTTATTGAACATCTTTTTCCCTATCACAAATTACCTGAAAACGATCTTAAAGGGGGGTTGAATAGATCTTTTAATTTTTTTCTTCTTTTTGCAAAGTGCTATAAAAAAGAAAATTAAAACACACAAGGCAAAACAAAAACAAATCGAAATGTAAATTAAAAGAGTATAGAAGAGAGGCAAACACAATATGTATAGAGGTTCGGTGCAAAGACCTACGTCCTCTACCTAAGCTCCTACTTAGGATTTTGTTAAAGCTCTTAACTACACACTTTTTAGTTTAGTGTGAACTCTTCCAATTAACTTGACTTCTGGCTCAAGTTATACCTTACAAATGATTTGTTTTCTCGGCACAAATTCTACCTCTCAAGTGATTCTTCTTTAATCACTCAACTCACAATAATAACAAGGATAGTAATGAAACGATAAAGCTAAGTACAGATGAAGAGAATCAAGGTAAGCTAAGCAATATGAGAGCAATGAGAGAATAATTTTAGCACTATAAAACGTATGCTTCTTTTAAGAGCTTTTTTTTTTAATTCTTCTGTAGTGAAGACCTCTATTTATAGGCTTCAAGACGCTTTTGGACGCTTCTAGTCGTTGGAGAAAAATTTGCTCTCGTTTGAATTCGTTTGACAAATTCAAAGTCTGTTCATCTGTACCTGATAGTCAACTAGTCTATATGTTATAGTCGACTAATACATCATAGTCGACTTGTCTTCTAAGTGATAGTTGACTAGCAACACTCTTCTATATGAGTCTTCAGCTCTGTACGTCGAATAGTCGGCTTAAAAGGTGATAGTTGACTTGTCAAGTTTTCCAACCAACAGATCTGATTGATTCTCCAATCTTTGATTGTCGAGATACATGCGTAAAATCCTCATGCAAAATCTTCACATGAAATCCACGTTTTTATTTTTCTGATACTCATTAGTCGACTAGTGCAATTGTTCAAAATATGCGCTTTTCATTAGTCAATTCTTTATCAGCATGATAGTCGACTTGTGCAAGCTTTAAGTCGACTAGTGTTTATTAACTTCCTTAACATGAAATTATTTCTTAACCATTTCTT
>JAOTAY010000002.1:14174293-14210444 GCA_025629805.1 Erythroxylum baracoense | reverse complement strand
AGGTGATAATTGAGAGCGAGAAACTTAAACCATAAATGTCACAAGGAAATTGGTTCAAAGTGATTTAATGATCACTATCTCTGTCTTACGTAGCCAAATGTGAGTTTTGAACAGGTTTTGAGTAGATAAGTGAACTCAAGCTAAACATTAAGTATGTTTGAACTATCATTTGTACAGTATTTCTTGAATGAAAGATGTTCAAGTTAAACGAAGTGGGTAAATACCATAGCACGTAACTCGTACCATGTGTGCAAAAACTGACCACAAAGGGATTAATGTAAGTCACCAGATCTCATCTTACATTGTGTGAGGCCCTTAAGGTTAAGAAGAACCTCGTCATATACCTTTATGACTCTTGTCTCATTCTTGAGAATTGAATTTAAGGTTTGCTACTTTAGGTTATTGCTAAAAGATCATGGAAGATGTGATCCTATGGAATAATTCTAGGAAGGCAAATTAAATTTAATTTAAAAGAGAATTGAGAACTGAGGAAGGTCATTTATTTAGATCATTAACTCGCAAGAAAAGTATTCATAAGTGGCGCTCGAGGTGAAGGACGCATTTCTGACATGTGCAACATACGTGTCAGACAGGGTCGGCCCGTCTACACATAAAGCGCATGTGCTACACAAGCTGTCAAGGGTCTTTGCCCATCTGTGCACGTGGACGCGTGCAGTACACAAGCTTGATGCATCTGGAGGTACGTTAGGCGTGGCAAATACACTGCACGCATTGTCCAATTCAAGCATGAGGTGACATTATAGTGACATCAGCACTATAATGACAGCTAATGTCAGTAAAATGTCAGCCAAAAAAACTCAAAAAATTTTCAAATTTTTAGTAAGAATGTCTCGAAGCATTTTCGGTTAGTCCTAGGTTCGAGGAATGTATAAAGTGAGTTTTTTTAGTTTTGTGGATTTATTACATAAGTAATAAATTAAAGTTTAACTCTAGAAAAGGAAAATAGGCATTCTGAAGTTAGTTTTGAGTGAATTTTCATGCTTCAGACTTCATATGAGGGAGATACTTAAGCTTTTCATGTCTCAGGTCATATGTTTAGTGTTTGGAATAGTATGATAGTCACTCGGGTTGAGATTTTTCATGATAAAAGTCTTAAATAAACTTCAGTGACAATTATTTTAGCTTGAGTATATGATAATTAGAATGTGCATCAAAATTTTGCATTTATTAACAAATATTATCTCATTCTATATTCCTATACAAAATACGAGAATAACATAAAGATGTATCCCTTGTGTTTATGGACTTTTGGAGTACTAATGAGAATGTAGTCATCATAGTGGCCTTTCGAGTTAGTATTTAGATTGTTCTGCTTGCATGTTGGGGGATATCTCTGGTCTTGTGTTTGGTTATTCTTCTCACAGGTGTTAACCTTACATGGGATTTTGAGATGTGCATAAAATCATAAGATGAAGGAAACCATTGCTTGAGTGATAGATTCACCCACAGGTGGTCGTGTCACAATAGTTGATGTTACTCTGATCGCTTTTATGGAGGTCTGGTTGTAGGCATTATGTATTCAGCCCACAGGTGGTTCATAATGTGTGTAATCAAATTCTCTATACAGATGCTATTTACAGCTTTGAGTATCTCTATTATCCTGTATAAATGCTGACTTTTACATTGTGATTTTGCAGTTACCTTTTCGGTCAATGACAATAATTTCACCATTGAAACCTTAACTAGTTTCAATTTTAAGAAGTGGAAGAAGGAAGCGGAGTTTGTGTTGGAGATGGTAGATGTCAATCTGGCTATCCAGACGGAGAAACTAAAGTGGAGTTTGTGTTGGAGATGGTAGATGTCAATCTAGCCATCCAGCCGGAGAAACTAACTCCAATCACATCAAGCATCTCAGAAGTTAACAAGACAGCCTTTGCAACCCATGAGTGGTCTAATAGGATGGGTTATTTGAATATTAAGTGGTCAATCCCAGATCATCTACTGAGTGGACTACCAGACACTAGCATAGTGAAGGAGTTTTTAGATAATATGTTGTAAAGATATAAGGTCTCATCTAATGTTGATCAGAGTGCCTTGATCAAGGAGTTATTCTCCATGAGGTCTATAAGAGAAGGGGGAGTACGGGACTACATTATTAGGATGGTCCACCTGTAGAGTAAGGTGAAGGCACTTGACATTCCCATTCCTGATGCTTTGAAAGTGCACCAAGCTCTTAACACTCTCCCATCAGAGTTTGATATGTTTGTCACATTATACATCTTGCAGGATGAGGCTTGGGATATCAATGCCTTGATTGCCCGATGTGTTGTAGGGGAGGAGAAGCTCAAGAGCACTCCTCATACAGCTCTATATGCAACTGCTAAAGGTAAAGGCAAAGTTAGAGCCTAAAAAGCAAAGGGAAAGAAATCCAAATTCACTTCGCAAATACAGATTAGTCAGTCTAGTATTGCAAAGGGGCCACAAGAGTTGAAGAACATAAGTTGATTCTTTTATTAAAAGAAGGGGCATAAGAAAGTCGACTGTCAGAAGTATAAAGTTTGGAAGGTGAAACAGGAACTATCAGGTAATTCTTCGGCTTACATGATTCATGAATCCAATTTTGCTATAAGCACATCCGGTTCTTGGTGGTTAGATAGTGGAGCATCTAATCATGTTGCTTCCACAATGTAGGGGTTTAGATCTAGGAGAAAGCCAACTAAAGGAGAGGAGAAGTTGATGGTTGAAAATAATGAAGAAGTTGATGTTTTGTACGTAGGAGATATATGCTTAAACCTCGATACGAGGTTTGTACTTATATTATGAGACACATTTTATATACTATCTTTTCAACAAAATCTGATATTTGTATCAGTATTAGACATAAAAGGTTATCATTTTGTCATTGAAAATGCAATTGTACAGTTATTTTTCAATGCAAAACATATTGGAACTGCCTTCTTGTCATATGGTTTATATCTAATATGCCTTTCCCCTCATGAAATGTACGCTTCTTTATATATTACTAAACCTGTTACTCGAAAGAGACCTCTCATTAAGGATACATCATATACATGTTGTGGCATAAACGCTTAGGTCACATTTCCAGAGATAGAGTTGAGAGACTAATAAAGGAAAACATTCTCCCAACTCTAAATTTTGATGATATGAAAATATGTGTTGATTGCTGCAGAGTTAAGTTGACGAAAATAAAGAAAAAGGGATCAACTCGTGCTTCTAGTTTGTTGGACCTCATACATATATACATTAATGGGCCCTATATAGCACATTATGCAATTCTAGATATTTTATGACTTTTATTGATGATTATTGCCATTACAGTTATGTGTTCTTACTTAAAGAAAAGTTTAAAGTTCTTGAGAAATTTGAGAGCTTTAAGGCTGAGGTTTAGAACCATTTGGAAAAATACAACTGAGGTGGAGAGTACTATGGCAAACCTTGGGTTTCAGGAAAAAAAGGTTTCTTTGCCAGATATGTGGAATCTTGTGGAATAGAAACTCAATTTAGTATGCCAGGTAGTCATAAGCAAAATGGTGTGGTCGAAAGGTATAGTCGCACGTTAAAGAACATGATGAGATTAACGCAAAGCAGGATCAACCTACCTAAATATCTTTAGGGTGATGCCATTAAGATAGCATTGTATATACTTAATAGAGCCCCAAGCAAATCAGTGCCAAAGATGCATTTTGAAATTTGGAAATTATGGAAATAGCCTTTCACACATTTTTGTATAGGGCTGTCCTGCCGAAGTATGTTTGTACAATCTTTGTGAAATTAAATTACACACTCATTCCACCCATTGCTACTTAGTAAGATATCCTGATTACTCCAAAGACTATAGATTCTATTATAGAGAACGAGGGTCTCGAATTATGGAATCACAAACAACTAAGTTTCTAAAATATGAGGTCTTTGAGAAGGGTGGTCCTTCTCACCCTGCAGATGAAAGCAAGATGGATACTATGGTCATTTTGTATCCGTCACTTATACAGTCAAGTCTAATGGATCAAGGTCCTAGTACCATATCAGCAAAGGAATAGGAACCCATACTTGAGTAAATAGAGGTTCCTAAGGTATAAGAACCAATGCAGTTGTACAAATCCACTAAAGCGTGATGACCGACTATCTTATATGATTACATAGTCTATTTGGGTGAATAAGACTATGATATTGAACATGTTGTGGATCTGATTACTTTTATAAAAGTTGTCTCTGGACCCCATTCGAATATGTGGATGGAGGCAATGATGGATAAGATGCAATCCATGAAGTATAACCAGGTATGGGAGTTTGTTGATTTGCCTTAACATTGTAAACCTATCAGTTGTAAATGATTCTTTAAGACTAAAGACTTTTTGGGTAAAGTTGAGCAATTTAAGGCTCAGTTGGTTACCGGAGGGTTCACTCAGAGAGAAGGGATTGACTTTAATATTACCTTCTCTCCTTTGTCCTCTAAGGATGCATTCAGAGTGATAATGACAATAGTAGCTCATTATGATATGGAGCTACATCAGATGGATATCAAAATTTCTTTCTTGAATGGAGACCTTTATGAAGAGGCCTATATGAAGTAACTTGAAGGATTTCAGGATCAAGGAGAAACTAACAAAGTGGTACTTAAAGTTTGATGAGGTCATAGGTTGTGACCTCTTTTAGCTTCATGGAAACTAAAGTTGAATGAGGCTTGTACTATAAGGTCAGGGGGAGCAAAGTTATCTTACCATTGTTTTATGTGTATGATTCCTTACCTGCATAAAATGACTTGACCATATTGCAAAAAGTTAAGCAACTTTTTTCCAAGCATTTTGACATAAAGGACCTTGGCGAAGCAACTTTTGTCCTAGGTATGTAGATTCACTGGGATAAATCTCAACACTTTTTGGGTTTCTCACAGAGTGCATACATTGAGCGTGTGCTCCGAAGGTTTAATATGGCAGACTGTAAACCTGTATGGCAGACTGTAAACCTGTTGTAGCACCAATCTCTCATAGGGAGTGATTATCTTTGGCACAATGTTCAAAGAATGAAGTAGAGAGAGACTATGAATGTTCCATATTCTAATACGGTTGGTAGCCTGATGTATGCCCAGGTGTGCACTAGGTCAGACATTACATTTACTGTTGGACTACTGGGTAGATACCCGGCCAACCCAGGCATAAACTATTGGAATGCAGTCAAATGAGTGTTGAGATACTTCAAGGAACAAAGGATTATAAGTTGATATACAGGAGGGTCAACAATTTAAACCTCACAAGGTATACAAATTCTGATTTTGCTATGTGTCAGAATGATAGGAACTCCACTTCAAGTTACATTTTCATGTTGACAAATGGAAAAGTATTGTAGAAGAGTGTCAAGCAAACACTGATAACTTCATCAATTATTCATGCAGAGTTTGTTGCATGTTATGGGGCTGCTACACAAGTGGTATGACTCAGGAACTTGATTTCTAAGTTATATTTAGCCGATTTAGTGGCTAAGGTCATTCGATTGTATTGTGATGATCTTACTATTGTGTTGTTTAGTAATAACAATAAGAATATCATAGGGTCTAAGCATTTGGAGGTCAAATACTTGACCATAAAGGAGTTGATTCAAAATGATGTCATTGAGATGGAGCATTTGTGGACTAAGGAGATGTTAGCTGATCCTTTAACTAAAGGACTTCGCTCACTTATGTTTAAAAGACATGTATACCGTACGGGTGTTTTGAAGTCCTTTGACACTGTTAGTTAGGGATCGTTATGTTTGCTCCTTATATGTTTATACTTTTTGATGTATTATGACAGTATGGTTGTTTATTAATAAAGATGATATCTTTTTATTCTCAGTAATATGTGTTATCATACATAGTCATAATACATGTGAAAGACTTAACGTTTGTATCAATCTTAAGAAGTTTAAAGGTCATTGGACATATATACATATTGACTTTGAGCCTATATCTAGGAAACATAAAGTTTAAGTGGATATTCTGTTAGAGTAGTGCTATAAAGGCAATCATTTTTAGCACTTTTGTACAAACTTTATTTTGATTAATAAAGTGAAAGGCAATTTTCATTAATTTTATATTCATATTTATGAATTGATGTCAATCTTAAATCGAGTTAATGAAGTCCATGATACAAAACATAATATGAAGGAAATCATGATGAGATCATGATAATGAGATTCCTATAATGTGTAATTATGTTAGTTTCTAAATTATCCTTAATCATAGGATTAATGAGATAGGACATTGTTAATCTGGATAGACTAACATATGTTATTCTCCTTGATTTAATCAAGCAGTGGATCTCATAAACTGTAAGCATCAGATGTTTAGAGTTAACATGTGGATGCTTACCAAGAGTAGTAAGTACATCGGATGACTCGCTATAAGATTATCATATGGATGATCTATCAAATGTCAGTGATTAATCTCATCATAGCAATGGTGAAAATATCTTTGGACCGGAGGTATTTAAGGATATCTTGGATACTGATCATGTGCTTTGACACCATTTCTTGTTACCTCAAGACAAGGTCGCCTATAGGGTAGTGATTGGGTACAACTATTAGTATTCAAAGATAATTGGGTAGCCAATAAAGGATTCACCACTCCTGATAGAAGGAGATGATACCCAAGACCTCTTGTCGGGGTCATTACTCAGGAATCTCTAGCCAGAGTAGATGTGTGATGAAGAGAGTCTTCAATGACATAAAGAGTAATGAGATCCCCAAGATGAGAACTAGTATCACTTGGACTAGATGTGACGTAGTAAATCTAGTGGGAGTTGACACGTGACCCATACTCTGAACCAAATAGGGTATAGAATAGTGAAAGGATGAATTGCAAGGTAATTGCCTATGGAAAGGTCCGTAAGTCAAATAATTAACCATCAAAGAGTTCGTATGTCAATCCACTTAATTTTCGATAAATTGGTGTCATGAAACTATTCATAAATTGCTCGGATTAAAAGATAATTCAAGTGGCCAAAAGTTAGGAACCTAAAGGGTCACACACTTAGGAGATTGAGGGAATGTTTTGGGATAATATCGCAATATGATTATGGTAAGAAACGTTGAAAAGGAATGGACGAAATAAATGTTGCATGTATGTCTAAGGTGGAGTCATGATCATGATCAGCTAAGCCACGATCGTGACCGACTAATTCTAGCAACATATATAAGTGATTTATCATCACTTAAACATAGAGATTAATAGTTAGGGAGTCCAAAAACGTTCTGGACATTTAGGGGGAATCAGAGGGAGAATTACTTTGTATGTTAAGCAAGGGTTGCTTAATGTTTATTACATGTGATATAATTCTCTTCTATCCTTCCTATTAAGTATCCTACTTGTGTTTCCATCTTGTTTGGTGCTCAAACCTTCCCTACGCACTATATTTCTTCATCTCTGCGTGTTCTTAACTGGTTGTTGAAGGTGTTTGGTGTTTGCTACAACCAAAACAAGGAGAAGATTCAAGAAAGGAGGAGCATTTACAAGGTACATATGTTGTAATTTCATGTTCTTAAAATCTGTTTATACATGCACTTGGATTCTGGGTTTATAAGGATATCTGGGAATTGAAATTTTGATTCCGACACTTTCACTGCCTTGTCATGCACGTGATGCATGATCCCAGGTCATTCCAACATATCCATAGATTTTAACATGACATAGGGGGATATAAGTGTTTAATCTTATAAACTTGTTCTCTAATGCAATGTAGCATTCAGTAAGAGAACATAAAGGTATTCTCTAATGCAGTTTAGCATAAATTTTAGAGAAAACAAGATTTTTCTGGTGCAATTCGCATATGCAATTTAACATAAAGTTTAGAGAAATCGAGACCTATAAACAGAAAGTTAATACATTTTAGATCATACAGGTATCATCCAAGTTTGCAACACTTCATTTTCTCATTCATGTTAGTGAGGTATTACATATGCGTGATTCTATTGAATCTGTGTCACATATGACATATGTATTCGATACTTTTTGGTATTGAAATCCTTGTGGGATGAAATGATGGAATTTCATTATCTTTGGATCAAATTATGTTTTCTAAATCTGATCGATCAATATAATCATATGACTTAACCGTATTTTTGAACTAATTTTTAACTTTTTATCAATATAGCAATTGATTATTGTCTAACAAGGAGAATGCTAGAATTTTCCTATATAGTGGAAAATAATTAATTATCTTTTTATTGGTTTTTTGATAACCTATCGGTTAAATTACGTAATTTGATCCAGATAAAGGTAATAAAGTGGCCCAATAAAGGATCTAAATTAATGGGCTGAAGTCCAGGAGTAAAATGATTCCTGATCAGTATGGACTGGATCTATATTGAGGCTATGATGGAGAGGCCCGATATAGAAGCTATATATATAGGTTAAAGTCTCATATGGTCCCTTAAGTAATTTGTGAATGTTCAGAGACTCTGACCCATTCAGAGGTTCATGTCTCAAGAAAACCATAAAAAGACGTTTATCACATCTCGGTGAGCGACTTTAGTAAAGTTGCTGGGAAGATTTAAGCTCGTTAAGGCCTCAAAAAGCTCGTTGGAAACTCAATGGAACTTGGATTTTAACTCAACTTTATTGAACCCTTATGGTGATAGATGGCATAGTTTGATAATCAACTGATTTATTTCATCTTTTTGAATGTTCATAAGCGTATTCACACGATAGTTGGAGAAGATTTCGGTGTTAGATATTTTCCCATAAGGTGGACAACAATTAATTGCATTTTATCAGTTTTCAATAACTTATAGATTAAGTTACATAAATAAATTTGGATAAAGATAATAAAGTAACTCAATAAATGATCTAGTTAGTAGGTCAAAGTTCAACGAGAAAAATGGACCTTAGTCAGTGTAGACTGGACTCGTATTCAGTCTTTAATGGGGAGGCTCGATATAGAAGCTATATATATAGGTTAAGATCTCCTGTAGTTGCTTGAGTTATTCATGAACATAAAGATATCCTGACCCATTCAGATTTTCACGCGTTAAGAGAACCACAGAAAGATGTTAAACACATCTCGATGAATAAATCCCGTGAAGGTACCAGAGGATTTGCACTCGTTTCGTCTTCAAAAAGCTCGTTGGAAAGTTATGGAACTGAAATAAGATATTTCTACATTTCTTCATTATTTCCCTTTCACATTCGATCCAGGATACATAACTTAGGCTCTTGCTACGTGTTAACATGGTATTAGAGCAATTACGTAATCGGGTGGTTAAAAATGAAGGTTTTTTTGTTTTTTTATAAGGGTTTCAGAGAATAACAATCTATTTTTTGATTTTTTTTCTTATGTATGGATGCTTAAAAGTGTGCTACATATTGTTAGGCTTAAAAAAGGGTTAAAAACAAGCTTCAGAGGTTGAAAAATTGCCTAAAACTTGCCAAAATTACCCTAACCATCGCTCTCAAAGGAGATCATCGGGTGCATGTAAACGCGTGCACAATGCAAACTAGAAGGCAGTCGCATATGCACCAGAAGGATGGACAATGCATGGCAAAGCGAATGGACGACACGTATGGCACGTGTGATAAACACACTAACTAGGGCACAGAAACCAATCGATAGTTGCAGGACAAGCACATATGATGCACGTACCAGTCACGTATCCAGATGCATGTCTAGCTCATATGTAAGGACCTGTGTCTGGCTCGTGTATCACACGCGTCAGATGGGTCAGGCACGTCTGTGAGTAAGGCGCGTGCGCTACACACTCCATCAGAGGTCTTAGCGCTTCGATATGCGTGGTTGCGTGTACGTCAGGCATGGAGCATGTACTGCATGTGCCATCCAGACCACGCTCACCCATGACATCATTATAAAGTCACACTGATGTCAACATGAGGTCAGTCAAAAAACACTAAAAATTTTTAGAATTCCCATAATGATACTCCAGGTCGTTTTGGGTTTGTTTCTAGGTTCAGGGAATTCATAAACTGAGTTTTTAGTTTTTCGGGATTTATTACATTAGTAATAAATAATGTTTAACTCCTGAAAAAGGAAATAAAGCATTCTAAAGCTAGTTTTAAGTGAATTTTCATGCTACGAACTGACATAAGGGAGATACTTGAGGTTTTTGTGTCTCATGTGGTAAGTTCAGAGTTTGGTATCATATGATGGTCACTATAACTGAGATTTTTTACAATGAAAGTCTCGAATAAAGTTTATTGATAATGTTTTCAGCACTAGTATGTGATAATTAGATTGTGCATTTAGATTTTGCATTTATTGAAGGTATCTTGTCATATACTATATGTTCATATAAAGTGTGAGGATAACATAAAGATGTATCCCTTATGTTTGTGGATCTTTTTGAGTACTGATGAGATTGGAGTCACCACATTGGCCTTTTAAATTAGTATTTCGATTATTTCGCTTGCATATTAAGAGATGTCTCTGGTCTCATGTTTGGTTATTCTACCTATAGGTGTTGGCTTTACATGGGATATTGAGATGTGCATAAAGGCATTAGATAGAGGAAAGTCATTGCTTAAATGATCTATTCACTCACAAGTGGTAGTGCCATGAGAGTTGATGATGTGTACTTTGATCACTTTTATCTAGAGGTCTAGTTGCATGTATTATATATTCAGCCCACAGGTGTCATAATATGTGTAATCGAATTCTCGATACAAATACTATTTAATGACTTTGAGTATCACTATTATCCTACATTTATGTTAATCTTTGCATTGTCATTTTGTAGTTACCTTTTCTGTCAACAACAATAGTGTCACCATTGAAACCCTGACTGGTTTCAATTTTAAGATGTGGAAGCAAGATGTGGAGTTTAACTTGAAAATGGCTGGTATTAACATGGCCATGCTAATGGATAAGCCAGCTCCACTTATGTCCATCAACTCGAAAGCTAATAAAGCAGTCTTTGTAGCTTGAGAGCAGTCAAACAAGATGTGTTATTTGACCATTAAAAGGTAAATCCCTGATTATCTGCTGAGTGGATTGTCAGACACAAACATAGCAAAGGAATTCCTGGATAGTGTTTCCCAGGTATAGGATCTCATTTAATGTAGAGATAAGTACCTTGTGTAAGGAGTTATTCTCCATGAGATACACTGGAGAAGGGGGAGTGCGGAAGTACATAATAAGGACGGTCCCCCTCTAGAGCAAGTTGAAGGCAATGAACCTTCCAATTCCTGATGCATTAGTAATGCACCAAGCTCTTAATACACTCCTGCTAGAGTTTGGTATCCTAGTCACTACGTAGGATGAGGCCTAAGACATCAACGCTTTATTTGCTCGTTGTGTTGTAGGGGAGGAGAAGCTGAAGATTGCTCCTCAAAATGTTTTGTTTACATCAACTAAAGGAAAGGGAAAGGCCAAGCCATAAAGGTTCAAAGGAAAGAAATCCAAAACTTCTCTGTGTTCATAGACTGGTTAGTCGAGTGTTGCAAGGGGTCCGTAGGATTTGAAGAATATGAGGTGTTTCTTCTGTAAGAAGAAGAGGCATAAGAAATCTAGGGTCTATAAGATTTGAAGAATATGAGGTGCTTCTTCTATAAGAAGAAGAGGTATAAGAAATCTGACTGCCATAAATATAAAGTCTGGAAAGTAAAACAGGAACTGTCAGGTAACTCCTTGACTTTTATGATTCATGAATCTAATTTTGCTATAGCCACATCTAGTTCTTGATGGCTAGATAGTGGAGCATCTAATCATGTTGCCTTTAAGATGCAGGGATTCATATCTAGGAGAAAGCCAACTAAAGGGGAGAAGAAACTAATGGTTGACAACAATGAAGAAGTTAGTGTTATGTATGTAGGGGATGTATGTTTAAACCTCGATATGGGGTTTGTTCTTATATTATATGAAACATTTTATAAACCATCTTTTAGTCAAAATCTGGTCTCTATATCAGTGTTAGAAAAAGAGGGTTATCATTTTGTCATTGATGCTTCTGTTGTAAATTTATCCTTCAACACAAAACATATTGGAACTGTCTTCTTGTCATATGGACTATATAGAATGTGTCTTACCCCTTATGAAACGTATGCTTATTTATGTATTGCTGACTTATTACTCGAAAGAGACCTCTGATTAAGGAAAAGTCATATATGTTGTGGCATAAACGTTTAGGCTACATTTCCAGAGATAAAGTTAAGAGATTGACAAAAGAAAACATTCTCCCATCTTTATATTTTGATGATTTAGAAACATGTATTGATTGTTGCAAAGGTAAGTTGACCAAAATAAAGAAAAAAGGGTCAACTCGAGCATCTGGCTTATTAGACCTTATACATACGGATATCAGTGGACTTTATACAGCTACGTTATGCTAGATATTTTCTGACATTTATTGATGATTAGTCCCATTAGGAGCATATGTTCTTACTTAAAGAAAAATCTAACGTTCTTGAGAAATTCAAGATCTTCAAGGCTAAATTGGATAACTAATTAGGAAAATTCATCAAGATCATCAGATCTGACCATAAAGGAGAGTATTATGGTTAACATGGTGTTTCAGCTCCAAAAAAAGGTTCGTTTGTCATATATATGGAATCTTGTGGAATAGTGACTTAGTTCACTATGCTAGGTAGTTTTGAGCGAAATGGTGTGACCGAAAGGCATAATTGCACCCTAAAGAACATGATGAGATCAATGCAGAGAAGGACTAACCTACCTGACTATCTTTAGGTTGAAGTCATTAAGACAACATTGTATATACTTAACATAGTCTTGAGCAAGTTAGTGCCAAAGACGCCTTTTGAGATCTGGAAAGAGTGGAAGCCTAGCCTTGCACACTTTTGTGTATGGGGCTATCCTGTTGAGGTACACTTGTATAATCCTTATGAAAGTAAATTGTGAACTCGTTCTACTCATTGCTATCTAGTTGAATATCCCAACCACTCTAAAGGCTATAGATTCTACTGTATAAAAGGAGGGGCCAGAATAGTCGAATCATAGACAACTAAGTTTCTAGAATATGAAGTCTTTGATAAGGGTGGTCCTCACTCTTCAGGTGATAGCAGGACAGATACTACAATTATTACGTATCTATTGCTCATACAGTCAGGTTCAGTGGATCAAGGTTTTAGTGTCACTCCTGTGCAAGGACAAGAACCCATACCTGTACAAACAGAGGTTCCTGAGGTAAAAGAACCAATGCAATTACGGAGATCTACTAGAGTGAGACGACCTACTATCCCATCTAATTTCATAGTCTATTTGGGTGAAAAGGACTATGATATTGGACATATTGCAGATCCAGTTACTTTTTCAAAAGTTATTTTTAGACCCAATGCATATTTGTGTTGGGATGCATTAAATGATGAGCTATAATCCATGAAGCATAACAAGGTATGGGAGCTAGTTGATTTGCCTCAACATTGCAAACTCGTCAGTTATAAATGGCTGTTTAAGACCAAGAAAGACCCTAAGGGTAAATTTGAGTGGTTTAAGGGTCGGTTGGTTATTAGAGGGTTCACTTAGAGAGAGCGGGTTGACTTTAGTGTTAGCTTCTCTCCCGTATCCTCTAAGGATGCATTTAAAGTGATTATGACAATAGTAGGTCATTATGATATGGAGCTACATTAGATGGATGTTAAAACCACTTTCTGAACAGTGATTGTGAAGATGTCTAGATGGAGAAATTTGAAGGATTTCATGATCAAGAAGTGACTGACAAGGTTTGCAAATTGAGAAAAATCAATATATGGTTCAAAACAGGCTTCCAGATAGTGGTACCTTAAGTTTGATGAGGTTGTGACCTTTTTTGGCTTTTTCAAAAATAAAGTTAAAATATGCTTATACTACAAGTCAGGGAGAGCAAAGTTATCTTCCTATTGTTGTATATGAATGATATCTTACATGCATCAAATGACTTGCCCATATTGCGTGAGGTGCAACAAATTTTGGCCAAGCATTTTGACAGGAACGATCTTGGTGAAGCATCTTTTGTTCTAGGTATTCAGATCCACCGGGATAGGTCTCGACACTCATTGGGACTCTCATAGTGTGAATACATTAAGCGAGTATACATGGCCGACTGTAAACCTATTGTAACACCTATCTCTTATGGTGAGAGATTATCTTTGGCACAGTGTCTAAAGAATGAAGTAAAGAGAAGGGCTATGAGGAATATTTCGTATTCTAGTGCGATTGACAGCCTAATGTATGCCTAAGTGTGCACTAGACTAGACATTGCATTTGTTGTTGGATGTTGTTGGACCGTCAGGTCGATATCTAGCTAACTTAGGGATAGACTACTGGAATGCAGTTAAGCAAGTGTTAAGATACTTAAAGCGAACTAAGGATTATATGTTGACGTATAAAAGGGTCAACAATCTATACCTCGTAGGGTATACATATTCAAATTTTGCTATATGTCTGGATGATAAAAAGTCCACTTCAAGTTACATTTTCATGTTAGCAGATGGTGTAGTATCGTGGAAGAGTGCCAAGTAGACACTAGTGGTTTTCTCGACTATGCATGCAGAGTTTGTAGCATGCTATGGGTTGCTTCACAAGCGGTTTGGCTCAGGAATTTGATTTCTGAGTTGTTTGTGGTTGATTCAATGGCTAGACCCATTCGGATGTATTGTGATAATCTTTTTGCTTGATTATTTAGTAACAACAATAAGGATATCACAAGGTCTAAGCATTTAGAGGTCAAGTATTTGACCATAAAGGAGTTGATACAAAAAGGTGACATTAAGGTGGAGCATTTGAGGACTAAGGAGATGCTTGTTGATCCTTTAACTAAAGGACTTCACCCACTTGTTTTTGAGAGACATGTATACAATATGGGTGTATTGAAGTCCTTAGATATTGTTATTTAGGGATCATTATATTTGCTCCTTAAATGTTTATATATTTTGATGTATTATGATAGTATGGTTGTTTAGCAATAAAGATGATCATCATTTTATCCTCAGTCATACGTGTTATTATACATTGTCATAATACAAGAGAAATTCTTAAGGTTTGTGTCGATCTTAAGCATTTTAGAGGTCATTGAGCACATATATATACAGATTGACCTTGGGCCTGTATCATTATGACACATACAGTTTAATATGTATATCCATGGATTTTCATATGACACAGGGGGATATAAGTGTTTAATCCTATAAAGGTTTTCTCTAATGTAGTTTAACATTTAGTGAGAGAAAACGATTTTCTCTAATGCAGTTTAGCATTTAGTAAGAGAAAACAATTTACTCTGATGCGGTTTGACATAAAGTTTAGAGAAATTGAGACCTACAAATGGAAAGATGATACATTTTAGATCATATAGGTATCATAATAGCTTGTCAAGCTCCATTTTCTCATTCATATTAGTAGGCATTATATATGCATGGTTATATAGGTTTTGTGTCACATATGACATATGTATTTTTTTAAAAAACTTGGTACCAATATAGGTATGTGGCTTAACCGTATTTTTGAACTGGTTTTAACCTTGTGACAATTACTGCAATTGATTATTGTCCAAGGTGGAGAATATTAGATATTTTCCCATAGGGTGGAGAATAATTAATCACATTTTATCAATTTTCAATAACTTATCAGTTAAATTACATAAATTGGATCCAGATAAAAATAATAAATTGGCCCAGTAAATGATCTGTGTTAGTGACGCGAAGTCCAATAAGAAAAATAGACCACAGACAGTGTGAATCAAACTCATATTGAGCCCGTAATGGGAAGGTTCAACATGGAAGCTATATATATATATTAAGGTCTCATGTAATTCCGTAAGTAATTCGTGAACATAAAGATACCCATTCAGAGGCGTTAATCACGTCTCGGTGAGTAGATCCCGTGAAGGTGCTGGAGGATTTGTGCTCATTTCGGCTTTGAAAAATATGTTAAAAAGTTATATAATCAAAATCAAGTATTTCCGCATTTCTTCGTTATTTCTCGTTCACGTTCAATCTAGGATTTTTGTTACATGTTACATTTGGCAGCGCCGAGGTGATGTAGGTTTCGCTAGTGATCGCCGTATGGTGCTTGAGAGACGGTGGTGTAATTATAACTCACATGCTTGCCCATCAGCAACTTTGGACGGTTGGCAAGAACAACATCATTCTTAGTAAAACATTCTTCAATGCCTGAAAGTGAAGACACAACAACGATGCGACGAGACCCTAATCTGAAAGAGATTACAGGGCCGTATCTTTGAGAGTAAAAGTGAAAAGCTGTATGCATGGGAGGTATTAAGAGATGAAAGTGGCCAATAATAGGCAAAGCATAAGGCGAGCACGGTGGGAACTTTGGTTCTCAACGTCCTTTTGATTTGTCCAACGCCAAAGCAATGTAGAGGCAAAATATAGGAAGGAAAGGGTGTAGAGCTATGTATACCATTTTCTCAAATGTTGGTTACTTAGATGACCTTGCCTATGGAAAGACGGGGGGAACCTAAATGTGTATGAACTTATAGATTGCAAGGGCGTAATTTTTAGATTGTCTATATATTTAAATTTTCTTATGTACTAGAAGAATATGTTCCACCTTTATATTGCTTGATCTATTATTTCTTATTTGAATTAATTAATGTTTGACAATAAGATTCACAAATTGCTAATATTTAAGTGTACATGCATAATATTTCAATTTACCATTATTGCTACATTGAAATTATTTAAATAAGGAAAATTGATTCGTAGTACTAGAGTTAGAAGAATGGTTTCCGCCCTCTTATTTTTCTTTCTCAAATGGAGAAATCCATGAATTGAGACATATAGATACAAATGATTTAAATCAAGAATTTTTAGGAATATTTTATTAAAAAAATGTTTAGTTCCGTTTTTATTTTTGTTATTATATGTAGTTTTTGTTTCTTATTGTTTATTTTTATTTTTAAAAAAGAATTTTATTGATTGTAAATATAATTTACACTTTTATTATTGATAATAATAAAATACTAATTAAAAATAAAGATAAATTAATTTTATTATTAAAAATTAATTTTATGTTAATTTCTTATATAATATTTATCAATAAGTATTGCTAATAAATTTATTATATTTTATTTAAAAATTAATAATTAATGAGTGACATTAGTTAATATTAAGTAATTAAAGAATATTTGTAAGAATAATAAAAGTAGACTATAAAAATAAATTTAATTTTATAATTTATAATGATAGAAAAATTAAAACCTAACATTTTTAATCAAATAATTACTTAAAAATAAAATCAAAAATTAAAAATAGAAATATTACCAAACATGCATTATTATTAGTTAGTTTGATACGATAAGTGCTAGACCCCTAAGTGGAATCATGCGGGCATTGACTAGCCTTGAATAATGTTTAACACTCAAGATGACATAACAAGGCAAAGATTTGCCAGTAGGCTAAGGAAAATGAACATTGTCAATGAGTTGACTTGTATTGGTGAACATTGGCAAAAATCTTTAACGAGATGCAAGATTTGAATATAAAACCAAAAGATTGCTTAAGATGTGTCTTAGGTTAAAGGTTAGTTGGATTACATGCATGAGGAAAAATGTGAGAGCTCTAAGGACTTAATGTATACTCAAATGAACAGACTATGACTAATAGACTTAACATAGGTAAGCATTTAATCGGACCAGTATCTTATGAGAGGATTTGGACTTGGATGATGCATCATCAATAGATAGAGATTAAGGGGAGATATTGGATAATGTGACAAGTGATAAATTTCAGCCTCACTCTATCCCAAATGGCACCTTAAAAGAAGAAATTTGTCATACATTTATAAACCATTTTAACATTTTTACTTACTCAATGTAGGATTCCTGACAACTCCCTCCCCATAGCCTAGAGCAGGGCTGGACATTTGATGAATATATTGGGCAAAGGGTTACAACAGGTTGAGTACCACCCCAAACCATTGAGATAAGTTTATGCTCTGATATCATCATAAATTTCAGCCTAACTCTACCCTAAAAGGCACCTTGAAAAAGAGGTTTGTCATAAATTTGTAAATCATTTTAGCATTCTTTATTTGCTCATTGTGGAATTCCTGACATCACAGTAGATATACATCAACTCTAAAAAATAAAGACTGGGAGTATGATTTTCTTTTCTAATTAAATGTTATATCTTATCATGTTAGTTAAGATGTACCTAAATTATATCAGATAAAGTTCCATTTGGATGGACGTGCTATCCAATTGGTTAGTGTGATGTAATTTGATAAAGATAGAGATGATATAGTTAGTTTAGTTCAATTAAAATTTTGAATTGTGAAGTCAATTAATTCTATAAATAGCTTATTTGAGTCTTGCTCTTCAATTGAGAGAGAATATTTCTTTATACACTTTTTTGTATACTTTTAGGGAAATAATAAAGGTTGGTTTTTTCCATAATTTTTACGGGTTTATTGTTGTTTTTTATTATCCTTTGTTTATGTAGTATGTTTACTCGAATGTGAGAGTTAAAAGCGATTTAAGTTGAGTGCTTAGAAGGCTTTTGTAACAATAAAGATGGTGAATTTATTTAACTCCACGACTAGAAGGACAAAGAATCTCAAGTGGCAATATTATTAAAAGAGAGAAGACATTACAAAAGAATTAGTTAGGGCTTCCACAATGCACGGCGTAATTCGTGACTTTCCATGCATGACATCATTATCATATAATCAGGTGATAGCTCATATCTCAATCCAACAAGGCGTCCACTACATTCACATTTTCTTCAGCCTTTTTTTTTTTTTTAACACTACCCAAGGATTCTAATTTATTGCCAAACCATGCAGCACCACAGGCTCTAATCTTTTGATCTATATGAAGGATATGCATAAATGTATAGGACGAGATGAAGTAAGGTGATACCTCGTAGATTTCGACTCATAGGTTATTAGAAAAATATCAGTATCACAAAAAATAAACTTGGTGTAATTAAAAAAAAAGTGGTTATACCTCTTTATTATTATTAGTTTTTTGGGGTACTCAAAGGTCAACTATAATTACACCCTTTGTAATGTCATTATTTGCAAAACCTATATACAGTACATTTAACGTTATGTCTTTGATATTTTAATAAAGCAGGTCATTTTTGTTTACCGTATCAATTGTTAAATTTCATTTTACACTTGTTTAATGATGAAACTCATGGCTTTGAACCGGTATTACCCATCAATCTAATCATCCAATAGACAGCACCACTAGTAACAGTAGTAACTTCAGAGGGGAAAGTTTTACAGCTAAAGGCTATTTGGTCAAATTCTTAAAATACTTGATTAAATCATCCGAGTCTCCAAAAAAGCCTGCAATTGCTGCAAATCCAAATATTTAAGGTGTGACTGTTTAAGAATAGCATGATACGGTAATTTTAGGTAACCACGTAAGCGCCCGATGCTGCCACTTGACGGGCAAATGGTATCGACCCAGCAGCTTATATGTTAGTTGACACAAAGCCTGCTATGAAAATAATGGGAGTTCAGTGCTTGTATGTCATCGACATATATTCTTTTCCTTTTCCAACTTCCCTTCTCTCCGAGCTTTCAGAAGCACAACTGAGTTCAGCTCAATATCAAATGAAGTATATATAGTCTTTACACAGTTCAACTAGTAACTTAAGAAGAATGAATCTTTGCATTAACTGGCGTTGTATTAGCTATGCTATATGTTCTAATCAATTCTATCAAAGTGAATACCAAAAAATAAACCAGTCACGAAGTCAGGTGCTGCTTTTTCGTTCTTTTTCTTAGCTTGCTTGGATGTTCCCTAGTACCACTAATCAAGGTAAAGTTTTGGCAGCATTTGCTAATTTGATTTGGCTCTTGGAAATACAGCCTAATGAAACAGTTCGGTCATCCAAAGGAAGTCACGGAGAATGTAACTTGTATGTTAGCTCATAAGATGTTGCAGCTTCCAGAATTTCTGTAAAGATAAGATGAGCAGTCATTAGTCAATCGGAAGAAAAGTGTTCTATATCATCATGGATGAGAATGTAAGATTCTGAGTACTTCTTTATATCTTCATATTTGCCCAAAGCTTGCTCAAATTTAAGCCAAAGTGGACCAGTCTCCTGAAGATTCACATTTTTTGGTCCAGCTAAGTATGCCTGAACAACAAACTGAGGTGTTCTTTCCCTGTTTTACAACTAACAAATGAACCACAGCATTGACATTAAGGTTAACTCAATCCACTTGTTAAAGCAGTCATACCTCCCTTCGTATTGTGACAGCCAATTCATGTATGCCGCGCCAAAGTACATGGAGACAAATGGCTTGGTTAGATCATCAACAGTATCAACTTTGTAAGCCCTATATCCCAGCTCCCTATGTAAAGGAGAGAGAGTTTCAACACCTTTAAACACAGTTCGGTCAGAATCACACAGAATAGTTAAAAGAAAACCTATGCCTACATTCATAAGGAATCATTCTTTAGTCAAATTCAAACGTGCACGTATCAAGCTTTTTCATATGAAATTACACTACTTTCACGAGAAGTTGGTTTGGGTTTTGAATAGAATGCTATATTTTTCCAGTGCAGCAGAGGACTCTTAACGTATTTGAAAACTGTTATGATAGTGATAAAAGAAGTCATTTTACATGTTACTTCCTTATTCCCAATCTTTTAGTTCTTTTAATTAACGGAGGATTATTTTCTTGAACATACTATTAGTTAGGCATTTGACTTTGTAGTTAGAAAAACTGAAGTAAGCACGTGGGTGATATGTAGAAATTAGATATCACATCAGCAAAAGGATAAAACAGTTGCATCAGCAAACACAAAATAGATACATAAAAATTATGTGTAAGGACTTTATGTCTGTACGAAATGTGTCATCCTTAATTGAAAGAAATTAAAGGTTGAGGAATCAGATGCATGATAAATCCAACCAATGTATATTAACTGATGAAATTCAAAACTTCTCAGTTCAGGATTTGCTTACATGTAAAGCCAGAATGCTGTCGAATAGTCAATTCCCATTAGCCCAATTCGCGCTCCAACTCCATTTACAAAGCGCATGCTGACCATCTCAACTAGTGCACATAACACTGACTGAAGGAGTAGTTATCAAAGATTTAGGCACCGAACAAAGGGAGACATCGTGCAGAAGATAGACCAAGTAAATTAAGGCTGAGAAAAATGGACTGTTTGTAATGACAAAAACTTGTAATGATCTTATAATTTCTTCTCATATTCAAAAATCGCAGAACTCCATGAGAAAGCAATCTAAAACCAATAAAACTGGAAAGACTACTTTATCAAATTACAGGAGTCAAACTGAACTCATTTTACTATTTGTTTCAAAAGAAAAGTTGATCATGCAGCCATCTAACTGAATCGTTTTTTTTTTCCAACGTTTAGACCTTAGACACAGCAATCCAGGAGAAACAGAGGCCTTCGCTGCGATAACAGTAAGCTTGCATCACAACATAGATTGCATGATATACAAAGAAATTCATATCAGGGAGCAGTAGGACATGTTATTGAAGCAGAGTTATATACAAATAAACTTGTATCCTTACAGGTTTAACTCCTCTTGTACTGAAATACTTAGAAATAATTATATCTGCAACTGCCTGCATGGAGACCATGATTAATAAAGTCAAATTATACTCCTTCCAGCCAAAATTAAATAGAAAATATACTATTAGTAAAAAATGCAGTGTATTTCATGGATTTCCTTGGGAAGAAACTTCATATCACTAACAAGACCAAAAGAAAAAGAAGTTTTCAGTTTATGTGAATGCAAACTAACATCTTTGTCCATACCTATGTACCAGACCATATAGTCACTTGGACTCTTTGAGTGACTTGGAACAATGCTTGAATTTAGATAGATAACCCACAGGTTGTCTATCTTGCATTTTGTAGTATTTTAATCCAATAATGGACTCATTTCCAGTGTAAATTTCAAAACGCTTTCTCTATTGGATAAACTCTTTAATGTAAAATGGTCTAAGAAGGGAAATAGGGAACTAGTTTAACAAATGAATACAATTGTAGTTTTCTGCTATAAATGTTGTTACTTAAAATTACTTCTTCCTGAGATGAATTCCAACTTAAGGGACAACAAAATGCAGAAAAGAGGTATAAAGAAAAAATCTGCAGATATACTTTTCTGGAGTCTGGTTGACCGAAATCCAACACTATCATCAGTTTCTAGCTTGTAGTCCCTCAGACGTGAAGAAAGCAAATCCACTCTATGAATACAGAAATACTTGCTATGATAATGAAAGCATATTTTATAGCAGAACCATTGACCTATTTGATCCCACATAAAATAAATGGTCAGGAGAAAAAAATGATCCTACGCTATTCTAAGGAGTTCAAAGAACACCCAACTTCAAGCAAACATGCCAACATCTTCGCAATGTGTTGAAACAAGCACTCAAAACCGGCACTTCAATAACATAGCGAATTTTGGTCACTCCTCAAATGGAAACAATGTCAATTCCTTTTGAAATGCTTAGATCCAGATGCTCAGGGTTGGCACATCAATTACATAGGAGATTGTACCCATTGTTAAAGTGTCATCATATTTTACTACTCTATTCCTACATATCAAAATCTTGGCTGGTTTGTATTACTTCAACAATGAGCTTGCCTATGACCTTAGTATATGCTAGATGGAAACAGCCCCAACGTAATATTGTGATCAGTTGAACATACAAAAGATGCAGAATCTATATACCATTTAACTCAAAAGTAGGTACATGAATTTACATCAGACTAAGAGAAGGAATGTTTTATGACTCTTATTTAATACCTTCACTTCCACTTTAGAAAGATATAGTCTCTTTTCCTTATCCTGTGAAAAGCGCACCTTTCCATGCTTTTCACCAGATTTCATCCACTCTTTAGCAACCTCAGGATTATCCCACAATTGTAACATGTCCTCTGGAGAAGCTCTCGAGTCCCAATATGTATAATCACCCCCTGCACTCTCAAAGAAACAAGAGATTAATATAAACACCAAGTGAAAGTACAGTCCCTAATAAATACAGAAGATCTGACAAGTCAAGGCCATCAAAATACATCCATATACTTTAAGGTTGAATAAGAAAAAGAAAATGTGAAACAGCATTTAGGTCAATCCTCTCAATATTAAGCGCATCCACCACTAGCTTCAGAAATACAGATATCAGCATTTTCCTACAAACGAAATTAGTTGATTCTATGATTTAGGATCAATACCAGTGAAGAACAATTTACGCCAGACCTTTTTATCTTGAAGGGAGAAACTAAATATGGGAACAATTAACTACAAAGATGTGTTGTGAGCTTACAATAAGGATCAATAAGCATACTTTTTCCATCCTTATCTAATTCCATTTGGCATTTTATAATTGTAATGCTGATATTTTGGAAATCAAATCTCTCTCATTTTCATGCAGTTTAAGCAATGATAAGCAGAACTCTTAGCTGACAGGGTGGACATGAAATATATAGATTCACATTAGAACTAAAATGTCAGAATGAGTTTCTGACTAAAGTAGAAATCTGTGTTGTTTTTGTGAAATTGAAATGTCTCAGTTGTTTTCAGCAACAAGCCAATTGTACAGCTTATCACAATATCACTTGTTTCCCAAGCAAGACAGGACGGAAAGTTACATAAATTACCTTCTTTCCAACTGCTTTCTGTGAAGACTTTAAATTATATGCAAATATTTTTGTATCCATGGCTAGCAAAGATGGGTATGTCAAGAAATTATTGAAATCAAAATCTTAAACTATTTAACAACACATATGACCAGATTCTATACAAGATCTAAGACACTGCCTCCAAGAGTCTATTGGGCTGGAAGTGCAGAGAAAGCCCAGGCTATCATAACACTAATACTGAAACTTAAGACCTTTCAATTTTGAAATATCTAATAGCATGTCAATATATCATTCAACCCAATCAGTAAGTTTTGACTGAATATTAACTCTATCAATGAGATATGCACATCAAGATAGATATTGCAGATACAGCATGAATTCCAGAATGGTTTATTTTGATATCTATATAGGTGAGTTTACAGGCTTTGCAGAGTGTCTACCTATCTTGAGGCTCACTAACCATACTTAAAAGAAAGGACTTCCTTTGAATTATGCATTGTTAAAATCATCAGATAACTGAATGGCAGTCTATATTAAATGCTAAGGATTTTACATAGGAAGTATCCTATGTTGAAATAGTATATGAAGTTGAAGGAGTTATACAATTTTAGAATAATAACTATCTCTACAACTTGAGAAAGAGTGCTGGACTCAAATATCATTATGCCATGAATCCTATATAGGAAGTATCCTATACTGAAATAGTATTATTTTAGAATATTAGTATTAACTTGTATTGGTCTGTTGTTACCAAAAGAAATTGGCTAAAATCTAATTAGTAACAAGTCAATAATATATAATTATGCGAAGGATATTCCAGAGAATTATGCTATAGAGGGGAAACTAATATAAATATAATAAATACCATATGGAAATTGAATGAAAAATAGAACACATAGAGGAGTATAGTTATTTCTTATAATCTTGAGTAAAGGAAAGAACTGCAACCTGCATTTTGTGAAGACAGTAGACCTGTATCTTGTGAAACATGTACAGCTGATGAAGGATTAGCACTAGCATTTATTACCGAAGTACTCCCATCAAGAAATCTTCTGCACAACAACTACACAGTTATGGAAAAATTTTCTCTAAAGCCAAGGGCATACAGTGAATCACATCCACTCTATCTTACAAACTCATCTGATCACGTTCATTCCAATTGTTCCAATTTTTTGGGGGAAGCATGGTGGATTTATCTTCAGAAAGATATCACTCCCTCTTCCTAAAAGAGGTTATTTTGAGATTTGAAAACAAAAGAAATACTTTTTGGCTGTGATCCACAAAGTACATTACTACATCTATATACATGGACAAAAAAATAATGGGAAGAACAGTGGGAGGGAATTTATATTGAAAAAAAAAGATTGATAACCAACTCAAATATAGAAAATAAAGGGCATTGTATAAACAATAAACAATTACAAGAACAGGGAACTACCTGGAAGGAAGACTTTCTTTGACTAAAAGGTATCGCTTCCAGTATTCCAAAGTTGATTTATGATCTGCTTTTTTGGTACCACCTTTATGTGCTCTAACCACAAACTCTTCGCTTCTTCCTCTATATAATAGAAATCTAACTTTAGCATTGCAAAACTTTTGCGACCCAAAATCCAAAGCTTGGGAATAATCATTGCCATCAACAAATCAAGTATGCATTGAACTGAAGAAAAGAATAAAGGAAAATAAAATACATGAAATTGTACTTAACAAACTTACTTCTGCTCAAAATTTAACAGCCATTTGATGTATGCAGCACCAAGATATACACTTACGAAAGGCCTATACAAAATTTCAGGATTTCCTTCTACTTTATATGTCCGGTATCCCAAGTCTCTGTTAGCAAGTTGACATTCTATATAACACCATTTAAAGGTGGAAAATAAAGGAAAACGAAAGAAAGAAGCTGATAGTAGTAGAAACCCTTATTACCAGATTACTTTGTTGAAAAGATAATGCAAGTATGATTTTGATACCTGGCCAGCCATTCTGCAGTTTCTGGTGAAATTTGCATAATTCCCATCTTTTTCTGTTTGGTTTTCCTCACATATTCTGAAGCAAGAAGTTGCCTGTCACTTGCAAGTTCAGCAATAGCACAGATCATATCCTGCAATGAGAGAGATTTCAAATGCAATCACATTTTGAACTTTCAAAACTTCTAAATTGACAAAATTATACTTACATAGTCAAAAAAGAAAAACAATGGTGCAAAAGAGATTCTTTTGAATTGGGAATGCCTGTTAGAAACAAAGCACAAAGTGCACTGCCATCTGAATGAAATAAAATAACCACACCAATCCACTGTGTCCATGATCAAAATCTTAGAAGATAAGCAAATTGGATTTCAATTTAAAAAACTACTCCAATTTTATACCAAGTCCAAATGAGTGCTAAAGAAAACTGAAAATAGTGTACTAAGTTATTTACTCAGCGAGTCAATTAGAGATCACAATTAAAAAGTTATGAGAGAAGGTCAAGTCATGACAATAACAAGAAAATATATGGGTGATATTTCCATCATTTGCTAGGCTATAATGAAATAGTAGTAAGTTGTTGCATCTTAAGAGTAGAGGGACATTGTGAATCCCTTTGTTCAGTTACCTTTGACTATATTGAACTTTGACGCATGATATTCTGTACTATCATTTATGACATGTCAGCTCTTTGTCAAGGCATCAAACTATCAACCTAGAATAATACTAGAAGGAGCCGATGAACAATGAGTGGTAAACTTATTAGAATTAATGGCTCATACTAAATCATCAAGCAAAGATCTGAGTTCTTGTATCACCAATTGACTTCTATACAACAGAGTGCAATCCACACCATCCAGTATAATAACGTAGATAGATATGAACAAAGTTAGTTAATATTAAAATATCAAAGAAGACAACAAGGTTTTATATTGTCAAGTTCCACAAGAAAAAATTAAACAAGAAAATGAATTGCTACCACTCTTCACTTGTGAAAATCAATCCAGGACATTCAGCAGAATGCGGAATGTAATGATTGATGAATACGCAAAGCATTTCAGCTGACTGCAAATTTCAGGAGACCATCAAAGCAAAGCAAAGCAATTCCAAGTACAAAACCTAAGAACCTGAACAGTTCCAAGTGATTAAAAACAGCATCTTATACTTCTATATATTCTCTAACAAACAAACACACAGATCACCTTTCCTATCATTGCCCCAAACAAAAAGTATGGTATACTCCACATGCAGCAAAGCAATAACCCAAGAACATTGTCCTGACAATGTTAAACGAAACAATTGATTTGGATTGCAAAGATTTACCGGAAGTATCTGTGAGTCAAAATGTCGTTGTATAATAATATCAGCTACAGCCTGAAAGCCAAAATTGCAGTGTAAATGACATCAATCTAAGAATTTCAGTCAAATGGAAAATGAATATCACAAAACAAAAACAAATATTTATGGATGAACCATGAAAACTTCACAGAAAGAGTACTTAGGTTTATATATGATCCAACCCAAGACCACTCAAACAGCTCAATTTTTTATTTGAATACTTTCTGTAGTCACCAGAAAGACTTTTTCCCACGACAATGATGGGCCAAGAAAGCCAGCCATTAGTTATATCTATCAGAGAAAGAGAACCAGGGGACTTCCTAGAGTTGGGTCCCGGCCCACTACCGATGATTAGAAGAATCAAGTTAGTTACAAGAATAAAGGAAGGCAATGCGGTGCGTAACAGGGGAATATTCTGGCAGGTGCTGTGGTGTGTGCAAAAGGCGTGCGTTGTGTGAGTGCGTGTTGATACGGGGTGCTGGTATACAATAGTGACAGTAGCAAAAGTTGTATCTGGTTATTGCCAACAGTAGTATAAATAGATAGGGAGAGAATGAGAAAATAGGAAGGTGGATGTATTGAATATTGAGTGAAGAGTAAGGTAGGCTCTTGATAAACCTACTGGTGTCATTTGTTCATTGCAAATATCAATACAATCTATCTCATTTCTCTCATTATCCTTTACCTTACAGTTACAAATATTTCTGATCTTATCATTTTGGTATCAGAGCTCACGATCTACTAGTGGGTCTTTGAAAACATAAAATGGAATCGGCTCATCCAAAAACACGAATGGAAATTAGAGTGGAGCAATTGGAAGAGGATGTTAAGGGAATCAATGCCAACGTTACCTTAATCATCTCACAGCTTCAAGAAACCCAAACCAACATTCAGCTCATGCTGCAAAACCAAGCCATCCAAGGCCAAACCATTCAGTCACTTCAAAACAACAATAACCCATCCACCCATATTGGTGAATCCAGCATAACAAAACAAACACCCAGCCCCGTCATTGACAAAGACACAAACACTCAAACCACCATAGACCCAAACCCTTCCAACACACTTGAAAACCAAAATACCACACCCACAATAGCCGAACGAGTCCTGGAGCGTGATAAATTTCCGCGGAAACTGGAGTTGCCCATCTTTGATGGGGAAGATGCGGACTCATGGATTTTTCGTGCCGAGAGATATTTCTCTATTAATCGGTTGACAGAAACAGATAAGCTGGAGGCAGTTGGGGTATGTTTTGAGGGAGAGGCACAGGCTTGGTTGCGTTTTGAGGAGCGTAACAAATCCTTTTCGTCATGGGAAGAATTGAAAACCCAGGTATTGCAGAGGTTTGCGGGACTCCAAGATGGGACTCTATTGCACCGGTTTTTCGCAGTAAGGCAAACGGGTACGGTTGCAGATTATCGAGCCCAGTTTGAATATCTGGCAGCATCTGTTGGAGCTTTGGATGATGAAACCATGGCTGCCGTTTTCGTAAATGGTTTAAATGAGAAGATAAAGGCTGAGCTGTTGGTTCTCAACCCACGGGGGTTGAAGGAGACCATTGACACTGCGGGGCGGGTTGAACGTAAGAACCAGATATTGGGCATAACTTTAAACCCAAAAGCCCAAAAAGATTCCTCTTCAGTCCAACATAAACACGACACTAAGACCATCACATGGACTAAACCTTACAACCCACTCACCCAAAATAATCAGCCAAGCAAAACCCTACCCACACCCACGACACCACTCCTTCCCCACAAACAAAACACTTCTGAAACTACCAAAATACCCACCCTAACAGCACCACCCAAGTTCAGAAAGCTCACTCCAGCGGAGGCACAATCCAAGAGATCCCAGGGATTGTGTTTTAGGTGCGATGAGAAGTGGTCTTTTGGCCATCGTTGTCCACAGAAGGAACTCAACGTGTTGCTCATTAGTGAGGGCGACGAGGATGATCCAGGAGAGGAAGGAGGAGGTACAGAAGTAGAAGAGGTCCTTCAGAGTGTGGAGTTGTCATTAAACTCGGTAGTGGGGCTGTCTGAGCCTAGAACACTCAAACTTAAAGGGGAAATTCTGGGAAATGAGGTCGTGGTGCTTATTGATTGCGGTGCGACTCACAACTTTATTTCAACCGGGGTTGTGGAGACACTTCAAATACCCATTCATGAGACCTCTCATTACGGGGTTATCATTGGGACAGGCAAGCGGCTGAAGGGAATGGGGGTCTGCAAGGGTGTCATTTTGAAGATGCAGGAATTAACAATCGTGGAAGATTTTCTTCCATTACCCTTAGGCAGCACTGACGTGATATTGGGTCTGAAATGGTTAGCCACTCTAGGAGAGACACGGGATGATTGGCGAAGGCTCACTATGACATTTGAAGTTGGAGACCACACTATACGGCTAAAAGGAGATCCGAGTCTCACCAAGGCAATGGTTTCACTGAAAACCATGATCAAAGAGATACAACAAGAGAAATCGGGGGTAGTGGTGGAACTCATGCAAATCGGGGTGCAGGACTCTGACGCGTTAGGAACGGAAGGGCCGATGGTTCAATCTCTTAAGCAAGAATTTGCTGATGTGTTCGAGATGCCGAGTGGGTTGCCTCCCTTAAGGGGTAATGAGCATGCAATTGTGTTGAAAGAGGGTACCGAACCAATTAACGTACGACTGTACAGATATCCTCATGTTCAAAAAGAGGAAATTGAGAAGTTGGTGGAGGAGATGCTTGCAGCAGGAATCATTAGACCGAGTGTCAGTCCTTTTGCGAGTTCGGTTCTTTTGGTTCGCAAGAAAGATGGGAGTTGGCGTTTTTGTGTGGACTATCGCGCCCTCAACCGTGCTACTATTCCGAATCGATTCCCCATCCCCAACATCGATGAATTGTTGGATGAACTCCATGGAACGAGGATTTTTTCCAAGCTCGATCTCAAATCGGGCTATCACCAAATCCGCGTCAAACTGGAGGATGTGCACAAGACGGCCTTCCGGACTCATGAGGGTCACTATGAATTCATGGTGATGCCGTTTGGGCTAACGAATGCCCCGGCAACTTTTCAAGCCTTAATGAACACTATTTTTAAGCATTTGATGAGGCGTTTTGTGTTAGTTTTTTTTGATGATATTCTTGTTTACAGCGCCTCAATGGAGGAACATGAGGGTCACTTGCGTGAAGTGTTGTCCTTGTTGCGTGACCACAAGTTATTTACTAACGCAAAGAAGTGCCGCTTTGGTCAAAAGGAGGTGGAGTACCTCGGACATATTATTTCGGAAAAAGGAGTGGCAGCGGATCAAAGTAAAGTGAAGGCAATGAAGGAATGGCCCATGCCAACTAACCCAAAGGAGTTGCGGGGCTTCTTGGGCCTCACGGGATACTACCGTCGGTTTGTAAAACATTATGGCAAGATTGCTGCGCCTCTCACTCAGTTGTTGCGCAAGGATGCTTTTGAATGGACTGTGGAGGCCACGAATGCAGTCAATCAGCTGAAGGCAGCGATGGCAGCTGTACCGATTTTGGCTCTGCCTAATTTTGAGGAAGTGTTTGTGGTAGAAACGGATGCTTCGGGCATTGGGTTGGGAGCGGTGCTTTCTCAACAAGGTCGCCCATTGGCCTTTTTCAGCCAGGCATTGCAAGGAAGAGCTCGGTTAAAGTCAGTTTACGAGCGAGAATTAATGGCTATTGTTTTTGCCATACAAAAATGGCGCCACTATTTACTTGGGAGACATTTCATAGTGCGGACTGACCAAAAATCCTTGCGGTTTTTGTTGGAGCAAAGGTTGGTGGCTACGGAGTATCAAAGGTGGTTGACCAAGATTATGAGCTTCGACTTTGAAGTTCAATATCGACCCAGTTCGGAAAATAAAGCCGCTGATGCTTTATCTCGCATTCCCCATCATCCTAAGTTATTGGCGATTTCAATTCCTACATGGCTGTATTGGGCAGTGTTGGATCAAGAAGTAGAGCAGGATTCAGAATTGCAGTCCATTCGGTCCTCTTTGGAGGCTGATCTGTCAGCTAGACCAGGTTGGTCATTGGTTAATAACCGCTTGCATTTTCAAGGGAAGTTGGTGATTCCAAAGCAGTCCTCGATGATCCCCCGTATCCTTCATGAGTATCATGGTAGCCATATTGCGGGACATGGTGGTTTTTTACGAACCTATAAGCGGATCACTGGTGAGCTTTACTGGAAAGGCACGCGCAACACCATCAAGAAGTATGTAGAGGAGTGCCCAATATGCCAGCAAAACAAATATCAGACATTATCTCCGGCGGGTCTCTTACAACAAATCCCGATTCCGAATGCAGTTTGGGATGACGTTAGTATGGATTTCATTGATGGCCTCCCTAAGTCCCACAGTTTTGACTCAATTTTGGTGGTAGTTGACCGCTTAAGCAAATATGCACATTTCATACTCTTAAAGCACCCTTCTACGGCTAAAGTTGTAGCGGAGGAATTCTTGAAGCATGTGGTAAAGCTCCATGGGTTTCCACAAAGCTGTCACGGAAAGGGATAGGATTTTTTCGAGCCATTTTTGGACTGAGCTGATTCGCCTACAGCATGCGGTTCTTACACGCAGCACCGCCTATCACCCGCAAACGGATGGATAGAGTGAAGTGGTGAATCGTTGTCTTGAGACATATCTTTGATGCTTCGCCAACCAGCAACCTCGGCAATGGTCTCAGTGGATTTATTGGGCTGAATACTCCTATAATACTTCCTATCACACATCCTAAAAATGACACCATTCAAGGTTGTGTATGGTAGGGATCCTCCTCCTCTCATCCGATACGCTTATCACTCTACTTCTAACTCCACTTTAGAAGAACAGCTCCAGAACCGAGATTTAATGCTAATTGAATTAAGGGAGCAGCTTGTGTTGGCACAAAATCGCATGAAGCAGTCTGCGGACAAGCATAGGCGTGATGTGCAATTTGCTGTGGGAGATATGGTCTACTTGAAGCTACGCCCCTATCGCCAAAGCTCGTTGGCTGCTCGCCCTAATGAAAAGCTTGCTCCTCGCTATTTTGGTCCATTTCGGGTCTTGCAACGTATTGGAGCTGTAGCCTATAGGCTTCAATTACCTGATGAGGTTGGGATTCATCCAGTGTTTCATATTTCTCAGCTCAAGAAGGCTCTTGGATCTACTGATCAGGTACAACCTTTCCCTACTGTTTTGTCCCCTGAATTGGATTGGTTAGTTGAACCTGAAATGGTGCTGGATATTCGTGGGTCTGGGGCTGAGTTGGAAGTGTTAATTAAGTGGAAGAATCTTCCTTCTTTTGAGGCCACTTGGGAGCCGCTGCAGCTCATACGTGATGTCTTTCCGTCCTTCCACCTTGGGGACAAGGTGAATCTTGACAGCGGGGGTATTGATGGGCCAAGAAAGTCAGCCATTCGTTATGTCTATCAAAGAAAGAGAACCAGAGGATTTCCTAAAACTGGTTCCGGACCCAGTACTGATGATTAGAAGAATCAAGTTAGTTACAAGAATAAAGGAAGGCAATGCGGGGCTTAACAGGGGCGTATTCTGGCAGGTACTGTGGTGTGTGCAAAAGCGGCGTTGTGTGAGTGCGTGCTGATATACGATAGTGTCAGTAGCAAAAGTTGTATTTGGTTATGGCCAACAGTAGTATAAATAGATAGGGAGAGAATGAGAACGCAGGCAAGATGAATGTATTGAACATTGAGTGAAGAGTAAGGTAGGCTCTTGATAAACCTACTGGTGTCATTCGTTCATTACAAATATCAATACAATCTATCCCATTTCTCTCATCATCCTTTACTTTACAGTTACAAATATTTCTGATCTTATCACATTACCAGAACAACAACACAAATGAATGCCCAAATATGCTGTACCTTTTTCTCAAGCACCCGAACTTGATTACGTGATTGTTTAAGGGCAGAACTCTGAGGTAGGAAATCAAGATGCATATTAGAATAGATAAATCGGAAAATAAGCAGCACCAGAAAAGAATTGGATTGTTTTGTTATCAGTTCGAATCAAGATAACAGAAAAGCCTTTCAACGTCCAAAGACATTCAGTAAAATGATAAGATACAAACCGCAGAATCTCTAACTGAGCCATCTTCATCAATCACTCGGTGTATCATCCCGAGTAATGATCGAGAAACTACAAGTTCCAATATCTGCAAGGCATCGTTCTTTTGTTCAGTCAAAAGGAATACGCAAGTCAGAAAAACACTCAGACATAAGGCAGTAAAGAGATGTGAAAGAAAACAGATACCTCCTGGGCAAGAGGCATAAAACGTGTAAAGCAATCGGCATTTTGTTTAACAGCGGCTTCGAGATTGAACTGCAAATTATGAGCAGAATCTAGCAAGGAAGCGACAGCCGTGGCTTCATTTGCAGCAACTGGCAAGCCTCTTCGAACACGCTGGATAGCAGATTTCACCTTCAATGGAAAAATAGCGAACATATGGAGTGCGTAGTTTACCAGTCCATGTTACCGACATTACTATATAACACACACACATACACAGAGATAGAGAGAGAGAGAGAGGGAAATTTGGGACAAACTAGAAGAGAGTCGATGGAGGTGAAATCCAGGCGGCAAGTTGCATGCTTTTGCATTTCAACGGCTGCATTGGTTTCTTCCAAGAGCCTCAAACTGGCTTCGTATGTCCGATTAAGTGACCAAAGCTGAGCCTACAAATAAGGCCTAAAAGTTGTTACTTATGAACAAGGATTGTCGTTGGTAAGTAAAGAAAGTACCTTAACAGTTTGACGAGCCGAAGAGGTAAAGGCAAAAGAGGCGACCAGGTCAGAAAGTTGATCCCACTCCAACACTCTCAGACTGTTATAATGAGCACTGCTTCCAAATGAGGAGGTGGAGGCGGAGTTGGAGCAGCTACAGTAGCACCATTGTCTAATAACTTGTTTGGGCCATTTGATAAAACCTCCAGGTCTGCTGATCCGGTAGCATCCATTACCACTACTAGTTCTGCTCCGTTTGTATCTCCTACACCACCACCTACTGCTATTATTACTACAGGTACTAGCAGTCGAAGAAACAGTGTTTTTGTTGATGATGCTTGGTGCGTGCGGACGACGACGTAGATGATGTTGTTCTGAACAAGTTTGTGGAACTGGATAAGGATTTCCAGACACCACATAACTTACCATCTCTCCGACCCACGATAATTCTTTAATGCGATAGCACTTCTTATCGTTCTTCTCAATGTTCACCATAGAGTAAGTTTTACCAAATAGGTGCTTAAGCCAATCAATAATTTAATTATTTCTAATAAATCATACTGAAAATGTCACACCAACGAACATTTACGTTGTGAATATACAAGGATAATATAACTTACCTTTTCAAATGTTCTATATCATTTTAAAGGGACATAAGTTCTATTGTGGTCTAAATAATTTTTAAAAATTTTCTTAATCTTTAAAATTTTAAGAAAATCCTTATGATTTTCCATTTTCTTAGATTTTGTCTAAGTAATGGAAAAATGAACATCGCACTATGTTAATTATAGTTAATACTCAATTCTAAAATTTGATTTAAACTAATTAGACTCAGACTTAACTTAAAATGATTACAACAAATTATGAATTTATGTTAGAATTAAGTGATATGTCATATTTTCATGTTAATAATATTTAATTAATCCACTTATAATATTTATGTCACAAATGTTTCACTATTAATATTTGAACATATAAAAAATAAAATTTCTAAAAAAATTAGAAATTATAAAAAATCTAAAATTTAGATATTTTTAAAATTATTTAGATTAATATTTAGTTTGTTAGTAAGGATGTCATATAAACAAAGAAAAGAAAAGAGAGTTATAGTAACCGAAGTTGTAAATACCATACCGAACTTAATACCGGATTAGGTTATAGTTCGGTACTGTATCGGTACCAGTTAATACCGGATACCGTTTTAGGTAATTTTTTAAATTTATGAAATAGTCCTTAAAATATCTTAAAATTTGCAAAATAGTTTATTGGTATATTGTACAGTTATATAATGTATACTTTACAAGTTTACATCAACCCTGTTTCTAAAAATCATAATAATAAATAACAATCACAATTAATAATTTAATATAAAATAACAATATTTTTTAAATATTTCATATATAAATAATAACCACAATTAATATGAAAAAAGACAATCATCATAATACAAAAATAAAAATAAAAATAATACAAAGTATTTAAAATATTATAATAATACAATTTCATCATTTTAATAAATAATAATTACATCAAAACATCCAATAAAAAGAACAATAAATGTTTTTAACTATTACAATTTTATCATGACGAGGAAACAATCAAGTTGAAGTTGAACCTAAAATAAAAACATTTACAATTATATCACATATATAGAATTTAACATAAACTGATAAATATCAAATATAAGTAAAATTAAAAAAAAGAGGAAAAAATAACCTGGAACGAAATTCAATCGTCAACGGGAGGATACCCGCTATAACTGCACTGACCTCAGTTATCATTTGGTACAAAATCATCATCATTGAGAGGAGCTTCATCATCATTATCATTCAAATTTAATGCACCAAATGACATGTCAATGCTTTCATATCCAGGATTATCTTCCAAGTTGTTCACATCTATCAAATTCGGTTCTTCAAAAACCCAATATGCTAAAAGATCAATATTATTAATAAAAATTCGATCAGTTGAACTACTTGTTCTATTAAGACTTTTAGTAAACAATATAATTTAATCATTAGAAAATTATAAGAAATTATATTGAAATTAATAATGATAATAACATGTCTTTCTCGAAGCTTTAAATTGTAACGAACAAAAACCAAGTCATCCAACCTCTTGTACTCCAATCTATTCCTTTTCTTATAGTGGATAGATTCAAATGTGCTCTAGTTTCGTTCACAGCCAGTTGCACTAACATATTGACTTAAAATTTGAATTGCAAACCTTTAATGTATTTTAAGTTGCTTGTTTCTGCTCTAAATTGCAATTGCATTGTGTTTTGGTTGTCATGTATATTTTGCGAATGATTTATAAAATATACATTGGAAATTTTGGGTTTGAAAGTTGGAATTGTATGTGAGTTGGTTCAATTTCAACAACATCTAGGTATTGTGAATTTATGAAGAAATGAGATCAAAATAATATTGTGTATGAATTATGGAAGCATATTTAAGTATTATGAATTTGTGATTTGTGAATTGTGTATAATTCAATAATATGTCATATTATTTGTTATTTTAATAATCATAAAAATGAGATAAAAAATAATACATTAAGTTGTTAATTTGATAATTTATATGAAACATACAATTTACTAATTATTGTTTGCATATAAAG
>JAOTAY010000002.1:14152859-14168064 GCA_025629805.1 Erythroxylum baracoense | reverse complement strand
GCATTTGTACTTCATATTAGCTGTTACAAGTTTCAAAATTTGAAATGCCAAGGTGAACAAATTATCCATTCTGCAACATATCATATTATACCAGTTATGATAAGAATCTTCTTTTATTAGCTATTGGACCATCTGTATGACATCTAATTCATATGTTTGTAGTAATGACAAGATGCTCATTTACCTATCTTTGATTCAGGTTGGCGAGAATGATTTTGTCATCATCGTTACACATGAACTTAATTGGCTTCATGATTGGTACTGGAATGATGTTTCTGGAAAGAATGTCTCTCACCTTATATGTGATTATTTGAGAGGAAGGTGTAAGCTTCGAGTGGCTGGAAACTTGCACCATTACATGCATTGGAAATGATGTGTTGACCACCAAGATCTGTCTTTATTTTGTTCGAGAAAGAACCTGGCCTATGCTTGTACCTTGGGTAAAATTTCTCGGAGGAGGAAGATAAAAATTCTATCATGTCCGTGTCGATGGCATGTCCATGTCTCTTCTTTATTTTTTTGTTCTGTTGTAATTAGTCTAATTTGTCATACGTCCATTGATGTTCTTTCGCTTTCTAAATTCACGTTTCTAATAGTACAGTTATTTATAGTGCCTATACAGAGAGGTAGCTTTAGTGTGTAGTTTGCTGAGATAGTTAAAAAGAGTGTACGTAATTTTTTGAGGTATGGTAGCAATTTGTTTTTAAGTATAATTTTCCTTCAATCTTCTTGTGGGATGGATCAATATATCGTCCCAATGGATGTGAATATGTTGGAGAGCAGCGCAAGCTGATAAGAGAAGCAACTTCGCCATTATGCTTATGCGGCTTTGTTTATATAACTTGAAGTTTTTGCATCTCATAGAATGCTTCAAAGCATTCACCTTGTTCACTGGAGAGGAGGTTAGAGTTCCTCTTTTCTACCATAAAGGACTGGCCTGTCCTCCGTTCACGGAGTGTTAAAGCGAAAAGAATTCCTAGTTACAGGAAAGGCAAAATTTTGAGTGATTGTTGGAGGGAGCATTAACTTTACCTTGTGGTTTCATTACAAAATTGGTAGGAGGTCCTTCCTTATACTTTGTGAAAAGTTCGAAATCAATCTCTGTTAATCAATTGCCACTAACTTTCATTTTGATAGTGCACGTGGATGAAGTAATTCAAAAAGTAATATTATTGATTTATTCAAAGTGTGATTTGTATCTCACTATTTTACGAAAGGTTTAAATAATAATATTCATTACACCCTAAATAGGGTGGAAAAATGGTAACATAGATAACAATATAGACTTGCTTGAACTCTTTATGAATCATTAGAGCAAACATTACAACTTTAACTAATGTTTAAATAAATTATTTTTAAGATCACATCAAACTTTGGTAGATCCAAATTATCTAATTGTGACATCGCATAAGCTAAATTTAAGATTCATATATTAGAATGTAAATATGATAAATTAATAAAATATTAACTTTTTAACTTTTTTATTAATTACTTACAACAAATTATAAAAATGGGAAATTTATCATTTTTTAATGTTATTCCACAATAAAATAAAATAAAATATGTATAAAAGACTTAATTTACTTTCATGTTAAGCTTATTAATACATTATTAATTATCAATAAAATATAATCAACCAATATATTGATATTATTAAAATATGAAAAATACATATCGTTAATTGTTAATAAAATACATAAAATAATATATTTTTAAATATTAAAAAATTAATTAACATAGTATATTTAAATTATATTTATATTTTTTGATAATTAATGAGATGTATATATGATAAATTAATATAGAAACAAAAAGTTTTAAAATTTTTCATTAAATGCAACAAGTCAATAAAATCAATAAATTAGTATTTTTGTTATGTACCATGCTTGTGGTTTCAACGGTATTAATACCATTCCGTATCGACTAAAAAACAGAACCGTGTTTATGTTTTTGGTACTGGCCTTAGAAATTGGTCAGTACCATGAGTTTTCGTTCGGTACCAGCCAATATTCAAAATATCGACATCGTAAGTTTTTAAAAAGTTAAGGACTATTTTTCAAATATTAAAAATTTTTAACCTAAAACCCCCTTGCGTGCCTCACCCACTCAAACCCGTTTTTTTAATTTTTTTTTCACTCTCTCACACCGACTCTCACTCACCTCTATTCTCTCTCTCTCTCTCTCTCTCTCACTCTCATTCTCCTCTCCATCTCTGGCGGTGGTGCTCCCTCTCCTATGGTGCTGCTCCTTCTCCGGCGACTATCATCTTCCTCCCTGATCCAAGTCAACATCATACCATTTTCGACCCTCATCGGCTCCTCCACACGAAGTCCCGAACACACCATTTTCTTTAACCCTCCTCTACGCCTAACGGCCGCTCAGCCTAGATCTAAACTCGACTTATCACTCAACCCAAAAACGTGAAGATATGAATTGGTTTTTGAGTATGGTTTTTGACTTTTCAAAATTTTTCCTGCTTAATTGCATTTTTGATTATGAATTGGTTGGAACTTGGAAGTTGAAAGTTGGAATTAAAATTTGTATTGGATTTGTGATCTGCATGGGTTGGATAATGGAGTTGAATGATTCACGATTTTGTTTTGGTTGATTTCTAGTTTGTTTTTGTGGATTGGTTGAACCGATAAAGAGAAATTTATGTTAAGTTTTTTAATTTAAACTAAAATTTAAAACTGAGAATGCAAAATTGCAAACTTGTAAAGACTTAAATAATTAATTGACATATTCTTAAAATTTGTGAAGTGGTATTTCATTTTTAGTATTTGGGTATTGACTTTAGGTAAATAATTAATTGAGTATAAAATTATGCTATTGTAAATTAATAATAATTCATTTCTAGTTAATGATAGTATTTGGGTAAATAATTAATTGAGTATAAAATATGTTGAATTATTTCATAATATATACGTGTGGGCTATCATAAATATTTATAATAGATAATGTGTGAAAGTAGTGATATAAATGTGTCCGAAAGGAACTTTTTTTAAATTGTGAACATATTGTAGGCTAAACTCCAACCACTTAGATTTATTAATGTCAATTAAAAATCGTAAAAGCAATTTATATATTTAAGAACCAAATATTGAATGGTGTATATAATATGATGGTTTGTTAAAAATAAAAAGAAGATTCAAACCTTTAAATAAGAAAAAATACATTTCCAAAGAAGTTATCCTTCAACTTGATCCTCATGTTATAAATATATCCTTCAACTTGATCCTCATGTTATGAATAGATGTGTATGAACAATTGTATAAGATATTTCATTCATTATTTGGTGATTATGTAAATCATACCCTTCAACTTGATCCTCATGTTTGAAACTTTAAATTGAAATTGTTGGAAATAAAAATTATTTATATATGTTTTGTAATTTTTGGAAATGAAAATATGTTTTGTGTAATTATATATGTTCAATAATTGAATTGTTAGTTTTTAAATTACAGTGAACTGTGTTCGATGAAATTAAATTGTGTATAATATAATCATACAAAATGATTTATATCATATAAGATGGACATGCGTATTGTGTAATGAAATTATGTGTTATTTATTTTGATATATGCATTCATTTATTTTTACAGATAAATGGAAGAAAGTTCAAATACTCCTAATCAAACCGCTTATTGCTTGTTTTGTAACAAGCATTTGAAAGCTGGAGGAATCATCTAATTAAAGAAACATTTAGCCGTTATTTGCTTGTTTTGTAACAAGCATTTGAAAGCTGGAGGAATCATCTAATTAAAGAAACATTTAGCCGGGGTTAAAGGAAAAGTGGAACCCTGTAAAAAAGTAAGTCATGATGTGAAGTGGCAAATAAAAACATTGCTTGAAGAATATCAACATGAGAAATATAAAAGGGAAAGGTTGAATTTTGAAATTTGTAGTGGAAGTTTATTTTCTAGTTTTCGTGGTGATTGTGGGAATGTTGAAGGTAATACTGGTAGTAGTAGTGATACTGGTAGTGTTCCATCATAGGCCCAAAAAGAAGCACCTGGACCTGATGTGGGGAAGAGAAGAAGGTAGGTGATTAGTTTTTTTACACCACGAACAACTCCTGGAGCCCAACCTTCAATTTGTAGTGTAATGTAATCAAAAGATGCGACTCACAATGTCGACATGGCAGTAACTAGATGGTAGTATGATACAGGTTCATCAGTCAATGCTTCTCAGTCTTATTATTATCAACCTATGATGGATGCAATAGCCTTTTATAGTCCAGGATACAAAGGTCTTATGGTTAATGACTTAAGAGGTAAACTTTTGAATTATTCTGCTTCTAAAATTAGAAGTTATTTAGCAGAAAGAAAAGTGAATTGGGCTACTTATGGATGTTCAATCATGTCTGATGGTTGGAGAAATTAGAGACAAAAGCCTATTATTAATTTTTTAGTTTATTCTACAAATGAGTCAATGTTTTTGACATCTATCGATGCATCTGGCCTTATTAGGAACACTGAGACTTTGTTTGAGATATTTGATGAAGTTATAAATGAAGTAGGGCCAGAAAATATTGTTCAGTTTATTATTGACAATGATTCTACTTATAAAGCGGTAGAAAAAAGGTAGCAGAATAAATATAATTCGTTTTTTTTACTCCTTGTATTGCAAATTGCATTGACCTAATGCTAAAGAATATAGGGGATCTTTTTGTGTATAAAGGGAAAACACTAAATCAGTCTAATGCAGACTTCGCTCGATAAGAGTCCCCTGAATGTCTTGGGAGAGAAGATCTGAACATTGCCTTGGTAGATCTTGGAGTACATGAGTGCCTGGTCCGGAAGACAACGCTAAGGAAGCCAACATATCCGCACACCGATTCCTTTCTCGATAGACATGTTGATACGTGATGCTCCAATCCTGACCCTGGAGCTCGTGGATGCCCCGAACCATAGAGGGACCTGCAAAAACAGGTAATTCAAACGATGAGATTATATTAATAACCTGCAAAGAATCTGACTCTAGTACCCTCGTCGAGACTATGCAAAAAGCTGAAAAAGTGACCAAGTTCATCTATAATCATACATAGGTACTGAATTTAATAAGAAAGGAATTTACCAATGTTCAGAATTTGTGTCGTCATGCTGTGATAAGATTTGCAACAAATTTCTTATCACTTTAGTCTTTTGTTACGATGAAGAAAGAGTTAAGACAAATGTTTACAAGTAATAAGTAGATTGCATCTCAACATACTAAGTCTAATCCTAGAGTGGAGGTTTGTAAAATTATACTAGAAGATAGAGAATTTTGGTTCAATGTCAATTTGTCATCTGAGTTTGTGAGCCTTCGGTGAGGGTGCTTCACTTGGTTGATAATGAAGAAAAGCCAACAATGGATTATTTTTTTAATGCCATGGAGAGAGCGACGGAAGCAATCAAGGCCAATATAAAATATAGGCCTTCTTTGTACACATCATATCTTTCAATCATTAATAAGAGAAGGGAAAAACAACTTTCTTCTCCACTGTTTGCATCTACGGCTTTTTTGAATCCTAGTGTCTATTTTAGACTAGATTTTACTAAGCAAGCTAAAGTTAATAGAGGAATGCTTTTAACTACTACAACAATTGTTGGCATTGACGCGGTGTAAGATCTCTTAAGCTCACAAATAGATCTTTATAAGTTATCTTATGGGGATTTTGGAATGCTGATTGTTATTCGACAAAGAGGAAAACTTTCTACAGGTGTGAGTTATTTCCTTTTTCTTATTTGTTGAAAATTAATTGTCATTTTATTTTGTTTGTAACTCTACTTTTGTTATCTTACGACTTACAGTTTCTTGTTGGGATCAATTCGAAAATGGTGTTCCAGAATTGAAAAAGTTTGCAATTTAGATTTTAAATCAATGTGTGAGTGCAACAAGCTGTGAACGAAACTGGAGCACATTTGAATTTATCCACTCCAAAAAAAGGAATAGATTGGAGCATAAGAGGTTGAATGACTTAGTTTTGTTTGTTATAATTTAAAGCTTCAGGAAATTTATGTTTTATCATTATTAATTTTGATATAATTTCTTATATTTTCTAATAATTAAATTTTAATGTTTACTAAGAGTCTTAATAGTACAAGCAGTTCAACTGATCCAATTTCCATTGATAATATTGATCTTTTGATGGATTGAGTTTCTGAAAAACCGAATGTGGTAGATGTCAATGACTTGGAAGATAATCTTGAATGGGAAAGCATTGACATGTCATTTGTTGCATTAAATTTGAATGATAATGATGATGAAGCTCCTCTAAATGATGAGGATTTTATACCAAATGATAACTGGGATCAGTGCAATTATAACGGATATGCTCTCGTAGACGATTGAATTTCCTTCCAGGTTTTTGTTTTCTATCTTCTTTTAATTTTACTTATATTTGATGTATATGTTAAATTCTATATATATAATATAATTGTAAATGTTTTGTTTCAATTTAATTTCTACTTAATTGTTTCCTCATCACGAACTTTTGTGATAAACTGTAATAGTTTGAGAGTTAAAAGATATTTATTATTCTTTTTATTGAATGTTTTTATGTAATTATTATTTATTATATGATGAAATTGTATTATTGTAATATTTTAAATAATTTTTATTATTCTTAATTTTATATTTGTATGATGATGATTGTTTTTTCATATTAATTGTAGTTTTTATTTATATGTGAAATATTTAAAAATCATTGTTATTTCATATTAATTGTGATTATTATTTATTATTATGATTTTTGGAGACAGGCTTTATGTAAACTTATAAAGTATACAGTACAACTGTATAATATACCAATGGACTATTTTGTAATTTTTAAAAAAATTGAAAGACTATTTCATAAATTTAAAAAAGTACCTAAAATGGTACCTGGTATTAACCGGTACCAATACAGTATCATACTAGAACTCAATCCGGTACCAAGTTCGATACAGTATTCGCAACATTGATATGCATTGAATATATAAATCTTACTAATATATAGAAATATAATTATTACTTTTAATTTGGGCGGACAATAAAATTTCACTTCTTACAAAGACACGAGGCTTCACATTAGTTTAATGATTTTTTCCAAAATTCTTGAATTTTAAAATTATTATAAAAATTATTTATATTTTTAAATCTATCATAAAAAACTTTTTTTTATGAAACTGTCATTATAAAAGTTAATAAGGAGGTATACATAAATGCTACTGTGTTTTGGCTTATTATTTTGATCTTTTTTGTCCCAAGCAAAAATTTGTCTTATCTTCTGGTATTTATGATTTTGTCTCCCGCTCGAAGTTGTAAAAGTAAACACATTTTTTGTAAGTCACCATATCATCAAAAGTTATTTTTATGGTCTGCCACTTGTTTTGTTATTGTGTTATGTCTTATTCTTTTGAAGTTGTAAGCCACATTCTCTTGTATGGTTAAGACTCTTCAAAACGTGGTTAAATATGTAATATAATATTTGAGCAATAAAATAAGTTTGAAAAAATATCAACTTTAGGAAACATCAATATCTAAATATTCATCATATCATAGTTAATATATTACAAATATGCATTAAAGAGTGAGAAAGAAGAGAGAGCTCACATGTGTATTAAATTGTTCAATAACAAATCAGACATTTATTTTGTTTGAGTACATTCAAACTTTAGTATAATAACTTATCCTTGTTCTTTATTGATATTTGCATTTACCATATAATTCTTTCTTTATGGCATTCCAAATATTTAGTGACTAAATTAAAAGAGTTTATAATTGAAGTTTTGATGATAACAAAATATAAATACTATTAACAAATTTAATGTTGTTGAAAAGAAGGAACATGAAAACAAAATCTTACCATATTAAAGGATTATGATAGCAAAGGCGATGTTGTTATCTTCAATATCAAGATCAAGTCAAAAAGAAGATAAGAAACATTGAAGTTATTTTATGAATTAATTATTGTAAGCTTATCTTGCTTGTCTTTGATAGTCTAAAAGGCTTATTATGCATACACATTTCATTTAATTTTATAATATGAGTTTTTACATTCATTAAGAGGTATCAAAGCCTTCATTTTTTAATATAAAAGCCTCTTAATTTTTAAAATAATTTTTGGGAAATTTTTTTGGGACTGTTTTGAATCATAATGGCATTAATCAAATTTAGTTTGAGTATTTGAAGAAGTTAAAATCATGTTTTTAGGGTATTTGGTCGACCCATATAAGTTAGTGGTCGATCAATACATGTTAAAGCTGTTAAATTTGAAGTATCTAGAGTTTATTATAACACTGGTTGAGGCACTAATTGACCAGTCTGTCATATTGATCGACTAGTATCTTTTGCTAGTTGATTACTATTCCAACAACTAGTGAATCTAGATCTTTTGATACATATTGTTTGACTAGTATATCGAATATAGCTGTTGTAATGACTAATTCTCAGCTCCAATAGCTATTTGGGTCTAAAAACACTATAAATAGGTGTTTTATAATTTTTTTTAGTATCAAGAAGCATTTGAGTGTCTTATACACATATTTAAAAGTATTTTGTAATCATTTAAGCATTTATTATCTCATTTTGCGTGCGTGAGCCTTTTGTGATGATCAAAGTATCCAAATGAGAAAATTTGAGTTGTAAGCTATTTTTGGGGTTTATGATCATTGTATTAGGTTTATCTAAAATTGGTTTAAGGTTCCTCTTTATCTTGAAGAAATATTGAAAAGGAGTTCCTCTTTTCCCAAAATAAAAGATTGTACAAAGGGTATTCTTCTCCTTGAAAGAAGAATTATAGTAGAAATCTAAGACAATTCCTGAAAGTGAACGTAGGCAAGGATTGTTTGTCGAACCACTATAATCAGTTTGCATTTCTCTTCCCTTAATTTTTTTCTTTGTTGCTTATAAGCATAATTCAATTAATTTATTTGTATTTAATTCTTGCATTAGTGATAATTTGTAGACATTGTTTTATAAGTTAGTATATTTTAATTAGAATGTTGAATTCACTCAATTCGTTGACCCTGTTGAGTGCCATTAGGGAATAACATGTGGTATCAAAGCAGTTCTATAAGTCTATCATTTCAAAAAGAATCTTATAGCAAAGTTCATAATGGTATACTTAGGAGCATCTTCATCATCCTTTAACCAAGAAGGTCAAAACATTAGAATAGCCCCTTTCATTAGTGGAAATGAAACCCTATATTAGAACACAAAAATGAAAATTATTTATGGTCAAAAATGTTGATTTATAGGAAATTGTTTCAAGTGGTCCATACATTCCTACTAAAATTATATAGATGATTGAAAAGTTTTTAAGTTGAAAGAGGAATGAGATCCCTAAGATAAAAAATAAATCTCCTTAAATAGTAATGATGTCCACATTTTGTTTTATTCATTAAGAAAAATGAATTAATTACAGTATCTATGTGTCAAACAATCCATGAAATTTGGCATATATTAGAAGTTACTCATGAAGGAACAAATCAAGTTAAGTAAAGAAAATTTAGTTTGCTAACTCACTAATATGAATTGTTCCAAATGAAATATGATGAAAGGATTTCTAGTATGTATACTAGATTTATTGATATTATCAATTCTCTCAAGGGTCTTTCCAAGACCTACACTAATGTTGAAATATTGAGAAAGTTGCATAGGTCATTACTAAAAAATATGGGAAGCAAAATTCACAACCATATAAGGAGCTAAGGACCTAACAACTCTATATTAGAGGTGCTTATTTGATCTCTTCTTCCATACAGAATGAGAATATATCAGAATAAACAACGCTTCTAAAGAAAAGAATTTAGCATTTAAGGTATAAAAAAAAGAATCAATTAACAAGGAAGAGATATCATCTAGTGAAAGTGAAGAAGAAGATATTGCTTTAATTACTAGAAAATTCAAGAAATTCGTAAAGAAAAACTCCTTAAGAAGAAAGGACTATAAAGGTGGTAAAATGGATTCGAAACGTAAATTAAATAAGATTATTTTATTTGAATATAGGTAATATGGACACATAAAGTCTCAATACCCTCTCCTCAAAGAAAGCGAAGGAGAAAAGGGACAAAGGTAAAAACAAGACACTTAAAATCTCCACTTGGGATGTCATAAGCGACTTTGAAAATGAAAATTTGGAAGGAGAAGTAGCTTATATGTGTTTATGGTAAAAGATGATAATGATGTACGCTTTATCTTTAAATAATGTGATAGTGATAATAGTGATATATATTTGACATATGATGAACTTATTTAGATTCTGGAAATTATGAGCATAAAAAAGAAAAGGCTATATTTCAAACTTAAAGAATTTCAAAAGAGTCTAGATGTATGTGTGAGTGAAATAAAATGATAAAGAGTAAATTGCATAAAATCAAATCTTCTAAAGGTGTAGCTATAGTAGATAATCATGATTAGACACTTAAAGCATGAGAATGAAGAATTGAAGAAGGAAGTTGATTCTCTCAAGGACTCGTTGTCTTAGTTCACCAAAGGAAGTGATAAACAAGAAAACATGTTAGGATCTCAAAAGAGTTCTAATAATAGACATAGAATTATATATAGTCATGATAATGCTGCTAATAATGAAAGACTTTTGTCAAAGGAAATATATACTTAAGAACCAATGCCTAGGATCATAAATGAAGCTTTCACATATATGACATATCCACTAGGGCTTGTTGAGCAAGTTTTACTTCTAATAAAACCCTCAATATCCTCAAGTATACAAATCATAAACTTGTAATATTAAATGTGTCGATCCGACGAGGAAACAGTTAGAACTAAGTGAACCTAACTTTGTCTAAGGTATCGGGATATGAATTGAATGAAAATAAAATATCAAAATTTTAAAACAATTAAATGAAACTAAGAAAAATGATTAAATAACAAATTAGCTACCATAAATATGTAAGCTATTAATTCAATTATGTGTTAATTCTAGATTTTTTAAGGGATTGACTACTCTTTCTCAAGATCTAATCAATTATCCCTAATTGATTAACTCTAATTTATTACAAAATTCCAAAATTTGTAACCTCTCGATTCACAAAAATCTACCTAACGTTTTCAACTAGTTCTTAAGTGATATATCGAATAATCAAGTCCTTACACGAGATCTCTCTTCGTATAATTACCAATTTGATATTTGGAGACTTATTAGGTTACTAGCTATCATTACCCAACCTAATCGGATTACTTTCAACTCACTATCTTGATTTATTATCGAAGTATTAACATACCTAAACATCACAGCACCAGAAAATTGAATTGAAATCAATAACAATCAAGTCATAAAACAACTCAAGAACAAATCAAAATATGATAATTAGAGCATCCTAAACATGACTAACATATTCAAATCCAAGTTACACATCAAGTTTAATGAAATAAAAAAAGGAAAGAAAGAGAGAACCTGATTTGAACTCAAACTTGAAATCTGGAATTTTGGATTGCGCTTCTTGCTCCTCCTTTTTGCTCTCTCACTTTTGAAGATGGTGGCTGCTCTTTTGAGTGTTTTGTGTTCTTAAATAATTCTTAAAGCTTCTAGGATTTACCCACTTAATTTGGTTTCAAAAGTAGCCCTAAAATGTTAAAATTACAAAAAGAGCAGAGTGTTGGAAAAGCTGAAATTCGCTGGAATAGCTATCTACACTCTTTGTTGTGATCGTGGCAAGACAAGCCACGATTATGGCTAGCTTTGATACTTCCAATTCTTCTCTTTTCTTCAATTTCCTGTTTCCATATACTTAAGCACACATCAAACACCTCTTGAAAAATAAAATTAAGGTCCAAATCATGCTTAAAACTGCACAAACACATAAAATATAAACACACACTAATAATAACATAATTTGAAGCCTATGTACATGATAATCATCTAAGAAATACTCAAAAGCACACTTAAACATCTATCAAAACATAGTATAGTTTACACCTATCAACATCCCCACACTTAAACTTTTTTAGCTTGTCATCAAGTAAAAACAAAAACAAAACATAAACTCAAACAACCAAATAATAACACATACATTTATGCAACATGCACTAATGATACAATGACATCTAACTTGACAAAACTAATTTAACCTCAAACAACAATCATTCAAGTTGTTCTAACATATTAACCTATGCAATTTATGTCTAAGAATTTTGGATGGAATATACATACTAATCAAGACATTAACATCATATTCATTCACCTAAAGTTGTATACATACATTGATAATTAGTAATCAACCAAAATTGCAACTATCACTAAGTATCCTTTCATGAAAATTTTCACTATTTTCAAAGATCAGTACGATTTATTTATCAAAACACCATTTTTAATTTTCTTTAACATTAACCTAGTCTTTTAATGTGAAGGCAAATACCTTTTCATGAATGTCCCTCGGTTACTCAACTAGGCTACGTTTTATTAATTAGCTTAGTTGGAATGTCATTCTAGCCTTTTGATGCGAAGACAAATATTTTGTCATAAATTCCCTAGTTTATTCAACTATATCACATTCTCAACTGCCTACTAACTCTATTCATAACCTAATATTTGTTTCAAAAGGGCCAGTGGAATAATTATTCATTTAATAGACATACACAATTTTTTTCATTTAGCCTACCTCATTTCTTTTAGTCAATCAACCTCATAAAAGACTATTAATGATACTAACATATTCAATTGACTTATAATTATAAATTTATGTAACAAATTTCCTAAGATGAAGAAAATGATGTTATATCCTAATTAACATGCATATTTAACAAAAGATACTTAGAATATAAAATGCACAAGTCAATATGCCTTTACAAATTCAATAACTATATTCAAAGATAAAATACTTCCATTAAGTTATTGCCATTGACACATTGACACAATTCACACATATGCAACATATGTTCACACCATGTCAACCTAATCAAAAACTAAAAATATAGTATGCAAAATTCACATTCATGATGTGCCAATGCAAAATCCTCCTTACATTTAGATAACACATTGTCCTTAATGTGAGAAAAACAAAACAAGAAATAAAAATAAAAATGACAAGAAAACAAAAGGAAAGGTTAAAAGCTCAAAACTAGGAGATTGAGGTGGTGATGGTGTTGGTGACAGAATGTGGAGATACTTTCGGCGATGAAAGTCCATCAATTCTTTTCCTACAAAACAAAAATAAAAATAACAAGATACCGATAAAATAAAATAAAAAATAAAATTTATCCTAATTTTTGGGTTGCCTCTCAAGTAGCGCTTAGTTAATGTCATTAGCTTAACTTGCTCTTCCTTCCACACTCAACCTGAGTCAATTATGAGTAGCTTGCTTCTACCCGTGTCGCTCAGTTTTAGTTTAGTAACCTGTAAATAAGCTACACATTGCAAGAAAATCAAAAGGAAATTTTAATCAAATGAAGAAAACTAAGTTCAATAATGCTCTTTTAAGTACTAAACTGTCAACAAAATAGGGGATAATAAAACTCTATGAATCGTCTATCGAATTTAACAATTTGATTTCTAAGAAGTTTAACAGTTCTCTTTCTTCCTCAATCACCTTCGTTTCCTCTTCTTCTTCCACTTCGTGAACAGAGATGTCTGTATCTTCTTCAACTTTGATCTCCACTGTCATTTGTTCATCATTCTCTTCTTCATTAGCTTCTTGAATTGAGACTCATATTCTTCAAACCCAATCTCCACTATCATCTTTTCTTCTTTCTCTCGCTTCTTTAAAGATTCGACTTCATCAATTCTTATGAATGAGCTACCCTCCTTCGGATTCTTTAACACCTTATTCATGTTGAATTTCACTTGTTCATCTCCAATCCGAAGGATGAGATTGTCTTTATGGACATCTACCAATTTCTAATGTTCAAAAATGATATACTAAGAACTAGTGGGCAATTTTGATCCTCTTTAAAGTTTAGCACGACCAAATCCACAAGAATGATAAACTTTTCCACTTTTATAAGTACATACTCTACCACACCAAATGATTTCTTTATCAAATGATCTGCCAACTAAATATGCATAGTTATTGGCTTCACATCGCTTAGCCTCAACTTCCTAAAAATTGACAAAGGCATAAGGTGTTTACTTGCACCTAAGTCACATAAATATTTTGAAATCTTTAAATTATCGACAACATAAGGTATTGTAAAGCTCTTTGGATTTGTAAACTATAAGGGCGTATGGTTGGTAATTAAGGAGCTGGAGGTTTCCATCATGGCTACCATTTGATCATCATCCCAAGTCTGCTTGGCAAATAATATTTCTTTAAGAAACTTTGCATACTTGGGCCTGTGTTTCAACACTTCCATAAAAGAAAAGTAAATTTATCATTTCTTTAGCCTTTCCATGAACTTTGTAAATGATACATCTAATTCATTCTTTTAAAATCTTTGTGGGAATGGTATTTTCGGTGCGTAAGGTGGAGCAGGAATGTATGAATGGTCTTCATTTTTGTCTTCATCCTTTTTCTTCTTCTCTTGGTCTTCTACAAAGTGGGTCTTCACTTGTCTTTCCAACAGTTCTTCTAACTATTTCCCACTCCTAAGTGTGATAACCTTGTATTGGTCTCTTAGGTTTACTTCAATGTTGCTCAGAAAGTTTTCCACGCTTTTCTTACAAAATTTCATATAAAGCTGGCTCATTTGAACCTCTAGGTTGTGAACAGAAGAGGCATGATCTTCTATTACTTGCTCAAACTTCCCTTCCAGTCTCTTCTGGGCCTCTTCTATATTCATGAGCTTGTCTATGATCTTATCCAATTTGGAATCCCATAAGCTGGACTCATCATGTTAAAATCCTGGTAGGCTTTAAATTTCCATTTAAGTTCTTGCATTGTTAGACCAAAAGAAATTTGGGTGGCTCTGCCCATGGTTATGAATACGGGTACCAGACCAAGATCGGTACGAAACAAGGGGTTGGTAATACCGGGTTTAAATACCAGTTGATACCGGCCTGTTTCGGATGGTACCGGTCGATATTGACTGGTATTCAAAATACCAGCCAATACCGAAAATTTTAAAAAATAGGGGGAACTTTTTTGCAAAATTTTAAAAAAATTTTAAAATTTCCCTCCCTGCCTCCCACCTCTCTTTCCCCCTTTTTTCAAAGTTTTTTTAATTAGTTATTTTATTTATTTCAACTTTTATAATTATTGTGAATTTTTAAATTTTGTTTTTAAAATAATAATAAATATTTTTATTACTAATAATAATTATAAATTAAATAAAACTTAAAAATAAA
>JAOTAY010000002.1:14119197-14131626 GCA_025629805.1 Erythroxylum baracoense | reverse complement strand
TTGGGCCTCCGCTGTCCCGGCCTGGTCAACAACAGGCGGCGCACGTAGGAGGGCCTGGGGGGAGCTGATGGTTATTACTTTGTGCTGGGCCTGAGGGGTGGGTTGAAGGGTAGGTAGGAATTGTTCGGGCGGAAAATTTAAAAATGGGTACGGCTGGGCTGGGAGGCCCTTGGGCCGTGTGGGCCACTGCCTTTCCTTTCCCAACTGGACTCTGCTGGGTCTGTGGGCACCAGTCCGAATAGGACTGGGCTTGACCCTTGGAGCAGACGGTGTCGTGCGGGGGTTGGGGGAGTTAAAACGAGAGCGAGACTCGGCGGTCGCATCGTCTTCCACCGCCAACACGTCAAACCTGGAGTCGCGTGCCTTGCCACCAGGATGGGACGTACTCGTAGGTGTCCGTTGGGTAACAGGACGTCTATTCGGCCGTTGGACCTATATCCACGGACCGAAGTCCGTCGCCAACGGTGGGTTGCTCTCATGGACTTCGTTGGTCCCGCCGATGGCCATCCGTGGCCTCTCACCCTCTGGAACCGAGGCGTCACTGTCCGTAGGTGCTACACCATCGCTAGTGGTGGGCTGAGGTAGACGAGAGCAGGTTCCGATGTCGTGTTCAACCATCCCGCACTGGTAGCAGATCTGGGAGAGCCCTTCGTAAGCAATTCAGACCGTCTCTCCATCAAGGTCCACGGTTGGCAGAAGAGGGACGCTCAAATCTACATCTATGGCGATTTGGGCAAATTTGCCCCGCTGGGAAGTCAGGGTAGCCTCATCTATTTTTACCGTTTGGTCGATCAAGTTTCCCATGGCCTCAAGAATGCGGGGGTGGTAGCGCGCGATGGGGAGATCTGGGAACCGCACCCAAACTACCGCGCGGGGAGTATTGCCTTGTGAGGGGCGAAAGGTAGGGGTCCAACGCTGAACCGATAGGGCGTGGCCAAAGATGATCCAGGGGCCTTCGGTGAGTGCTTTCATAAAGTCGACTTCAGCTTTGAAATTAATCAGGTAGAAATCATGGTCGAGATTGACGATTTTAATTGGATTTTGCCAGAGTGCGTGTAGGCATTGACTGAGGATACGGAATCCAATCCGCCGACCAAGCAGTTTGACCACTACGGCTTGGGTCCATTGTTGGTCCAGTTTGTGCTTAAGGATCTGAGAAAGAGTAATGCCCAGTGCTTATCCGTCTGTGTTGATTCAGATGTCACCATCCGCTATGTCAATAGGCTCTTCCGGTGGCCATGGTAAAGGCGCCCTAGCCGTCCCTTCTTGTGGTTCCTTAGACACTACCGCGCTGTAGGTTAGTGGGGTGATGAGTGAAGATGCTTCCTCGCGGCTTCTAACACGGCTTTTCTTTGGATTTTGCCCTTCCGAAGCTAGCGTATCGCTAGCTGAAAGATTGTGCATTCTTTCAAATGGCACTTAAACTTTGGATGTCTGGGATAACTGGAACAGGAAGATTGCTGAGGTGAAAAACAGTACTATCGGATTAACTTAATTGTACTTTTCCCAATCATAGGACAAGGTCGGCTCAGCCTCATCATAAGGAGACAAGCATGTCCATTCGATAACTGCGGACTCCCTTACTGACACCGGCTCACAAAATGACAGTAAAGTGTTGATTTATTGACTCCACCGAACGATCTGTTGATAACATCAGAACAAGAGAAAGCACATTCCCTTCTGGATTCGCTAATTGAAAAGCAATGAATGAAACCCTTTTCTGTTTCACAGTGGATGAATATTTTTGTATCCCACTTTTTTAACGAGAAATTAAATTTTGTTTAAAATTACCAATAATTAAAACATTCTAAAATTTTAAACTAGTCAATTTTTATTTACTAATTTAATTTATTAATTAATCAGTAAATTTGTATCTAACAATTTCTTTTTAAATAAATTTTAAATTCTTCATAATAAACTATTTACTAATTCAGCAACTTTTAAGTTAAAACCGATCCCAAATAATTGAATTACTGAAAACTAGGTATCATGTTCAACTCAACTAATCAAATGGGAAACTCAAGCAAAATCTGATCCTGTTGCGTCCACCGCTAACACCGCAAAATTCCCCACCCATCTGCTAATCAATTTCGCATTCCATACCATTCCCTATGTATGTCGACCCAGGTCCCAGGCCAAAACCATAGTTTAGCACAGGAACGAGCTAATACATCTTAAGAGTTACCTTGACTCTCCTCCTGTACTGGTCAGATTTCCGTATCCGTTAGATCCTGAACCAATAACATACATTACTTTTCAAAATAACCACTTTCTTTTCAGACTAAGGATTTCAAATTTAATGTAAAACAAACAGCAATGTATATCTGAATGCCAAACGAAAGTCTAAATTGAGAGGCGCCCTTGGAACGTAGTTATAACAGACTTCAAGCTTCATTTCCATTCCCAAATTCTTTTCTTTGAGAGTTTTTTCCATAAACTTCTTGGAATTGCGCCTTTTTGTCCTGTCCACCAAATTCTGGTGAAGCTGAAGATCTGCGGGTTTACCAATTCGTATACTAAAACAGAAAGTAATAAAATTACCAGATGATGGCATCACCCAGGACACAGTGAGGAGTACTTTCATGGTGACTTGGTAACGAAAAGCCAGATTGAGTAACAGAATACTAATGCATGTTCACTTGTAATATATTAACACAACACAAGTGATAGATATTATAACATAGAAATTCACATAACATGCAACAGAAACTGATTCTGATTAAAATCAACATGATGTCTGAATGCATTATGTGGAAGCATCTGAATGCATAAGCTTACAAGACAAAGCCATGCCAGAATCTCAGCATCCACATTACTGTTGGCAACGTACAGCACTGACACACTAATGGGGTGAGTGTATCAGAGACTAAATTGTTGCCCACGTTAACTAACGCAAAGAAACTTCAGAAAATAATCAAACCAAAAAACCACATCGGCAACACTAAACAAGAAAATGACGCCTAAAACGCTGGCAAGCATGAGATATTAGACCCAAATTCAGCGACCTAAAACAAAAGAACAAAAAATCCATATTCAAGCATTTTCTTCTACCATAAAAATCCATGAACGCATTAACATGAACGTTTGTCAGTTAATGACAATATAGGGAACTTACGAATGCAAATGTCTCATTAAAAAGAAAACAAATGCCAGAATCTGAGCAACCCATCTGGTTATCGGCAACGTACAGCACTGAAAATGCTATTAACAGAAAGAAAGCATCACAGAGACTCTAATTGTTGCCTTCAAATATGATCCAAAATCATTTTCTACCAATCAAAAGAACATTTGCCCAAAAACCAGAGGAAAAAAACAGAAGTTGAGAAAGAAAGGGGGCTCAGAGAATAATGAATAATTGCATCAACAAGCTCAATAAATCGACGAGCTCTCATAGTTTGATGGTATACATTAAGTCATCACAGGCACACCCAACAGTAACTATGAATAACAAGATTACAAAAGCATAACAAAAACCCACAAAGAAAGGCCTCAGAAGTTAAGATACAGTTTGACAACATCAAAGACAAACGAGTCTCAGATGGTGCGGACAAACTTTGTATGCATCACTGGCCAGCAGAACAAGGATCTACAACCAACAATACACACTTCTTTTGCTTTGGCAGAAGGTTGTTTGTACAAAACCTAGACCGAAGCGAGGGAAGGTGGAATCTAAATAGGTGAGGCGGTGAGGCCTGGCCACCGAAACCCTAGTTTGTGTTTTGACTTGAATTACATTATTGCCCATAAAACCCAGAAACATCCAATAATACTGAATGAGGATCTCAGTACCCTTTATATAAATGAATCATTATGAAGAATTATATATATATATATATATATATATATATATATATATATATTAAACGTGAAAATAAATTTAGACATCTCAAGACATACTTAATTCTTAAAATTCATATACATATAAAATAAAATTATGACTCACTTAATTTTTATAAAAATAAATCTATTTTATAATAATGAATGATGTGAAATAATATAAATATATGTGTGTTTTGAAATTTTATCTATAATTTCTAAAATTCTTATATCAATATTGCATTGTTGGAGAAAGTATTCTCAAAAATATAATTATTACTTAAAAAGACTAAAGTTTTATTTTTAAACTATCATATCATTAGTTTTATAAATAAGAAAACTTGTTATCTTGAAAAAAATTATTCAAATGCTTGTAATCAACAACTAGTATCTTTTTTCTTTTGTTCTTTTAAGCTCTTTTTTCACATAAAAATACTATAGTAGTACTTTAAAGGCAATCACCTTTAGCACTTTTGTACTGACCTTATTTTGATTAATAAAGAAAAAGGCATTTTTTTATTAATTTGATATTCTTTTATATGAATTGATGTTGATCTTAAATCAAATTAATGAAGTTCGTGATACAAAACATAGCATGAAGGAAATCATGATGAGATCATGATAATGAGATTCCTATCATGTGTAATTATGTTAGTCTCTAAATAATCCCTAGTCATAGGATTAATAAGACAGGACATTATTAATCCAGACAGACTAGCACATGTTATATTCCTTGAATTTGATCAAACAGTGGATCTCACAAACTGTAAGCATGAGATGTTTAGAGTTAACATGTGGATTCTTACTATGAGTAGTAAGTACATCCAAAGACCAGCTATAAGATTATCATATGGATGATCTATTAATTGTCAATGATTAATCTCATCATAGCAATTGTGCAAATATCCTTAGACTTGAGGTACTCAAGGATATTTTGGATACTAATCCTGTGCTTTGACATCATTCCTTATTACCTTAAGAAGAGGTCACTTTTAAGGTGGTGATTGGTTACAACAATTAGTATTAAAAGGTAATTGGATAGCCAATAAAGGATTCACCACTCCTGATAGAAGGAGATGATACCCATAGCCTCTTATCGGGGTCATTACTCAGGAGTCTCTAGCTAGAGTAGTTATGTGTCATGAAGAGAGTGTTCAATGACACATAGAGTAATAAGATCCTAGGATAAGAACTAAGATCACTTGGACTAGATGTGACGTACTTAGTCTAGTGGGAGTTGACACATAGCCCATACTCCAAAACAAGTAGGATATAGTATGGTGAAAGGACGAGTTGCACGGTAATTATCTATAGAAAGGTTTGTAAGTTGGATAATTAACTATCGAAGAGTTAGTGTGTTAATCCACTTATATTTTGGTAAATTAGCATTATGAAACCTTTTATGGTATGGTTGAATTAAAAGTCAATTCAAGTGCCTAAAATAATCGAGAACCTAAGGGTCATACGCATAAAAGATCGAATTAAAAAAATAGTGTGTATGACTAGATTTATGTAGGTCATGATCGTGGCTCATAGGCCACGAGACAGAAGGCAATGCTAGTTTTTAAGTAGGCAACGATCGTGGTTCATAGGTCACAATCATGACCGAAGGCACGACTTAGGTACATAAGTGAGTTCTTCACTTATGTATAAGGAGTCTAACTGGTTCTTACACATTTAAGTGAGAGGATAAGGGCTGAAGAGTTCTAGAGTGAGAGAGAGGTGTCTTGAGTCTTGTTTATGCAATTTATGCAATTGTTGCATGAATCAAAGTGCACACAACAAGAGTCTTGATCTTTCTTTTCATTTTGAGCATCTACTTGAACTCATATAGTTTAGCGCTTAAATCACCCTCACACATTGTTTCTTCTTCATCTTTGCGTGTTCTTGGGTGATCAATGAAGGGTTTGGTGTTTGCAACAACCCAAACAAAGAGAAGAAACAATAAAGGAGGACAAACAAAAGGTAAAAAGTTTTATATTTCATGTTCTTTTATATGTCTACGCATGTATGTGTGATTCTGACTTTTCCGGGTTGTCATGGTGTCAGAATTAAGATCCCGACACTTCCACTACATTCTCATACATGTGATGCATGTGTTCATGGCAAACCCAACAAAAGATTCATATTGGCTTTTAAGATTTTTGTAGTCTATCTTTGGTAGTTAATATTCAGCAATTTTCTACTAAAAAACTGGCAAATAGAGACCAGAAAAGGACAAAGTTTTGGAGTTATCTTGCTATAGTCTGGTCCAACCTAGCATATACTTCTTAACTTCTTATCTCTTTCAATAAATTCCTTTTTCTCACTTTAGCACCATTTCTTTTTTCTTTTGGTTCTAATTTGTTTCTTATTAATGGCATCAAATGCAAAGGCCACAAAAATTAAACACTCAATGTAGCAATTTCCTTCAATCTTGCTTTACTTAACTACTTCTTTATGTAACAAAAATCACATGTATTCTTAAAATTAATCACCTAAAAATTAATTCTTGATAAACTTTATGAATTATAATTGTTTATGTATTGTTTTGTGAAGATGGACAATGAATTTATACATGTTTGAAGATAAAGAGAATATGTATAAGATAGAAACAAATCAAAATAAAATATGAATAGTTGAGATATCTATCCCTAAAGTATAGAAATTTTTTTGCATATGTTATTAGCCCCCCAAAGATTACTAGGGTTGTGGCAGTGAGCTTACCTTGTAGTTGATAAAATATAGAGGATAATAACGTTTTAGTGAGGATATTAGCAATTTGATTGGATGAAGAGATATGTTTAATGTAGAGAGCCTTATTGGCAACCAAGTCCCGAAGAAAATGAATATCAATGTTGATATGCTTAGTATAAGTATGAGAGATTGGATTTGTAGCAAGGAAGGTAGCCCCAAAAATTGTCACACCATAAAGTAGGTTCAAGAGAGGTTCAACAAGGAGAGATGTAATCCACCATAGTTTTGCAGTAATGACTGTACTCAGTTTTAATACTAGATCTAGAAACAGTAGGTTATTTTTTGTCACTCTAAGAAATGAGATTAGGACTAAGAAAAATACAGTCCCTAGAAGTAGATCAACAACCATCATAATAGCCAACCTAGTCAGCAACATAATATGCTTGGATGGAAAGGGAGGTAATGTGGGTAAAGTGAAGGCCAGGGGTGGTAGTGGAGTAAAGGTACTGTAAAATTCATTTGATGATAGTTCAATAAATAAAAGTAGGACAATGGAGAAATTGAGAAATGTTATTGACAACAAACTAAATGTTAGGATGAGTAAGACAAAGATATTGAACCAGTGACTAAGATGTCATTAATGTAGACCAAGACATAAGTTGCATAAGATGGACTGATATGAATAAAAAGGGAAATGTTAGATTTGGTAATAGTAAAATATAGATCATGAAGTTTCTAACTTAGGCAATGAAATTAAGCATGTGGAGCTTGTTTGAGGTCATAAAAAGCCTTTTGTATGTGATAGACATGAAAGAGGTTATAACGATCATTAAAATCGGAAGGTTGAGACATAAACACTAGTTCATTGAGATGAACATGAAGAAAGGCATTATTGACATTAAGTTAATAAATAGGTCAATTTTTGGAAAGAGAGTAAGAGTAAGGATAATAATGCAAACAGTGGTGGGTTTGACAATAGGACTAAAGGTATTAGTATAATCAATAACTAGAGCCTGATGATATCCTTTGAAAACTAGACAAGCTTTGTAACGGTCATTAGTAACATCGAGTTCTCTTTTGGTGCAAAAAATCCATTTAGAGCCAATAATACTGACAATAGAAGGTGGTGGAACAAGAGTCCAGGTGTGATTATAATGGAGAGTATTAAACTCATCAAGCATAACCTATCACTAATGTGAAAATTTATTGGCTTGGGTGTAGGAAGTGGTGTAAAAAGTGGATGAATTTTGGATGATAATAGAGTAAATGATCAATTTAGAGAAGGTTTAAGGAATATCAATGTGATTCCGTGAGCAAGTAATACTTGGATGAGAATGAGATGAGGAGGAGGAAGTAGTGTGATAGTAAAGGAGGAGGGTGAGGAGGTAGGACGATAATAGGTATCATAGGAAAGGACATTTTCAAGGAATCGAACATGACTAGAGATATAAAGTTTATAAGTGTGAGGGTCTAAACAATGATAGCCCTTATATTGAGAGGAGTAGCTAATGAACACATATTGGGTAGATTTTGGTGATAGTTTGTCAGAATAAGAGTAACCTATGAATGGAAAACAAGCACAAAAAAATACATAAAGACATGAGAAAGTTATGATGGTAAGAAATAAGGCTTCAGGAGTAGACTTATGTTAAAGGACATAGGTAGGTAACAAGTTAATGAGGAAAACAGTAGTAGAAAATACTTCAGAACAAAAGGATTTGGGAGAAGAGGCATGAAGAAGAAGTGTGAGACCAATATCAGTTATGTGAAGAATTTTCCATTCTGTAAAGCCATTTTGTTGAGGATATAAGGTTAAGATATACAATAAGTAATGCTATCAATGATGAGAAATTAAGCAATGTGACTTTTGTTAAGTTCAAAAGCTCCATCTCATTGAAATTTTTTAATAATAATAGAGAAAATATTTTCAAATGTTGTCTTAAAAGTTTGGAAGTGTGAAAGAGCTTGAGATTTATAAGTTAATGGAAATATCAAAGTATAGCAACTGTAATCATGAAACAAAAATAATGAAATATCAAAAGCAAAGAGAGAGGGAGAGAGGGATAAGGTCCCCAAATGTCATAGTGAATAATTTATAAGATATTAGTAAAGACATAAAAAGATTAAAAAAAATTTAGTACTTTTCATTTTAAGACAAGAGGTATAATCATTTTTGACAATTGATTTTGAAGGAAAAAGATGAGATAACTTAAAGAGTGTAGCTAAATAAGGATGACCAAAATGTTAATGTCAAAAGGTGATTGAAGCAGAAGTGGCACTAAAAGTAATGATATTTATGAAATTGAGAGGAATCTTTAAAAGATAAAGATTATTATAGGTTGAACCTACTAGTAATGGTTTCTTGGTGTGAAGGTCCTTCACCATATAACCACATGAATTAAACTTAATAAGACAAGAATTATCTTTGAAAAATTTAACAATAGAGATAAGATTATTGGTGATGTGGGGAACAACTAAAACATCATTAAGATGAAAAGAACGAAGCGAGCTAGAAAAAGATAAATAACCAGTGGAAGAAATAGGGAGTGCTTAACCGTTACCGACAATCATTTGATTTGGACCATTATATGATTTTTCAAAATACAATAGTTAATGGTGTGGCATCATGTGAGAAGTTACACCAGTATCAAGTAACCTTTCAAGGATAGTACTATAATTATATTAAGGATTCTTAGAAGATTGGATGTTTAAGGCAATAAAGGTTGTAGAAAGAGGTTGAGATTCTGGAAAAGGCCCATAGAGATGATTTCAAGATTCAAAATATTAGAAATAATAGTGGGCAACAACATTTCCCCATTTCTAACAAATTTAGCACTGTGGTTTATTATGGTAGCAAAGACATTAGGTGGAATATGGGCTGGACTAGAATGTCTACAAATATTTTGGCTAGACCAAGATTATGGATAGATATATAAGGGTTTTAGACTAGATCAAAATGTGTGTAACTATTTTAGGTAGGACTAGGATTATGGATAGGTGTATAAGGGTGTTCGACTATGTAGGATGAAGGTGGACCATATGACCCAGAGATAAAAGGGCCAAAAACTTATAGCCTAGAGAAAGATTCATGTTAGGGTAAAAATAAGAGCTAGAGGATTGACATCCCTGTCACCCGTAGAGCTTCTTTGAGTCCTAATAATGTGACATAGTCTTCTGCAGATTTAAGAAACTATAAAGGTTGTCTCAAGTGATGGTAGAGAACAGTAAGTGAGGAGGCTTTACTTATGAAGAAGCAATTTCACCCAAAACGTAGTCAAGGTGAGGGGTTTTCCTGTTGTTTAATCATTGTAATTAAAGGCTCATAATCAAGAGGGAGGCCATTTAGAGTGAATAGGATAATAGCTTCATCAGAGATGTCACAAATAACATCTAACTTGTAAAAGGTGGTGGATATGGGAATGAGAAAATCAAAGATGGAAGTTGATCCTTTCTTCAAAATATAGAGTTGTCATTCAAATCGAGTCTAAAAATGAAAGAATTAAAACATAATTTTAACCTAATATTTACAAATGAACAAGCATGTTTCAATTTCAGTTTATCTATGCAATTTGATACACTTGGATCATTAGAGTTATTTAATAGAATAAGCATAGAAAACCAACCAGCTAACTCCTACTTGTCTCCCTTTAACTTTTAAAATTAAACTAGCTCAATCCTAACTCAAACGCATTATGAACTAAGAAATACATCCAACCACCAATAATTTATGTGAAGAACAAATAAATTTTTACTCATACAACACATTATGAATTAATGCTTTGAGAATCACATTCACATAATCAAAGAAGTCTCCAATCATATAATGAACATAAATCAAAAATCAAAAAATTCATGCATTGTATAAGTATTAAATTAACTAGGTAATAAGTCAATTAATTCAGAAAATTAATAATTCAAATACTCAAACTGCATATCTAAACTAAATTTAACAATTATAATCAACTAAACATAGGAAATCATAAACAAAGGGAATAAGTTTCAAGAAAACTCATTGGATGTGCTCTGACTTCACAAATCTCGGAGCAACCCTTAAAGTTTTGAATTTCTTCATCCACTAGTCACAAACTAGCTCAAAACAAGTGGGAACTGGTTCCCTGTCACCCCCAATCACTCCTTAGAATGATTCCTAGCTTCAACCTGCCTTGGAAGAGTGTCAAACCTCTTGGACCAACCACTTCTAAGGCGTGACTGCTTTATCTTTCTCCTTAATGCTCCTTCATTTTTATAGCCTTATAAATGATCCCTAAACACCGCACTTTGTTGGACCTATGATAGGCTTCCGCTTATCTTGGAGATTTCCTCTTATCCTCTCTATTTCAAATGGATTTGGAGATGGATTTTTAACATGGAGATGTCGAGTGGGATTTTTCTGCTATTGCGTGTTTTGCTCATCTTATTTTTGTTGCATTTTCCTTTTCTTTCTGCATTTTAGAGTGCTGTATTTTCTTGATTCTTCTTTTGCACTTTACATTTTAGTCTTCCACATTGCGTGTATTTCTTTTTTTTTCTCTACGTTACATTTTTCCTTCTATTTGTTGCTAGCATGTTTGTCCTTCTATGGTTTGTGTTTTTATTTTGGTAGATTGTGTTTTGTTTCTTCTGCTGCTGTGTTTTTTGCTTCTTCTTGTCCTAGGTGCTACGTCATTTTGGATTGTCTTAGCTACTGTATTTTTGCTCTTTTCATTTTTCTCCTCTGCACTTCGTTTTGCTTCCTTTGGTGTTGCTATGTCACTTTTCCTATGTTTATTTCTGCTGATGAAGAGGGCTAGGTCTTGGGCCGCTTCTTTGTTTTAAAGTGTTTCTTTATTTTTTAGCCAGATTTTTGTCTAGATTCCTTTCTTTAAGTCTATTAAGCCTACAAGAAAATATTTAGTACAATTTAAAACTTTTTTAGAAATAAAATTAAACAACTTGAATAATTAATCAGAAAATGCAATAATTTAACCCAAATGTGCTATGTAAATATTATAAAATAGGGTTGTAAAATATATTATAATTTCTACTTATCAAGGCATCATATGATTGTTTCTTAGTTTTCCATGATATAACATCATTACTAAGTAAGAAAACAAATCCATATATAGATTTTTTCTCATCTAAATCCCCTTCATAATTTATATTTGTACACTTTTGTATAAGAATATTTTTAACTTGAAAATACAATATATAATTAATAGCACCTTTTAGATACCTCAATATTCTCTTTATTGCTTTGTCATATGCTTATCATATATTTGATTGATATTTGCTCACTATTCCAATAACGTAATAACTATATGGCCTTGTACATATGATAGCATATATAAGACTTCCAACCGCATTTGAATATGGGACTTTTTTCGTTAATCCCTTTCTTGTGGAGTTAATGGGCAAAACTTCTTATTGAGACATTTGGCTTTAGTAATAAGAACATCAATTGGTTTGCAAGCTTTCATGTAAAATCATTCTAAAATATTTTGAATATAGATCACTTAAGAAAGTGACAATAATCTCTTTAAACATCCTCTTAAAATTTTATTTCCAAGAATATATATAGCTTTACCTATGTCTTTAATCCCAAATATAGATGATAATTAGTCTTTGATTTGTTTAATAAGCTCACAATCATTACAAAAAATCAAAATGTCATCCATATATATAAAGATAAAATTGAAAGATTATCTTTGGATTTCTTAATATATACAATGTAATCTTCATTAAGCATATGAAAATTGTAGCGCCCCCTTATCGTAGGGTACACACCGGGACGCCCGAAGGTCATTCCGGTATATATCCTACGATAAGGGTGAGCCACGTTTGATCGCTACAGTCACTTTGCAAGGCATCATATCATTGCTCCCTTATAAAGCATCATAAGAAAATCACAATAATTTAAAACCAACTTTTTCCTCATTTCATTTCACAAAACCGAAAGTC
>JAOTAY010000002.1:14086034-14115321 GCA_025629805.1 Erythroxylum baracoense | reverse complement strand
AAAATATTTTTATTAATACTTTATTAATAAATATTATATATAAGATTAAAATAAATTTAAATAAAATAATTTATTTTTAATTTTTATTTAATGTATAATTATTATTGGTAATAAAATAATTATTTTATTTTAAAAATTAAAATTCAAAATCACAATAAAAATTTAACTAAATAACAAATTAAATTTTGCAATTTAGTCCCTATATTTTTCAAAATTTTCAATACCGACCAGTATTTAGCCGGTATTTATAATATCGGTCGGTACCTGCTAGTACCGACCAGTATTTAAACCCAGTACTATTTACCTTTGTTTCATACCGACCACCGTTCGGTATGATATGAGATCCATTTCTTTGCTTATGCATCAATAAATTAAGAAGATGAGAAAGTCATTATTATTATATATTTCTACTGATGGCAAGGTTGATGGATAAAAAAAATCACTATTTATGGACCTCTTAAGAAACAAAAATAAGAATTTATGTTGAGTGCTAAATTGTTATAAACTATTACCAAAATGAATGATTTCCTAAAATTACAGCTATTAGGAAACATTATTTATATTTTATTACTAGTACCCAATAAGAGGATTTTCCCTCTATTTTTTTGTTCCAATTCCATAACTGAATCCTCTCTTAAGTTATCATAGCAAACTTAGAGAAGAAGGATAAATTAACCATCAACTCCTAAGAAGATTAAACTCACCTATAATGGATAAAAGGGGAATGTATAAGAAGATGTGTTTTCATGGATGGGATATAAACCTTTCTATGAAGCTTTTAAAAGAATAATATGAAAGAATTTTATAAACTGAAGAAGAAGGCATTGAATCTAAACAAAGGTACTTTAAGAAGCAACCCAATAAACTAGATTTATGTTTTTATTTCCATATCTCTTTTATATTTATTTTATTATTTGTGTTAGTTATCGTTATTTGCATTTTCTTTAATTTTACCATTAAGGACAATGATGGGTTTAACGTCGGACAGAAATTTCACTAGGATAAGCTTAATTGAAAAGTTTTCTTTTAATTTATTTCAAATAGATTAAGTTTTTATACATGCTGTGAGGTTAAACTATTTAAGTATGAAAGTCAAATGTATTAAATGGTTGAATTAACTTGAAGAATGAATTTTAATTAACATTGATAGTTGAGTTAAAAGGGAGTGTAAAATTTTTCTATAAATTATTTAACCTTATAAGATTTTGAATTATATGATATTAAGACATCTATATCAATGCTGATTCTTCTTAATGTGTGTTGTTCTTTTGTTTAGATGCTTCTCTAGAACTTACTTTGAATCATTTTGAGATTATATATCAATACTGGTTCTTCTTGATATATGTTGTTCTTTTGTTTGGATGTTTCTCTATAACTTACTTTGAATCATTTTGAGATTAAATTGATATGTGTATGCATGAAATGGATAAATGCCATCTTTGAGTTAACCGTTTTAGTATAAATAGCCAACCTAATTTCATATCTTTATTTAGTCCCTTTGAGACTTGATAACTCTCTTCTTTTAAATCAAAACCCATAATGTGAGCCCAAACCTAAATTTGAGTATCTTTATCTAACCTTTGGGGTAGTAAGGCAATTAAGTTAAATTAATAAAATGATTTTCTAAAAGTGAAACCCAAAGTTAAATGTAGGAATGTTCCTCTTGAATAAGTCGTATTCTTTTTTAATGTAAATTGGGATTGTGTGTGAACATTGGACTTATGTACTTACATTTGAATATGAATATGTCATATATACAAAAAAAGAAGAAAAAGAGACAGTATTGTGTCATGATAACAATATTCCAAATTCTTGATGAGTTGATAGAGTGAATAAAGAGAATGAGTACTTGAAGGTATAATGTGGATTATGTGTTTCCATTTACTACATCTATCTAATACATGTTCGGATCTCTCTGGTTTTAATCATGTTTATCTAGAAGAATTCTCACCTTTGAACTTAAATCCATTTTAACATATAAATAAAGACCTTTCTAATTTATGTGCATATAATCTAATTAGTGGATATTGGGTGAAATAATAAGCTTATGGTATTGCATTATCATAAGAAGAACTAGATTGAAATAATTAAATCATGAAACATTTAAGTGACTAGAGCAAAGTCTATGGGAAAAGTTTACTTAATTTTTGAACTCACTTTTAAATGAAATTGTTATGTTAATTTTTATTAAAATTTTATTGTGAACCTAAAATATGGGATATTGTGTTTAATTGAGTTTTAATTGGATTTATATATCATAGTATTTATACTTTTTGATATCATAAGGAATGAATTGGAGGGGGCTTTATGCTTGTTGTTTACTTTGGTGAGTATGTTTCTAAAGGAAGGGTAAAAATTAAGTGTGGAAGGATTTGATAGGAATGCAAAATGACATGTTTTCCTCCTTTAATATGTTGTCTTTTACACATATGTTATCCTTAAATGTACTTAATACATTTAATATTTTGATTTAGGGTGTCAATGGAGGTGTCTGATTGCAGGTTTACGTGTGCTAAGTTTTACTATTTTAATCTCAATAATACCGCAAGTGTACGGGTCATTCGCGTAATACCTAAGGTATCTATCCCACAAGGAGTGTTAATCTAGTCTTAAAATATAAAGTTGAACTAAATCCCATCAATCTAAAATAAACAATAAATACAGAAAATTAATCAATCAACAATCAATTATGAGAATTAAATTTCAGAAATAATAAGAAAATAGCAAATCACACATCCAAATCAAGACTTAACTTAGGAACTACCAATTGAGAGAAAGGGGTTTTAATCCGAAATTAATGAAAATCTATTTAATTATGCAATTATCGAATTATTAGGTGTAGAGTCCTAGGGTGGATTACTCTAAACTCTAATTAATAATCCCTAATTTAAATTATAGAATTGTGATCTCTCGACTCACAATTAACGCAAAACTTAAATTAATTCTAAAATTGTCTAATAATCCACCTGAAGCCTATGCTCGATCTCTTGTTACATGATTTCACCGGTTTGATTTAATTCTTATCTATTAAATTCCCTAACTTTTGTTAGCCCAATTTAATGATATTCACTCGGTTTACCCTCTCAGTTTATTCCGAAATTATTAAGAACAGATATTGAATCACAAATAGCTAAAATAAAAATGCAATAAATTAGATTTCATTAACATCAAAGACATAATCCCGAAGGTGAGTTTAGGCAATAATCAACATTCGACATAACCTATTCTTAACAATTATCTCAATTTCAGACATCAACAAAACTGAAATAAATTGGAAAATACGCTCGGAACGGATCAATGGAGGCAGCGACAACGAAAAATCACCTGTTCCAGGAAGTACTTCGCGTCAAGCTTCGTCTCCGTGTCTCTCTTCTTTCGTCTCCATCCTCAAATCACTCAATAGTTCTCTAGGATTTCTGAATTTTGGCTGATGTGAAAGCTCTACAAAGGCCCCCTCTTTTGTCTTGTAATGTTCTATTTATATCTTGGAAGCCTTAGGGTTAATTCGGGGTCGAAACGGTCTGAAAAATCTCTCAAAATTTGAGTTTCTGTATTAGCCTGATGCAGGCTACGATCGTGGCCTTGCCTACCACGATCGTGGCCAGCGCCTAACCCTCTCTATCAAGATCATAGCCTAAAGTGCATGATTGTGGCCTAAGTCATGTCAGCTTGCCTTTTTCTGTCACGATTGTGGGCCATGTTTTTAGCCCGAAACTCTTTGAAACTTCTCCGTTCTTTGCCGTTTACCCTGAAACACTAAGAAACACATCAAGATACCTCAAAAGTATAACATTTAAGCTCAAAGACTCATACTAACTCATAAAAACACTTAAACACATAAACTAACACAATTAAAACATAAATACACACTAGACACTCAAATTAACATTAAATGCTTAACAAATTGAACCCTAAAACATCATACAAATCACAACTATCAGATATCTTAGGTGAGACACAATTCGATTAATAAAATAAGAGGGAGACAAGATAGGGACAAAGTGATCTCTAGTCATTAAAACCTTGAATTCTACTTTTCTGCAATTTAGTATTATCTATTGTTCATTGTTAGTTCTTCAATTTTAGTTTAATTTTCCATATTATTTTCATTAAATAATTTTGTTTCTTAAATAAAGTTTGATTTGAATTAAGTGGTGTCTAGGCATCAATCCCTGTGGGATCGATATTTTTTTTCTAACTACAAGTCATGACCTATATACTTGTGGTTTTTGAACCTAAAACAAGTAGATTGTTTTGCGTAAAATTCACCTAACAACTATCGAATGAACCAAATATCCACCTCAATACCTGAGCTGACTAATCTACTCAAAACAGCTGAGCAAATTGTCAGGAAGGACAGTAAGGCTATAATGCTGGTGGACTCTGCTTTTGGTTCTTGCAAAAGGAACCAAAAGAAGAAGAAGAAGAAGTCCAAGAAGCTAGTGAGAGGTGTAGCCAAAAAGAAGGTAAAAGAGAATACATTAAAGGAAATATACTTCCATTGCAACAAGGAAGGGCATTAGAAGAGGAACTGTAAAGCCTATATAAAGTCGCTGAAGCAGAAGAAGGCATTAGATGCTCTACCGTCTACTTCAAGTATGTTATTTGTCGTTGAGGTTAATACTATTTCTAATTATAATATTTGGGTATTAGATACCAGATGTAGGCACACATATGTATTGATATACAGGGCCTCAGGGATAGTAAACAGCTCAAAAAGGGAGAGATGGACTTACGTGTGGGAAATGGAGTAAGAGTTGCTGCGTTAGCCGTAGGAACCTATGTTTTGTATCTTCCTAGTGGGATAGAGTTAATTTTGGATAGGTTCTATTATGTACCCGCTGTGACAAAGAACATTGTATCTATTTCATGCCTTAATAAAGTAGGATTTCACTTAACTTTTTCAAGCAATGGTTGTTCAATTAAGTTGAATGAAATGTTGTATGGTACTGCTACATTGTGCAATGATATTTACATATTAGATATGCGCAATCCAAATTTAAATATCAATGACAATAAAAGACAAAAATGGGATAACATAAAATCATCTTACTTATGTCATAGTCGACTTGGCCACATAAGTGAGAGACGCATTTTTAAGCAATACAAGAGTGGTAGCTTAGGTCATTTAATTATGAATCATATGACACATGTGAATCTTGCTTGTTAGGCAAGATGACTAAATTACCTTTTAAAAGAAAGGGTGAACATGCAAATAGGTTATTAGACCTAACACATTCTGATGTATGTGGTCCGATGTCCATTCATGCTGGAGGTTGTTTTATGTACTTCATTACCTTTATCGATGATTATTCACGATATAGGTATGTGTATCTAATGAGATACAAGTCTGAAGCATTTGAAATGTTCAAACAGTTTAAACATGAAGTAGTGAAACAACTCGATAAAAGTATCAAGACAATTCGATCAGATCGAAGTGGTGAATACTTGAACGAGGAGTTTCTAAGTTATCTCAGGGATAACGGGATTGTATCCTAGTGGACTCCACCATACATATGGCAACATAATGGTGTGGCTGAAAGGAGAAACCGAACCTTGATGGACATGGTAAGGTCAGTGATGGGCTTAGCAGATCTACCGAAATCCTTTTGGAGTTATGTACTCGATACTATTGTTTAAGTGATAAATAGAGTCCCTTCAAAAGTAGTTAATGTTACTCTATATGAGATATGGACTAACAAAAAACTCTATCTTTCTCATATGAAAGTTTGGAGTTGTTCGGCTTATGTGAAGCAGATTCAATCAGACAAGGCTAAAGCAAAATTTGATAAATATCTATTTAGAGGATATCCTAAGGAAACAATTAGATATCAGTTCTACAATGCTTTAGAGTAAAAGGTGTTTGTCTCAAAGCATGCTTTCTTTTTAGAGAAAGAGTTTCTTTTAAGAGAAGACAGTGGGAGCAAAGTTGAACTTATTGAAGTTTATGATGCTCAAACATATACAAATCAACTGCCTGAACCCGAGATTGTTGTTCATGGAAATGAGACAGTAGTTGAACCTTTTGACACACAAAATATTCGTAGGTCAAGTAGGAAACGTAATGTTCTAGAGAGATATAGATTTATCATAAATGAACATAGTGACGTACTACTCATAAAGGACGATGAGCCTACAACCTATAAAGAGGCTCTGAAGAGTTCAAAATCTGAAAAATGGCTTCAAGCCATGAAGTCTGAAATGGATTCCATGTTTGAAAACCAAGTATGGACTTTGGTTGACCCACCCAAAGGGCTAAAACCTATAGGGTTTAAGTGGATTTTTAAGAAGAAAATCGACATAGATGGTAATGTGATTACCTATAAAGCGAGGCTAGTCACTAAAGGTTATCATCAAAGATAAGGAGTTGACTTGACAAGACATTTATCCCCGTAGCCTTGCTTAAATCCATTAGAATACTCCTAGTCATTGTTGCTCATTATGATTATGAGATATGGAAAATAGATATGAAGACAGCTTTTCTAAATGGATACCTAGCCGAGGATGTGTATATGATACAACCTGAGGGCTTCATATCCAAAGATGGAAAGAAGTTATGCAAGCTTCAGAAATCCATTTATGGATTGAAGCAAACATCTAAGAGTTGGAACATCTGATTTGATGTGATAATCAAAGAGTTTAGTTTCTCATAAAATTTGGATTAATCTTGTGTGTATAAGAAGGTTAGTGGGAGTGCTATCATATTCCTTGTGTTATATGTGGATGACATATTACTAATAGGAAATGATGTCTTAAGTTTGCAGTCAGTCAAAGGTTGGTTGTCCCGGAATTTTTTCATGAAAGACCTTGGAGAATCAACTTATATATTGGGAATAAAGATCTATAGAAATAGATCAAGGAAGTTGCTAAGTCTTTCACAGTCAATATACATAGACAAAGTGTTAAATAGGTTTAGCATGGAGTAGTCCAAAAGAGAGTTTCTTCCTATGACTCATGGGATAAAACTCTTAAAATCTATGTGTCCCAAGACGCAAGATGAGAGGACTCTCGTGAGTATGATCTCGTATGGTTCAGTAGTAAGATCAATCATGTATGCTATGTTATGTACAAGACCCGATATAATATACTCTAAGTGTTACGAGCAGATATCAATCGTATCTTAGTGAGGGTTACTAGGTGGCTGCCAAGAATATCCCAAAGTACTTGAGAAAGACTAAGGATGTATTCTTGATATATGGAAATGGAGATCTCGTAGTGAACGATTATACGGATCCTAGTTTTCAATCTAATCAGGATGACTCCAAATTTCAGTCAGGTTATGTTTTCACACTAAATGGTGGAGTAGTCAGTCAGAAGAGTTCCAAACAAGAGACGACTGTAGATTCGAAAACCGAGTCAGAGTACATTGTAACTGCTAAAACAGCAAAGGAAGCTGTTTGGATCAAAAAGTTCGTCATGGAACTTAGAGTGGTTCCTAGCATAGTAGACCCAATATTATTGTATTGTGACAACAATGGGGCTATTACTCAAGCCAAGAAATCAAGGTCTCATCAAAAGTTTAAGCACGTACTCAGGAGATATGACCTGATTAGGGAGGTAATTGATAGAGGTGATGTGAAGATAGAGAGAGTGACCATAGATTAGAACATCGTTGATCCTTTGACTAAGCCACTTCCTGAAGCAAAATTTGATTCTTGTGTACTCGCCTATGGTATTAGATACAAAGGCGATTAACTTTAGTGCAAGTGGGAGATTGTTATAATAGTGCTTTAAAGGCAATCACCTTTAGCACTTTTGTACTGACTTTATTTTGATTAATAAAGAGAAAGGCATTTTTCATTAATTTGATATTCTTTTATATGAATTGATGTTGATCTTAAATCGAATTAATGAAGTTCATGACATAAAACATAGCATGAAGGAAATCATAATGAGATCATGATAATGAGATTCATATCATGTGCAATTCTATTAGTATCTAAATAATCCCTAGTCACAGGATTGATAAGACAGGACATTATTAATCCAGACGGACTAACACATATTATACTCCTTGATTTGATCAAGCTGTCAATCTCATAAACTATAAGCATGAGATGTTTAGAGTTAATATATGGATGCTTACTAATTATTACCTTAAGACGAGGTCACTCTTAGGGTGGTGATTGGGTATAACTATTAGTATTCGAAGGTAATTAGGTAGCTAATAAAGGATTCACCACCCCTGATAGAAGGAGATGATACCCACGGCCTCTTGTCGGGGTCATTACTCGGGAGTCTCTGGCTAGAGCAGTTATGTGTCATAAAAGGAGTCTTCAATGACATATAAGAGTAATGACATCCCAGGATAAGAACTAACATCACTTGGACTATATGTGACATAGTCAGTTTAGTAGGAGTTGACACATAGCCCATACTCTGAACCAAATGGGGTATAGTATGGTGATAGGACGAATTGCATGGTAATTGTCTATGGAAAGGTTCATAAGTTGGATAATTAACCATCGAAGAGTTTGTGTGTTAATCCACTTATATTCCAACAAATTGGCACCATGAAACCCTTTATGATTTGATTGAATTAAGAGTTAATTCAAGTGCCTAAAATAACCGGGAACCTAAGGGTCACACGCATAAAAGATCGGATGAAAAACAAGTGTGTATGACTTAATTTAAGCAGGCCACGATAGTGACTCATATGATCACGATCGTGGCCGAAGGCGAGCCTATTTTTTAAAAAGGCCACGATTGTGACAGAGGCCACGAAATGATATATATGTGAGTTCTTCACTTATATACACGAGCTTCTTCCACTTCTTACACACAAGTGATAACATAAGGGCTTTAGAAGAGTTCTAGAGTGAGAGAGGTGTCTTGAGTCTTGTTCTTGAAATTCATACAATTATTGTATGAATTAAAGTGCATGTAGCAAGATCTTTGACCTATCTTCCATCCACTTGAGCAGCTACTAGAACTTATATAGTTTGGTGCTCAAATTACCCTTATATATTGTTTCTTCATCATCTTTGCGTGTCTTTGGGTAATCAAAGAAGGGTTTGGTGTTTGCAACAACCTAAACAAACGAGAAGAAACAAGAAGGGAGGACAAACAAAGGTAAAAAGTTTTTATATTTCATGTTCTTTACATATCCTTGCATGCATGTGAGATTCTGGGGTTTTCGAATTATCATGGTGTCAGAAGTAAAAAGTTGTTATATTTCATGTTCTTTACATATCCTTGCATAAATGTGAGATTAAATGGTTTTTGGGTTGTAATAGTGTCAGAATCTTGATTTCGACACCTACATGCAACCGTGGCTAACCCTACAAAAAAGCTATCATAATATTTATAAAATCAGAATTAATTCACAAACATTATTAAAATTAGTGTTTAGTGTATTTTAATGATTATTAAAACTTGTACATATTAAATATCATCATCATCATCATCCAGTCCGAAATCCCACAACAAAGCGGGATCTGGGAAGGTCTGATAGTATGCAGCCTTACCCCTACATAATAGAGAGGTTATTTCTGGTAGACCCACATGTGAATGTGACAATAAAAAGTGATGCAAAATATACGAGTACATATGAAAATTAATATGCTAAAAGAGTAGGTAAATAAAATTTACAAAGTAAATAAATAAATAAAATAAAATAAAACCAAATAAGATATCTGATATGGTGCCCATATCTGCTAATAAATAATAACAAAAAATACAAATTGTCGTGAGTTGATACAAGTTTAAAAGAAAAGTTAATATATATAAATAGTCAGGCGTGCCCCTGTCTCTAACAAGTGTGTGTGATCCACCGATTCGATTTACTAAGTGACTCTTTCTTACCGCTGGAGTCCCCATCTTTTAAAAAAAGCCTTATCAAACTTCCGATCCATCCCATGTTTGACCCGCTTATCGACCCTTACAAGAAAGCTTCGCCTTACCTTCTCCGGCCTTTTCCCCAGCGTCGATGTTCAGTTCCTTTCTCCTGTGCTCACCTTAACCTATTGAACAAAACCTAATTGATTTAATGCCTTTTGTACCTTGATGAATCAGGTATTTCATGAATATCTCGAGAAGTTCGTGGTATACATACATACATATATATATATATATATATATATATATATATATAATAAGACAAATATACTTAGAAAAGCTGTAAAGTTTTATTCATACCTGCTATGCTGCAAATGTCTGCTCACCATTCCTTAAATTATGGATGTCAACATTATGTTAGGTTTATACTAATATGCTCTGTATCTTTCTAACTTTATCATATGTCTCCGAAGGGACATATGATTAGGCGAATGATGTACTTAAACTTTGCTAATCATAATGTTGGCATGCAATTAGAAGCACCGCAATAGTAAATGTTTATGCACAAAATGAACTAGTAAGGAAAATATGAAATAAAATGCATAGTTGCATACAAGTAAAAGCACAACTACTAACTAACAGAGGAACAAACAAAAATAAAAAGGAAAGAATACATACAAAAAAAAATCATAGAAAGGAAGTAATAAGGTGAAACATACCTTCCTGAGTCTGCTGAGTGAAGCTAGAAGAAGAAAGTCTCATACTTCAACGATCAAAACTTTTATCCACACAATCTAGTGATCCACCCACCAATACCCACCCTCTTAAAAGTTGTTTGCAATAGGAAAGAAGAAAACTCACCCAAATCCACTTCCACTATATAGCAAAAATACCCTTCTTTGCCACACAGATCTTCCTTTTCCTCTTCATCCAAACACATTCCTCATTTTTCTGGAGAAAGAAAATTGAAACGAAAACTTACCTTAGGCCTTCCTCCCAAATCTCAATTGAACCAATATCATATAAGACAAAAATAAACTTTCAAGTGCCCATGAAGCCGAAAAGCTTCCATAACATGAGATTCCTAGTTCAAGAAGATCTAAAATCCGAATGACCCATAAACGCTTTACCTTGATCGATCTATATGAACACTAAAAAAAGACTGAAAAATGCCAATTTCGAACGGCCAAGGAAACGACCACTAGTAACAAAAACCAAAAAAGAATCAAACTTTATCCTAAAAACAAGAAAGCCAACCAAAAATTGGCCACCCAGATCGAGGGCAATCATCTTTTGAAGGAAATCATAATGAAAAGAAGCAGATCCAGGAGAAACTTCACTGTAAGAACAATATTCAGATTCAAAGAAGCAGAAACAGAGCCCAGATAAGAAAGGTATACGAGACCCACAAAAGAATCATAATATGTAGTGATCTCATGATAAAGTGTGTGCATATGTTTTACCTCATAAACCAAGACGAAGATGGGATTGGAGGTGCGTAGAAGTCGCTCTTGAAAATGGATGTTTCCTATTCTGTATCTTGGCAATAAATTGCACATAACAGTATATGACAATAGAAAGAATGGTACCTTCTTAAGAGGGACTGGCAAAGTACTACTCTCAGAAGACCTTGTGGCCAGAGCGGTTTGTATTGTCGGAGAAACCTTGCATTCAAATCCATTGTGGGTGGTTGGAAGTAGGAACCTTAGGGAAGATCTGAGCAAGACTAAGAAAGTTTTTTTTCAATAGCTAGCTAGTATCCTAATCGTTTGGAAAGAATGAAGGCATTAAATAGATGCTATGGATTCTCTGCCTAGAAACTCCAAAAACTAACGAACTTGTTGTCCATTAAAGGTCCAATTTCTTGAAGTCTTTGCCATTGCACCTTCAAATGTTGAGGATTTGTTAGTTGAACCAGTTATACCTTCATTGCCGGCCAAAATCAAGTACTTGTCTCTTCTCGTCAGCTTCGTGCACTCAAATCCTAGTGCCTTATTGATCTCACTTTGTACATGATTGGCAATGTCAAACCTTGATTTTTGACCATCATCAGGGGTTTTTGGTCAGTCCTGATACACCTTCTGCACTTTGATTGTATAAGTTGGCAGAGGGTTCGTGAGGAAGAAAAGTGGGTCTAAGCACTTGAGCCCGTCAGCAGTTGTCCCATAGAACATCTGCATATGTAATAGAAATACATGTAACGAAAGGTTATAATTTATAATTAATTATAATATTTTTCAAAAATATTTAACATTTTAAACTTTAATTTTTTATTCATAGGTTATAACTAAATATTTTTAAATTTAAAATTGCTTTAATTATGTTAATTAAACGTAACTTAAAATTTTGTATTTTAATATGTGTAAGATAACATTATAAATTTTTTATGCATGGTATAAAGGTAAACTTAATGCATCTTACTCTTTTTCCTTGGATCTCATTTACTTTCCTAAGAACACTTTCATTCATATAACACTTATAAATTTCCAGATTTGAGTACTTGATATCATCAATTTATTCTTATGCTATTACATCAATTATCAACTTACATATCAAGCTCTTTATCACTGAATCAAGCATCAAACTAGTTCATTTCAATCTTCATTCTAATCTAAATATATCATAGGAGAGTATCCTATCATTTGTTGGTTCAACAATTGCATAAAACTGAAATCACCATTTCCAGACCTTGCCCACGATCGTGGGATACCTCCCCATGATCATGACATAAGCTGATGCATCTGTCCACGATCGTAGGATGAGTGCCACGATCATAACCTACCATTTTTTCTAAACTTTTAAGATTTTAAACCTTCACTTACTATTCCAAAAATCTTATGTGTAGTCCATCATTTCTACTTCATTTCTTATCAAAATCACTTCAATTCCATCTCAAAAACGTCCATTAAACAAACCATATATTATTGTTCATCAATCATACAAAAATAAGACATAAACATATTCATTTCTTCGTGATCATTTTATCACCAAACTATCATCATATATGCTTCTATTTAGACAACCTATGGAGATTAATATATTACTTACTTGTTTATCTCCAAGCTTCTTCAAAGCATCTCTTAACCCTAGCTCCTCCAACTCACTCGATCATCATCTTTCAAGGAGAAATAGGTTGGGCTTTCATCATCAAAGTGAAGACAACAAAAGAAAAAGATTATAATTGAAGTCATCAATTTAATTAATTAAAGTTATGAATTTCAATTGATTAATAAATTTTGAGATTTTATAATGAATGAATATATAAAAAGTTAGCCTTTTAAAAAAAAGAATATATAAAAAGTTACATATGTTGATTAAATGAATAAGATGAAACAAAATTCATTAATGAAAAAGGATATGATTATATGCAATGAAAGAAAAATATTATAATTGAAGTGATCAATTCAATTAATTATAGTTACGAATTTTAGTTGATTAATTTTTTAGAGATAATTGATTAATAAAAATTGAGATTTTATGATGAATGAATATATAAAAATTGACATATATTGATAAAATGAATAAGATGAAACTACATTCATTCATGAAGGAGGATATGATTATAAGAAATAAAAGAAAAAAAAGATTATAATTGAAGTGATCAACTCAATTAATTATAGTTATGAATTTTAATTTATTAATAAAAATTGAGATTTTATAATGAATAAATACATAAAAACTTACATATATTGATAAAATGAAACCAAATTCATTAATGAAGGAGGATATAATTATATGAAATGAAAGAAAAAGATTATAATTGAAGTGATAAATTCAATTAATTATAGTTACAATTTTCAATTAATTAATTAATAAAAATTGAAATTTTATAATGAATGAATATATAAAAATATAGATATATTGATAAAATAAATAAAATGAAACCAAATTTATTAATAAAGGAGGATAAAATTATAGAAAAAGATTATAATTGAAGTAATCGATTTAATTAATTATAGTAATCTTAATTGTACAAAAATGATTATCCAAATCATTTTTTAAAAAAATGATACAAATTACAAAAAGTCAAGATGAAGATTGGAGAATGGAGACTAGAGAGGGTACTAATAGAGACTAGATAGACTAAGAGAGCAACTAATCATTGTAGTCGATCGTCAATAGTTTGCTTCACTTCTTTTGTATATATAAACTTTATATTCAGTAATGTAATATTAAAATTAAAGGGATATTAATGACATGGTAATAATTAATTGATAATTAAATATACCTTCATCTTCCAATATTTTATCAAAATAATGTCTACTTGATTTATGAGTATGACTAGTCACCTCTGCATTAGTATTTGTGGTTGTATTAATATACAAATTTAAAAATAATACTAGGTAAGATAATATAAAATAGACGAAATTGATATATAAAAAGAAAATAATTTATTCTCAATATCTTTATCATCTAATCAACTTTGGGCACACATAAGGGCTTTCATAACATGAGGATAAAGTCCATTATGATGAGAACTAATAACCTGACCACTAGTGTCAAAAGCAAACTTCGAAGCAATGGTAGATGATGAAATTGTTAATAGGTCTTGTGCAATTACTTGCATGATCAAAAAATTATTTCCACAACTCTTCTACCATAATAATACATTGAACTGCACACATTCAACTTTGGCCACACAATATTCTGTCAAATATTTATCTAATTATATTGTATTGTATGAAGTCCTAGCCCTTTTTCTTTCATAAATTTTGAAAGTGAAAGTAACAAACTACTCTTAAAAGATGAGCCCAAACCTGAAACTGAAGCCAGAGATGAACAACCTGAACTATTGTGATTTCGATCATGAATTTTCTCCATTATGAGTTGATAATCATTAAACAAATAATACCATAATTGTGAAATGACATCTAAATGGCCTTAGGCTCGATCTCCATACAACAAATTTTATATAAAAGTAACCTTTCATCTTGTATCTCTGGTTGAACACAAATAAGACTGTAATAATATATCCAATCATAGACCAATAAGAATTCAACTTCTCCATCATCTGCTATGTTATAACCTGAATAACCTCATTGGAATCAAACATCCAATCAAATAAAGCATTCTTTATCTTATACATAATGCTAAATCAACAATTTGAAGATAGATATTATGTTCATAAGAATAATTCAGTTACATTATAAAATAATTCCAACTCCGTACAAAGTACTCTAGTCAACCCCCATTGGTCTTCTGTAGGCATACTTATGTACTGAGAATCTCTTTGTCTCAACCTAGATCTATATATCGATCGACTCCAACATCTTGAAGGTTGAGTTTCATATAGTTAGATAATCCAATACCAATATATTGGCACTAGAAATGCATAGATATCATATAGTTTCTTCAAATTTCTCAACTTTCTTAGGTTTTGCACTCCAATATACTACACTATTTCGAATTAAATCTATTTCTTCCTTTATGATATCCAATTAATTCATAATTAAGTTCATAATATGCACAAAACAACTCATAAAATAACCTTCTGCCATCCAATAAGCTCCCAACTCATATCTTATTCTTCAATTTTTCAATCATAACATTATTCGTGCTACAATTGCCGACTGTTATGGTGGATAATTTGTTGTCAATATTAAAATTAAATCAAACAGTCTCGTAATAAGGTTACCAACCTTTTACTTATACATGGTGCCGAGACATAAATGAACTTATCATAAATATTACTAACATCAATCATGACAATAACATAATGAAAAAGTAAATGATAACAATATCAAATAATATAAATTACCTTAAAATTTTACTGCGTAAAGTCTAATCATTGTCAATATAATGCGTCGACACCACCATATAACCCTTTTTTTAGTTATCGGTTGCCACATGTCTATTGTAATGGTAATTTGTCCTTTAACACTTGCCAATGTTCTTAAGATTTCTTTCTTCTTATCCTTGTATATCTTCATAATGTCCTTCTTCAATGTATTTTGACTTGGAAATTTGAAGGTCAGTTGTAGTGAGTTACAAAGCATCCTAGATTTTTGGTATTAACCACAGATAGTGGATGTTCATCACCAATTATCATAGAAATTATGAAAAACCTTGATTTGTTGTTATCATGAGATGTTGCCGTCATTTCATTATTTTCTCTCATAAGGTTAGGGGTAAAAAATGCTTGACCTCTTAATATCATCTTCTTTATACAATACGAATCCACGTGTCTCTTTACATAAGAGGTTCCACTTTTTAAACTCTCAACCAACATATTCTGACAAAATTTACATTAGGCTTTTTCTACTTCGTCCATCTATCTAGTCTTGCTGAAGTGATTCCAAACTTCACTTTTCAATTGATTTCTGTTAAACTTCTATCTTCACTTAATAAGGGATTAAAGTTTCCATCCTATCTCTATTATTTGGCTACAATTATCTACTAAAGGAATATGCTTATCTATATGAAACAATCAATATATAAATATATATGCTATTCATAATCATAATTGAATAACATTATCATTAATATATATGTAATTCATAATCATAATCAATGACTTACACAGACATGTAAGTGACCGTGTAACTCACTGTGAGTTTTTGCAAACTTACACGGTCACTTTCATGCCCATGTAAGTGACAATTTAAGTTTACGAAAACACCTCATCAACGACGACAATTCCAAAAATTCCAATATTTTATAAAAGATTGTGTATATTTTACCATAGTGGTGGGTGGGTGGTGAACATAAAGCCAAAAAGGAAAGGAGAAGGGGGCATGGGTGGCTAAAGGCTAGGGGTGTCGAGGAGAAGGGGCAGGGTGGCTATGGCTGTAGGGGGAAGAGGTGAGTAGAGTGGTGACTGACGACTAACATACTGAAGGGGTGGTGATTGCTGAAGGCTGACTAATTGACGACGTCTGTGACCATGACTAGTGAGAGAGAACAAGTGGTAAAAGATAAAGAGAGATAGAACAAACGATGAGAGACATAGAGAGAGGTGAGGAGGAAGAAAATAAAAAGCAAACTTAAAGCAAATCGATGTCGTTTAACTTAGCGAGAGACAAAAATGTAAAATGACATAGTTCTGCATGAGAAGCAAAATGACATCGTTTTGCTTAATCAATTCAATCAAGTCAGTCGGGACTTAGGGACTCAACATTTTTAGCACCATTGGGCTCGATGCTTAGTCAACCTAGGTCTATCATGTTGACCATATGTCAGGTCAGACCATGCCATCCTTAGTTACATGTATAAATGTAATTATAGATACAATCAAATTGTGCATGCAAGTCTTTTGTAGTTTTTATTATTCCATCAACAGGCCAGGTTGGATTGGGCCAAGTTGGTTTTGCCATCCTTAGTCACATTTATACAAGTAATTGTAGATACAATCAAATTATGTATGCAAGTCTTTTGCTGTTTTTATTATTCTATGATGTATATAACATTACAAGTTCACTAAATCAAATAATTAGCCTAAAATGATAATATTTTTTTGGTTAATTGTAAAAAACACATTCAAATGCAAACATCTTCAAGCACAATAACATAAAAAAAACTTTAACAAAATCAATAACTTTAGAAAGAGAAAAAATTGAGCTATAATGTCAACAATTGCTTTATATTAATATGTTTTCATATAATATTTAATCAAAATAGACAAATAAAATTATGTAATACTTCTTCATTTTTATTTTATCAAACATTAAAGTTAAGTTTCATTTGGTTATGAAATTTTATAATAGAACTTATATTAATATATTTTAGTTTAAATAATAAATATAATATATTTAAAAAATCCTAAACTTTCTACAATTTTTAATAATAACTTAAAATTTAAAAAGTGAAAATTAAATATCCAAATTTTAAATTTTTTGCAAATATAGTTTGATATTTCGTTAATGGAGTTGACGTAGCAAACCACGTCAGACGTGTTTTTCGATATCTAAAATACCAAGCGTATTTTACATTTCAAAACACATCATTGAGGCAATAAAAATAATGAGAAAACTTAAATTTTCAAAATGAAATATTGATGTAAGAATATGGAAAGCTCTCCTAAATTTATCTCTCTTTGCCTTCTTTGCTTTTCCTCTCTCTCTACTTTCTCTGCTTTTCTCCTCTATCTCTACCTTCTCTTTTTTTCCTTTAATTTCTCAACAAAGATAATATAACCATAAAAAGAAAAGGGTAAAAGAATAAGAGATAGGTTATATAGTGGAAAAAAAGATTATAAGTTGTTAACTGTGGAAGCAAAAAAACTAAAATGTTAAAAAATTGATAGATGAAAGGTAAGGGAAGTAGTGTAGATAAGCCTGGGGGTTGATATAAATTAATATTTTTATTAATTTTAAATATTATTAAATTAAGAATTATATATTTATTTTATAATATGCTGATGTGGAAATTAAAATTTACGTGTCATCCACGTGGTAAATATGTTAGTCAACATGACAAATCACATCAGCGATGTTAATGGAAAGACTTATGATGAGTTATGTTTACGAAAAATTGAAAGTTCAAATATTTAATTGACATTTTTTAATGTTTGAATTATAATTGAAAATTGTGAAATTTTTGACTTTTTTTGTAATTAACCCATCTTTACATATAGGTAAAAACTTTTTTCTTTTATTCTTATAAGAATTGGTATGTGAAATATAAAAAGGTTTTACAGACTCATATATGTTACAGAAAAATTTTATAAATTTCATAATTACATATACGACTTTTTTTTATTTGTCAATAATATTTTGTTTTATTAGTATAAACTTATAATCGATAACGTCAATTTGTTAAATTTAATATTAATAGTTGATTGGATAATTTTAATGTAAGTTTATAATGAATTAAACTTTTAATTTAATTAAAAATGTTGTTTTAATTAATACAACTAAATCATTTACGTAATGAAACTTTAAATCTTTTACATAAAACTACTAGCAGGCAGTCACTGCGCATTTATAATGCCCAGTTGTTTTTAAGAATTAAAAGGTATCTATATATACGTTTTATTATGAATGGTTAAGAAGTGTAAGTGAATATTGTTAAAGTTATAATTTGGAGGGAAAAATTGGAAATGTATGATGAGCTTTGTAAGGGGAAGAGGAAAAAATATAACAGGTGAATGTTTAAATTGGATCAATAAAAGTGGAAAAGAAAAATTGACAATCCAAACAGATGAATTTGATATAGTAACTGCAAAATTTGATATAAATTAAAGTAAGTCAATGAAAATTTAAAAAGAAAATTTTGACCAAGATAGAAAACAATCAATAGGTTTGTGATTCAAAAAGAAATTATTGACTGAGCAAATATAACTAAAATAAGAGATAAAAAATATAAGACAGAATATAAGATAAACATAGTTCAATAATAGTTATCAGTAAATAACAAAAAAGATGGGGAAACTATGCAAAAGGAGTTTAAAAATGCATTAGAATTATAAGCATCTGAGATATAATAAACTTTGAGGATTATCTTGTCAATCGGTAATTCTTAGGTTGTGGAATAAAATATCACCAATGCCTGAAATTTGATCAATGAAGTATTCAGTGATGATTGTGAAAGTAGTAGGCTTAGTGTAGCACATAAAAAGTCTACCATGCAGATTTTGTGAGAGAATTAGAGATCTGTTCACTAGACCTTTTAAGAAGAAGGGTTATACCTATTTGACTACGTTTCTTAGGACCTACAAGATCGATGACTACGTTAACAATAAGATTAATGATGTCATTCACAAAGGCAAGCCTTATAAGTTCTATCATGGCCAAGCTGGTCGTGTTTGGAACATCACCAAATGAATTGTTGGTTTCGAGATCAATAAACATGGAATTTATTACTTGTTTAGGTGAAAAATGGTGTTGACTTAAATTGAAAATTGAGTTTCTATTATGAGTACGATTAAAAAATCAAATCAAATTAAATTAATTGACTATATTGACCTCACCAAAATTGTCGTACATTTCTGTCGAGCAAAAAAATCTAATATTGAACTCTTTTAAGATGACAAAAATGCTAAAGGTGTATTTCTAGATTCAGTAAATAGTCTCTTAATCAATCTTTTCCCAACTTTAGTCATAGCTACCATTCAAACTGAAGAAACCTTCGGAGTGAACATGCAGTTTGGATTATTCCAAATTTTCAGCTACAAGCACACTCTGCAACAAGTACCTCTTCATCACCAGTTTTTGGTTTATTGAAAAATCTACAAATCAAGTTTGGGATACTTTTGCAAATAAGAGTAAATGGTGATAAGTGACTTGAAACTTTAGGAAAAAATTTAATTTAGAAACCAAAGGAAAAACAAGATAATCCATGGATAAGAGAATTATTGAACCCACAGTTTTGGCATTCAATGGCATGCATGCCACTAACCACTTGGCATGAAAGAACATATAGTACAAGTTAATAACCAAATACTAAGCTGGTGGATAATTCTATTGGCAAACAAGGGGCAACAAATAGGAATAACATAATTTTTTATGCAGATCATAAGATGGATGCCAAACAAGATAACCAACCCTAAACACTAAAGCAAGGTGTCCAAATCCGTTGCTTTCATAACTTTGTCCACAGCCACTTTCACCTGCATAAATAGGGAATTTGCTAATGACAACTTAACAGGTGCAGTGTCTAGGATTCCTACTTGATTTTTTTGTTGAAATGGAGCATGAGATCCCCTACCCACCAAATTTCAATGTAACAGGGGCATGTTTTCATGACTTAAATAATCTCTGTAACTTAAGTAAGTCTGTGCTGTATAAGATTTCTTGCGTTTTGAACAAATTGAAATATCATGTCAAACTAAAAAAAGTTAATTATGCTCCATATGAAGTTTTCTATTTCCAACTTCATGATAATTAATCAAGGCATCACTGGACAAGTCAAAACAAATCTCAAGAGAATAAACTTTGAATATTGTCATTTCTTTTATTGCTTTCAAATATAGAGACAGCTATGTTAAGGTAATAGAATGAACTACAAGAAACAATTTCATTCATTTACTTTCTTAGCTAAAAAATGGATCATACACTCATGTATCGTACTAGAGTTTTTTGTAGGGAAACAAGTCAGTAGCCTCACTATAATTGAAGAGCAGCAATGTAAAAATGAGCTACGTTAATGACCATAAATTTATCAAACAATTTTATTTCAAATTGGACAAATCATATTACTTAACCACCAATAAACATTAAACCTAAGTTTGCTCAAAATAAGAGGCCATTTTATTGTCCAGGCAAAAGCAAAATAAATTTTGGACAAGGTTTGCATCTAACAACTAGATTTATATCTCGTGCTTAATTTGACCTTACAATCATATACGTGCCTTGTATTCCAGAAGAATTTTATGTAGAACATCTATTTCATGCTTTTAGCTATTTTGAAGAACATAACTTCAAGATGGCTGTCACAAGACTACTTATGAGGTCTTCCCTCCTATCAGATTAATAGTAACGAAACACAAGGTTTAACCTTCTTGTTAAACATGTCTTATTTTTTATCATTTGAAATACCCCTTTGACCTTCGAATTCCTCTATAACTTCCAGTGATACTTCTGGACATGTCACACCATCACTTGGTCCCTTAGCTGTTACTGTATGGTACAAATTACCAATTGTTGACCGAAGATGATTGTTCCTTTGAGAGTAATATATTTGGGTAGTAATGGGAACTGAAACATCTGTTTAAATTGTATAGTTTTTTGTCAAAAACAATTCAACAGAATAATGAACCAACTCCTAACTAAGAGAAAGAATAGAAGTATAAATAAAAGCAATATAAAGCATATAAGGTTAGAAAAAAAAACCTCTTGCCATCTGGCATGATTCATAAGCTTGCTGAGAGCTTTTAAAATAAACAACAACATTACATAAATCAGTTTCTGAGGCACATTGCTTATGCAATTCCCTGCCTGGAGAACACATGAAAATAATCCTCATAAGTCATCGCATGCATGCAAATGGTCATCAAACCCATTCCAATTCATTTAAGGAATATAGCATGTGCATGTACATGTACATTTGTCAATAAGAGAAGCAACAATCGTTTAAGCAATCTTTCAATCTAATGAAACAAAAACTTGAATTGACAAGAGAATAGAAACTCGCTAACAAAAGAAAATAGAAGTCCAACACTCAAGAAGCAAATGACAATAGATTTGGTGAAATATACTCCCAAAGAGCAATAAAAAGGAAGGCAATCATTAATGAGATGTTATAAAACAGTATTAACATAATAACAATAGTTGGACTTACAAGGATCAAAAACTTAAGAGCTTTCAATGTCTACTCAAGAAGAAGATATTTCTTGAAACAGATTCTGATTTAATACATTATAAACACAAAACCACTGTGTAACATTTGGGAACTGCATATACAAATTTACACAGGTTCACAATGGTAGTTTACAAGTAAAACTTTATGAAGAACATAGAGATTTAATGTTGCAAAGATGTATCATTTCCAAAAGTTATGGTTTTAGTTCATATAAATTAGACTAATATCATATTAAGTTCAAGTAAGCACTCCCAATTTTTAGAGTAAGTTTAACATTGAGGCCTATGAGTAAAAGTTGCATTACTTATCCAACATAAAAAATGCACAAATGGGATATTTTAAGTACTTTCTCACAGGCACTAAAAAAACAATATGTTAATTATTTGAAGAGAATTTGAAGGATAGTTTATGCAATTTTACAATTAAGTGCAATGAAACATAAAGAATATGATTCATAAAAAAAGAGGCCATAGATGAGGTGTAGGGCATCTTATCTCCTTGAAGAAACACAGGAAGATGAATGAAATTTGAAACAATAACACCTTATAAAGAACAAAGAACACATACAATTTAGAGCATTTTGTTGGAGATCGCATTACACAGGCTGAGGGGTTTGTATTCTCATAATTCACTCCTTTACTGTCCACCATTGATTTCACATCAACACAAGTAGAATTTCCTTATGGACATTTTCAAACAAACAATAGAGCTATATTTAGAGCTAAGAGTGATACTTATATTGTCAAACCAAAGTGTAGGAAAATTTAAGAAACTTACACCACAATAAGAAGTTCTTCATCCATTCAAATAATAAAAGAATGGCAAATGCAACTGAAGAAAATCATTGTCCAATCATGTCGGACTACCTATATGAAATGCTTGCAAAAGGAAGTTCAACTTCTTAGATAAAACTCTAAAAAGCTTATTTAAAGTGCATTATATGTTTTTTTAAATTACAAGACAAAAGCATTACGATACACAACTTTAAAATAATACAAAACTTATGTAGAAACAAGCTATTAAAAACCAATTGACCTTGTACATTTCTTGGAGAATACCATCTCAAGTAGCAATGCAGAAGTGCCAACTCATGCAATATACTTGACTGCTCAAAGGTTCAACTAAAGTCCTTGCTTCAGATGCCAAGAATAAAGGAGTATAGAACTCTTCTATCAAGGAAATGCTAAATCCCAATATAGAGTAATTAATGATGCCCTTAGCAAGTGACAACCAACTCCCTATCCCTAACAAAAGTAACACCAAAAAAATACCAAAACTTGAGGTTGACAAAGTAACTTCCTTCAACTAAACAAAGACCATAAAATATTGCATAGTTAGAGCTATATTGAGAACTAAGAGCGATACTTGTATTGCAAAACTAAAGTGAAGGCAAATTTAAGAAACTTACACCACAATACCAAGTTTTTCATCAATTTAAATAATAAAAGAATGGCAAATGCAACTTAAGAAAATCATTGTCTAACCATGCCGGACTAACTACATGAAATGCATGCAAAGGACACTTTAACTTCTTGGATAAAACTTTAAAAACTTATTTAAAGTGCATTATACGGTTTCATAAATTATAAGACAAAAGCATTACAATACACAACTTTAAAATAATACAAAACTTATGTAGAAACAAGCTATTAAAAACCAATTGACCTCATGCATTTCTTAGAGAATACCATCTCATGTAGCAGTACAGAAGTGCCAACTCCTACAACCTACTTGACTGCTCAAAGGTTCAACTGAAGTCAGATGCCAAGAATAGAGGAGCACACAATTCTTCTATCATCAAGGAAATGCTAAATACCAATATAGAGCAATTAATGCTGCCTTTAGCAAGTGACAACCAACTCCCGTCCTTAAGAAAAGTAACAACAAAGAAATGCCAAAACTTGAGGTTGACAAAGTAACTTCTTTCAACCAAACAAAGACCATAAAATATTGCAAAGTATGGAAGTAAGAAAAAAGGATGAAAATCCTTTAAATTTCAGAAGATAAAATGACTGAAAATAAGAAGCAAATAGTAGTCACTTTTTATATCCATGGAGAAGGAAGAATGCAATTTGGATCTCCTGTTAAAATGAGATCCTAGGGCCGCTATTTCATCAACATTTATAGATTCAAACAATTCTCGTCGTCCAGCTGGTACAACTTTGTCTAAGTATGGTTAAGTTATAAAAAGTAAAAATCTCAATCTGCAGTAAATGCACCAACCATTAATAAAAATATGTGACTATAAATCTGTAACCTTGGACCCTAAAGTCAGCTTGCAAAACCTCAATAACAAGAAGATTACAATCAAAAGAATTGATGATGAAACCGTTTTTAAGACTCTTCATTCTCCTAATATGGCTATACATGATATCACGATTTTAAAAGATGTTGGGTTTGCCATGGATACATGCATCACATGCATGAGATTGCAGCGAAAATATCCGAATCTAGATTCTGACTATATGACAATCTAGAAAAACCAGAATCACACGTACATGCATAGACATATAAAACAACATGAAATATAAAACTTTTTACCTTTTGTTTCTCCTCCTTTCTTGTTTCTTCTCCTTATTTGGGTTATTACAAACACCAAACCCTTCCTTGATCACCAAAGAACATGCAAAGATCAAGAAGAAACAACATCTAAGGGTAATTTGAGCACCAAACTAGATGAGTTCTAATAGATGCTTAAAATGAAAAGAAACATCAAGGCTCTTGTTGTATGCACTTTGATTCATACAACAATTGTATATATTGTAAGAATATGACTCTTGACACCTCTCTCTCACTCTAGAACTCTTCTAGAGCCCTGATGCTCTCACTCAAGTGTGTAAGAAGTGGTTAGACTCTTGTGTACATAAGTGAAGAACTCACTTATGTACTCATTCGCGCTTTCGATCACAATTGTGACCAATAAGCCGCGGTCGTGGCCTAAATCAGGCTTGCTTTTAGTCACGATCATGACCTCCTTAACAATGGTCATACACACTATGTTTTTCATCCAATTTTTTATGTGTATGGCCTTTAGATTTCCAGTTATTTTAGGCACTTGAATTAACTCTTAATTCGAGCAAGTCATTGATGATTTCATGCCATTTGAATTAACTCTTAATTCAAGCAAATCATGAAGGGTTTCATGATGCCAATTTACCGAAATATAAGTAGATTAACACACAAACTCTTCAATAGTTAATTGTCCAATCTACGAACCTTTTCATATACAATTACCGTGTAATTTGTCATTTCACCATACTATACCCTACTTGGTTCAGAGTATGAGTTATGTGTCAACTCCCACTAGACTGACTATGTCGCATCTAGTCCAGGTGATATTAGTTCTTGTCCTGAGATCTCATTACTCTATGTGTCATTGAAGACTCTCTTTATGACACATAACTATTTTGGCCAGAGACTCTTGAGTAATGACCCAGATAAGAAGCTGAGGGTATCATCTCCTTCTATCAGGAGTGGTGAATCCTTTATTGGCTACCTAATTACCTTCAAATACCAATAGCTGTACCCAATCACCACCTTAGAGCGACCTGATCTTAAGGTAACTAGGAATGATGTCAAAGCACAAGATTAGTATCTAAGATATCCTTGAGTACCTCAAGTCTAAGGATATTTGCACCATTGCTATGATGAGATTACTCATTGACATTTGATAGATCATCCATATGATAATCTCATTGCAGTTCATCCGATGTACTTACTACTCTTAGTTAGCATCCACATGTTAACTCTAAACATCTCATGCTTACAGTTTGTGAGATCCACTACTTGATCAAATCAAAGAGTATAACATGTGGTAGTTTGTCTAGATTAATAATGTCCTATCTTATTAATCCTATAACTAGGGATTATTTTGATACTAATATAATTGCATATGATAGGAATCTCATTATCATGATCTCATCATGATTTCCTTCATACTATGTTTTGTATCATATAATTCATTAATTTGATTTAAGATCAATATCAATCCATATATAAACGAATATCAAATTAATAAAAAATGCCTTTCGCTTTATTAATCAAAATAAAGTTTGTATAAAAGTGCTAAAGGTGATTACCTTTAGAGCACTACTCTAACGAAAGTGCTAAAGTTTGCATTAAAGTCAATTGCCTTTGTATCTAATACCATAAGTGAGTACATAAGAATAAAATTTATTTGAGGAAGTGGCTTAGTCAAAGGATCAACAATTTTCTGATCTGTGGGCACTCTCTCTATCTTCACATCACCTCTATCAATTATCTCCCTAATCAGGTGATATCTCCTAAGTACTTTTTTGGACCTCTGATGAGACCTTGGTTCTTTGGCTTGAACAATAGCCCCATTGTTGTCACAGTACAACAGTATTAGGTTTACTATGCTCGGAACCACTCCAAGTTCCATAATGAAATTTTTGATCTAAACAGCTTCTTTTACTGCTTTGGCAGCTGCAATGTACTCTGATTTGATCGTCGAATATGCGGTTGTCTCTTGTTTGGAACTCTTCCAACTAACTGCTCCACCATTTAGTGTGAAAACATAACCTGACTAGGATTGGGAGTTATCTTGGTCTGATTGAAAATTGGCATCCGTATGCCCGCTCACTACAAGATCTATATTTTATGAGAAACCAAACTTTTTGATTGTCTCATCAAATCTGATGTTCCAACTCCTATATGCTTGCTTTAATCCATAAATCGATTTCTGAAGCTTGCATACCTTTATGCCATCTTTAGATACAAAAGCCTTAGGTTGTATCATATACACATCTTCAACTAGGTTTCCATTTAGGAAAGTCATCTCACATCCATATGCCATATTTCATAATCATAATGAGCAGCAATGGCTAGGAGTATTCTAATGGATTTAAGCATGGCTATGAGGCTAAAAGTCTCATCATAGTCAACTCCTTGTCTTTGATGATAACTTTTAGCAACTAGTCTCGCTTTATAGGTAATCACATTACCTTCCATGTGGATTTTCTTCTTGAAAATCTGCTTGCACCTTATGGGTTTTAACCCTTCGGGTAGGTCAACCAAAGTCCATACTTGGTTTTTATATATGGAATCCATTTCGGACTTCATGAATTGAAGCCATTTTTTAGATTCTGAACTCTTCAAAACCTCTTCATAGGTTATAGGCTCATCATCTTCTATGAGCAATATGTTATTATGTTCGCTTATGAGAAATCCATATCTCTCTGGAACATTGCGTATCTTACTTGACCTACGAATATTTTGTGTGTTAGAAGGTTCAACTATTGTCTCATCTCTGTGAACAATAATTTTGGTTTCAGGCCATTGATCTGCATCTGTTTGAGCATCATGAACTTCATCAAGTTCAACTTGGCTCCTATTGACTTCTCTTAGAAGAAACTCTTTCTCTAAAAAGATAGCATGCTTTGAGATAAAAACCTTTTGCTCTAAAGCATTATATAACTGATATCTAATTAAGTTTATACTTAACTCATGATCCATTACGAAACCCAAACTGCCTAACCTCTCAATATATCCATACATCTTCAACGCATATTGTACTAGAGATGATCCCTCTGCCATCTTAGAGCAGAAAAGCAACCTCAAAGTCTCGAACCTTTCAGACCGAACTTGCTCATCAAATAATTCCCTCAGATGGTAGGCTATGGTATAAGCATCTATAGCCTCATGCTGCTTTTGCAGTTCTAGTGACATAGAGGCCAACATTATATAGCTAGCCAACTCACTATCATCAAGTAGCTTCTTGTAAGCTTTCTAATCCTCATCACATGCGTCGACAGCAGGGGAATCTGGAAGTGGTTCATCTAGGACATATCCTAGTTTCTCGGATTTGAGAACATTTCTCAAATTTCATAGCCAATCTAAGAAGTTTGGTCCTGTGAGTTTGTTGGAATCTAATAAAGAGCATAGGTTCACACTAGATGAAGACATCGTGGCAATTCAACAACTTAGAAGAACGAGAGAAAGTGTTAGAATGTACACTAATGCATATCGATAAGAACTTTAATCACATGCATCATAGGTCCTACTATTCTTATTCAAATCCATAGCCCTGACCATGAATTTGAGAAAACTTATAGTTTTCTTAATGCGTCGATATTTGATATCACCAAGAATGACCTTGGGTTTTTCCAACAAGCCATGTTAGGTTAATCGGTAGGTATCATTCATACCAATGGCATTCAGTTATGCAACTATCGACTTGTGCTATCAACTGTTGATTTAGCACACTCATTAAGTTATCAACTCTTAATTTATATAAATCATATGTATATTACCCATCTTCACCTCTATTCACGTCGACCTTGGGTTTGCCCAATAAATCAATGCTTCCAATTAGGACTAACACATTAATCCGAAAATCTAATTTCCATGGTTTGAACATATTCATGTAAAGCGGGCTTGGATTTGCCCAATAACCCAACTATAAAAGAACATTGGTTCTTGTCATATCAATGGAAGGCGTAAGTGCTAATATTTCGATTAAAGGATTTATTCTTTGGTCTCATCAATATTTGGATGATCTTGTATATATATATATATAAGTCAGATTATGGACATCTCAATTAAATTAAGCCTATGTCTATAACAATCCTTAAAAAGCATCTAATGCATGTATCACACAAAGGAGGTTTAATTTAGGTTGTGACTTGACTATGCATCTAAAATTCATGATTCGATTCAACTCTTGAACTGTATTGGGTACTAGAGTTAGTCTCAGCTAATTCAAATTATGAATGTTATTCAATTAGGAACCCTAAAATTCGATTATTTTAATGTCCAAATTAAACACTTTAATCCATGTATATATGCCCTTTTTCTAGTCGTTATTCAATTAGGAACCCTAAAATTCAATTATTTTGATGTCCAAATTAAACACTTAAATCCATGTATATATGCCCTTTTTCTAGTCACACTAGAAATGTTATGCTCTACTTGGATTAATTCTAAATTAATCCTTAGGGTTTCCAAAATTTTCGTACATCAATTAGTCATCTATAATATCCCTAGGTCGTCTCAAATTTATCTAAATAATTTCGACACAAGCCAAAATTATCTTGACAGTCAAAATTGTCAAGATAAATAAGTTAACATATTAGACACTAAAGGGGTCGATTTGATGTTTGGAAAATTTTTGAAGCCCTAATTTCATGCACATGCATTAGGCATGCTATTACAATCAAAATAATACATTTCTTATGACATAAGAACTTTATTAAGGTCTTATAACCGAAATACATACACTATTAGTCATTAAGTAAGTCAACTCCATCAGCTT
>JAOTAY010000002.1:14074672-14085934 GCA_025629805.1 Erythroxylum baracoense | reverse complement strand
ATTAATGAAAAATTCCTTTTGCTTTATTAATCAAAATAAAGTTTGTACAAAAGTGCTAAAGGTGATTGCCTTTAGAGCACTACTCTAACAAGAGATACCAGCATCTAAGCAAGAGAGAAAATCATTTAAAAAAGAGAAAGATAAAAGTATTTAAGTAGCTATTGAAGCAACACTTCAATAAACGGCCAGTTCTTGATAAATTCCAAATTAAAATATTAAAGTGAAACATAACAAAGGATAATTGAATAAGAGTTTAGTGATTTTTTTCCCTTCCTTGGAGGTTTCCTGTGACCAATACCACCAGAAGGCTGCAACAATATTTCTTCTATAGAAATTAAGGACCTACAAAATTCTGAGATAATAAGAGGGAAAAACAAGAAAAGAACTCAACTGAGAGTAGCACCCAAACTATCACAAGACAATAATAATAAGCAAACCAAGTTCTGGAAGACATTAGGAGAAAATTGCTCAAACAAATGGAAAAGACAAATTAAAATAGATAAACACTCACAACCTGCATGAGCTACATATTGACTGACCTTCACTGGCTTTTTGCATGCATTACAACAAACCTTCACAATTGCATCGCATAATCAGATAAAAAAAAAGAAGTCAATGAATTTCAATTACAGATGCAATCAAAAATATATAAATAAAAGAGCAGTCACATCTATAAAAAGTACTATACCTCACTTTAGGCTTAATACTCAAATAGATGTATATTTTCCATCAAGGTTTTCAAGCATCAAACATTCTAATACATCATTAAATACAAATATCCACAAATATTCTAGCATAGATATTCACTTGCCACCAACATAATTGTATGCCCACAAATGCGCAAATAAATTTCCATGGCTCATACATATATAATACTAAAAGATGCATAATCAAATAAGGCATCACAAAAATTCATAGCAATGTTAAATCTTACCAGATGCAATGGGTTAGTCATAGATATCAAACCAAAAACTTGAATATCTACTAAGAATCATAAGCAGTGGAATAACTTGAGACTAACTAAATAAAGAGTCATCAATGAATGTTGTAAATAAGATGAAAACTTGTTGCAACTTTTGGAGCATAATCTTCCTTAACATACGATATGAAAATTCCAACCCCACGAACATGATATAACTAAGGCTCTATACATTTCAACTGAACATATGAATGGGAAACAATTACCTTCTTCATCAAGCAAATTTGCACTATCTGCCTCATATAACTCTCTGTAGATGCATTGAAAAGCCAATTTGCCTACTAACATCCCTTGTCAAATAATGAGTCTCGTATAAGTACAATATTGAAGCATCCATAACTGTATTCACTTAGCAAATAACAAATGATTCTTACCATTTTTTCTCTTTACTAGAAACAGTGTGTGATAAGCTTCCTTTAGTTAAAAACCTAGCCATTACTGAAAATTTTCATTTCCATATGAGCATACCATCTGCCTTGAAAACTAACTACTGCTACTTATATATCTACCTATACACTGAACAAAAGAAATTACACCAGTTAGAACTCTTAACAGCATTCAAAAGTAACGATCATACCAACCAATGCCCAACTGCATTGCCACATTAATCGCCCAAAATCACCAACCATAAAAGCTAAAAATTAATACTACCAACAAGAAACAAAACACAAAGAACCAAAATATATACGATTAAAACCTCTAAGTTAGTAAGACACAGAGGTCCCTGGCGACAAAATCACAGAGGTTTCATTCTCATAAATGATTATCATGCAATCCAACTCAAATGATCATCCATTGTTTCAAACTGCCCACGGAATCATTGAACCTAAAAAAAATTCTGAACTTGCTCATAGAAAACTCATAAACCCAAAAAGATAAACCCAAGGTCAAAGAATCCACTAGAAGCAGAGAATAAAAAAAGATCACTTTTAGTAAGTATAATAACAACCAGATATGCAATTTAGAAACGAGTAAGACCATATAGATATCTCACTCATGTTCCTTAACCATTGCGTTATATATAAATTGACCTTACTAATTGCCAATTTTATCCAATTATTCACAATTGCATCCTTCTCAGAACCCAAAAGTAATAAAAGCTAATAGTTGCTCATCTCACAACCAGCTATAAGGAAAGAAATAAGAGATATAACCTTTGCCAAGGAAACTAATTCTTGCCAAGGAAACTAATTCTTTCTCCTCAAGCTCTTCTCTAGGAACTATCTTCCTTGCTACCTCCTGTCCCACTAGGTCCTCGTACTATAAAGAAAAAGTAGGCTAATAAGTCAATAAATAATCACTCTGAAAGCTACCCCATTTATTGTCAATCGTCATATATCCGTATAGTAAAGAAAATTTAAAGAGGTCATAAAGAAAGTTTAGAAAGGTCATAAATTATTTTTACTTCTCGGGTCTCACAAAATAAATAATCACACATAGAAAATATCTAAACCCAACACATTACATAACATTACTAAAAAAAACATAAATAAAATAACATTGAAATTATGAAAACCGATAAATGACTTTTAGCATCCGAGCAAATTCCTCATCGGACTTCAAAAATCCTCACCACATGATTCTTGCTCCTCGTAACATTCTCCCTCGTCATTGATGGAAAGCAACTTGATTCGGTTAGTGAAATCAGATCCATCCAAAACGGGTTATCATTATAAAAATGAAGAATCTACACAAGCCTATAAGATCGTCAATAAAGCATAATTGAAGGAAAAAAGACAACAGAGAAAGAAAAAGGAGACCTTTTGTTGGTGGGGAGGTAGTGACGTTACTGAAAAAAACTTAAACTTTAAAGTTTTGAAGCCATTGTCAGAGTTGTAATCGACGTCAATAGTGGAGTTGAGGTGACTGACATGTATGTTTCATCCAACCATAGTTTCTCTCTCTTAGACTTGTTTGTCGGTCATGTGTTTTTGCTTTCCCTTCAAAGCCCTGTCTATTAACAACTGACCACTGCCTTCTTTCTTATCATATATAAATAAAATCCTATTGGAATCGGTAAAAGTACCAAACCGCGAGATGCATATAGAAGGGGCTATGTTGAACTCCAGAGACTCCTTCTGCGAGCTGTTTCTCTTCGTCTTCTGCTGCTTTTATAACTTTTTCTGTTTATACTCCTTTTTAAACTTCAATTCTGTTTGGCTCAATAGTTGAGAGCATTTTTATGTTTGATGTTGATCCTTTTTTTGAAAAATAGTTCCGATCTGAGGGTAAGAGGAGATTCAGTAGGGAAGAGAAAGGAAAGAACTTCGAAGGGGAAGATGCAATAGTTACTCAGGACATTCTAGAGGGATCGAGAGATGATAGAGAAGCCTATATCAATAAAGTAATTTTATTTATTAACGGAGAAGCATAGAAGAGGAGGACGATTTACTGTTGTCTCTAGTACGTGATTGAGATCATTTGTTAGGAAGAATTAAGAGTTATTAATTGGTAAGAGCAAGGGAGACGTTGTAGGGAAGAGTTAAGAGTCATTAATTGGTGACAGCAAGAGAGAAGCAAAGATTAGGAGAGTTAGAGTAGAAGAGGACGAGGGAGATTAAGGTCGTTTGATGATGGGAAAAATTACGATCGTTTGATCTAGGACACGTCAGCGACAACGACGACCATCATTCATGCTTAGTATATAGTGCTTAATTAGTATATAGTACTTAATAAAGCTCCTCCTAGTCCTGCATAACAAGAGACATTCAACAAGGAAAATTACTTATTTAATATGTAATTCAATCACAACAAATATAAAGTTAGGTTAGAAAAGAATTATTGTTATACTTTATAATAAAAAATATGAACGACAATATTTATTATTAAAATTTTTACAGTTTGACAAATATTTTAATTTAGCATGACATAAAGATATTTTATTTTTCAATTTTACATACTTCATAACTTTATATTTAATTGAATTAAAAATTTAAGAATTTTATAATTTTAAAATACATGAAGATAATAAGTCTAATTCACTTATTTTATAGATACATATTCTTCTTTTAAGTTACTTTGTTAGTTTACAAATTTGAAATTTAATTTGCTTTTTATGCGACTACACGTGAAATTTTATTAAATTAAAGTAACGTGTACTAATTTCAAAATTCGGTATTTAATTAATAAAAATTAAAGTCGAATTAGTGTATAACTGTAACATAAATAAATCCTATATATTAAATAGAAATATCATATATATTTAAAAAATTATATTTTTAATTTTAAATAACTTATTGGGCAGAAGCACGCGTGTTTTGGACAAAATTTTAAAAGATAATCAGTCTTTCTTTTTAGTTTTGCATAATTTGGTAAATTAACCAGAGAAAGGAGCAAGTATTGTGTCCTCCTCCCCGTAAGGTTGACATAACCCTCCTCTCCTCTTCTTTAGGGACCAATCTAATATAATTTGTGAATCAAAATTCGGATCCAAGTCGACTCTTGCTTCCCCTTATCATTTTGGTTATCGTCAATCCTTTCTGGTGATCGGGGGATGATAATGAGGTATTGAATTTCGATAAGATTTGTATACTTTCTTATTTCTTCTGTTTGCGTGTAATTTCATTCCAGTGTTATATTTGGTTGATTCAATAAATAGCTCTCCGATTTTTGTATTTATATAATTATATTGGAAATTTTTTTTTTGGGGTGAAAGGCCGATTGCTGCTACTTGCAGAGTGAGAAAATGAGTCCCCAACAGCCCTGCTACTTGCTCCGTGCGTTTCATTATGTCAGAGCCTATTCGTCCAATTTTAGGGTTTTAGATAAAGATCTTTAATTTAATTTTCTATTGTTTAATATTTCCAGTTCTATACCTTTAACCTGGGACCCTTCTTCTCACATGTTCAATGGTCCGTCCAGTTTTAAAACATTGGAATTTAAGGTTTATCTCATTTGTTTTTCGTGCTTTGTTTCTGACATTATGCATAACCTCTACCTTGCAGGTTCTGCAGCAATGAGCTCTTTCCTCTTGTAGAGCTCCTTTAAAGAGTCAAGTTCTTTGTTTTTGTTTTCCTTCAATGAACTTTTCTGATTTTGAATCATTCAATTCTTAGTCGACATGAAGAGATTTGTATATATCAATGATGATGAATCACCAACCCAAGATCTTTATTGTGATAATCGCATATCAAATAGAAAATACACTTTGGTGAACTTTATTCCAAAGAATTTGTGGGAGCAATTCAGGTAATTCTTTTTTTGTGCATATCCTCAATATTTAATAATTGGACGTTATCTTATCACATCCGTCATTGATGGAACAACTTTTTCCACCTCTACTTTCAGCCGGTTCATGAACCAGTATTTCTTGTTGATTGCCTGCCTTCAGCTTTGGTCACTAATTACTCCAGTAAATCCTGCCAGTACGTGGGGTCCTTTAATTTTTATATTTGCGGTCTCAGCTACAAAAGAAGCTTGGGATGATTACAACAGATATCTCTCTGACAAAAAGGCAAATGAGAAAGAAGTTTGGGTTGTTAGACAGAGTGTTAAAAAACATGTAAGCAACCATCCATAGTGCTCCTTTTTTTTCTTAATCCAAATTATGCCATTCTCTGTTCCATTAGCTGGAGAAAGGTAACTGAATAAGGAAGAAGTTAAGTCGATTGAGCTGGAATTTTTAATCAACTCTGTGACTTTAGATCGGTTCTCATTCTAGCGACTATTCATTTTTAATCTTTAGAGCAATGTTCCAATCTTGTTGAACCTTATCATTTCTCTTATTAGTACATTGGTATAGTAAATTGATCAATAATTTAAGTTTCTAGATATGTCTCTATCACCATCCACTAGTAAAAGCCTTCTCTCCCTTGACCAAAATTTTGCGAGTCATAGAGCGGGATTGAGCAGCCACACTTCCTTTTTTTTTTTTTTTCCGTTTTGAAACTCTTTTAAAGTTTAGAAATTCTAGTCTATCTTTTTCTGTGGAAAAGGAACTCAGAGGAACTTTGTTGATATGAGGTTGACATGTATCATGGTAAAAGTGTGAACTTTAGAAATGACGTTATAAAGGCCTGAAATCTCAATGGTTATTCTGATCATGATGTGCGTATAAATGTTTGTATCATTTTAATTCTTTTGGCAACTCATCTTTGTTTTTGATGTTTAATTATTTTCCTCGTGTGGGCATTTATTCTTATTAGTTAGTGGTTTTCGTTCTGTAGATTCAAGCACAAGACATCCATGTTGGTAACCTGGTGTGGCTTCGTGAGAATGATGAAGTGCCATGTGATCTTGTGTTGCTTGGTACGTCTGAGCCTCAAGGGCTCTGCTATGTGGAGGTAAATATAAGGTTCTTTTAGTCAGCTTGAACCCTATTGCCCTGGTATCCTATCTGGCCATCGTTGACTCGTGAAAATAATACAGTTCTTTCTGGTCATTACCGAGCTTAAGGATCTTATGCTCATTGATGAATACGTACCATTGCTATACAAAGATCCTAGGAATAGAAGTGTGAACCGCATCACTATTCTAGCAGATTCAGTCGAGCTTGTGTGGGTTGATTGTCTGTTTTCTAATTGCGAAGTGGCTCTTATTTGGAATGCTTGAACGCACAGATTTTTCTGTATACCTTGAGCTTTAGGATGCTATATTTTTTTGTATACCTTGGGCTTTCCCACTATTTCTTTGTGACATTACTTTGATTTGTGTTTAATATTGTGTTACACATATGATATTTTGAGATAGGACTTTAACATTATCTGTTTGATTTTCCATGATAGCAGTATTTTGTTTCTATCTTGAGTCGCAGTTCTTACCACATACTAGGATAGGATCCCTTTTTGTGGCATATTTTGCCTAGGAAATTCACCCCCTTCTTTTGTCAGATACATTGTGTTTCCACTTTCCTTTTGAATGAAATCTTTTATATTCTATATTATGCGAATTACTCTAACCCTTCCTTTTAGGATTATTGTTCTATGAACAATATCTAATATTTGCATGCATTGCAGACAGCTGCTCTAGATGGTGAAACTGACCTAAAGACAAGGGTAATACCCTCTGCTTGCACGGGGATAGACTCTGAATTATTGCACAAAATAAAGGCAAGTTTCTTGAGGATGTATAAACGTTATGTTTTCATCTTTTTTGCCTTGAGTTTTCCTAGATTGTTATATTGTTTATTTTGGACCTCAGGGTGTTATTGAATGTCCAAATCCAAATAAGGATATTAGAAGATTTGATGCAAACCTGCGGCTATTTCCTCCTTTTCTAGATAATGATATGTGCCCTTTGACAATAAAAAACACGATTCTCCAGTCATGCTACTTGAGAAATACAGAGTGGGCTTGTGGAGTAGCTGTCTACACAGGCAAGTTCATACTTTTTTCAGTTCACAGCCAGACCTTTTTCTCATAAGTAGTTTCCCTTATCCTCCCTTTATTTTCATATTAAACTTTAACATGTGAATGATAATTTCTTATTTAGTTAGGTAATGGTTTCTTAGGTGTGTAAGAGGTTCTCCGCAACAAAATCTTTGCGGGTTGGTTAAGGGAGAAGGGGCACTTATCTGTTCATATTGTTTAATTGGTTGAGTGGAATTTATTGTCTAATAAGTCAAATCGTATTAGGAATGATAGGCTTGACCATGGAGCTACTCCTTTATGTTCACCTCATTCTAATAGAATTTTACGCGAATGTATCATTGATGCAATTTATTTGCTTTTATTTATTGTGGATCATCCGGTTTCTGAACGGTTGGCAGTCTTATTCATCATTAGGAGAAAATATGATTACACTATTATGAACCTTTTCTCTTTAAAGAAACTGAGTGCACAAGAATGCCAAACATTGTTGACCAAAAATTTCTAAAATTGCAATTCCTATGAGTAGCAGATTACCACTTTTCTCGTGCTGAGCCACTTTCTGAATTTTCCATGGGAGTAGGTGTTGGATTTTCTGCTATGTTATTGGATTCTCATTTCTTTTTTCTCTTTCTTTATCCTGTTTTTTCTGTCTTTTATCACTATACTTTTTCTCACGGATGTTAAAAAAATGCAGTTTTTATCCAGGTGATTACGGTACATTTTCTTTAATCATTTGACTCATCTGCTTCTTTCCTTGCTTTCTTTGCAGGAAATGAAACAAAGCTGGGTATGAGCAGGGGTATACCTGAACCTAAACTCACAGCTGTTGATGCCATGATTGACAAATTAACTGGAGCTATATTTGTTTTCCAAATAGTGGTTGTTGTTGTTTTGGGCATAGCTGGTAACATTTGGAAGGACACAGAAGCAAGAAAGGTTTGCTGGACTTGCTCAGTTATAGTTTTCTACACTAATGATTTAATCAAATTGAATGTTTAGTAGAAGAACCTTTTGGTATGTCTCAGCATTTGTAAATTGCTTGTCGACATAACGATAGTTGTTTCATAGCATATGGATCCTACTCAACATTTTTGTGGCGGAAATGAGGCAATTCTGATGTGCAAAGTACTCATTAGTGATTGCTGGATGTGTACAATTTAAGTTTGCTTTGACGACAACATTGCTTTGGAATGCTGTCATGAATACAGACATCAGCTATAAAGATTGCTTCAAGCTGGGGTCTTAAATTGGCTGTTTGTATTAGTTAGTCGATTTTCTTGGTTTGTTATTAATTTCAATTATCTTGTTCTGTCCTTTAATTTTCATGTCTTGTCCATAAGTGAAGATTGAGATATCCAATAATGCACTTCGTGTTTTCTTAAAATAAATTTACAAATGTAATGACTACATCCAAATTTAATCTCTCTTGTTTTTGGTCACTTATGACAAAAATGTTCATGTAGTCTAAGTTTTCTTAATTTTTTAATTTCCTTTTACATGCTTGATGGCACAATATGATTGTAGGATTAGTAGGGTTTATATGGGTGTAACTAGAAAAGACAAACTTCATTTGGAATGCTGACCTTACAAGAGAAGATCTTTGTTCATAGAAACTCTTTTTTAGTAAAATTTGGGAGTATTGATTGGAGAGGACTTATATATGGTGAAATTATAGATATGAAACTTGGTGAGAATCATTCGATGATTGTAATTTTTAGTTTTGATAATATGAGTGCATTCGCCCAATGTTTTCTATATGTTTTTGTGCTTATTTTCTTCGGCAAATGTGTCATACTATCAATTGAGATCAAATATTTCTCCATTCTATACTCAGCTCTGATGATTTTACTTTGCCTTTTATTTCAAAATTAGTAATGCTTATTTTCATGGTTGGACCCTTGGATTTTATTACATTGTTTCCACTCAATTTTTCTGCATCTTTATCTCCCTCTATGTATTTCATTACTTTGTGGTTTTTCATTTTGCTTTTTATTTGTTGAAAGAAAAAAGGCGCTCTGCCCCTGTACTCGAAGAGATGGGTTAGGAGGTGGAGGGGCAAACTTTTAGTAGTTTGGCTATCTATAGTAACTGCAATCTTAGTGTAACTCTTCATTTCTGTTTTGTTATCGTTGCGTTGTTTTTGAAATTTTACATCATCTTTCTGAACTCGACTCCTTTGCAGCAATGGTATGTGTTGTACCCAAGTGAAGGACCATGGTACGAATTACTGATTATCCCTCTAAGGTTTGAGCTTCTCTGCTCAATCATGATACCTATATCTATTAAGGTAAACTCTTTATCATCTATATTATTTGTTTCTGCTTTGTTATTTAGAAACTTTGGCACTTTAGCATAGTGATTGATTGCAAATGCTTTCTATATATGCTTGAATGTAGTTAACTGTTTTGTCCCTTATGTAGTCCAGTAAGGCATCTTTATATCAGTTTCAAGCACGGATAACAAGGTTCTAGTTGGAGAAAATTTGGAAACCTGCCCAATTTACTCTGAGGTTTCAGTTCCTTTGATCCAAATTGCAAGCATTAGGGAAGCTAAAAAGTGTTTTCGATGAAATGCTTTTAATCAGGGTTGTGATACCTAAAGGTGTTCATGTTGAGAGGATAATGAACTGTGAACTTGGAGTACTAAATCTTTTGTATGATTAAGGAAAACAATTGTTGATCATTTATGTCATTAGGTTAGGTGGTAGAGATATAGCCAGCAGGTTCTGCTTGTGAGGAACAGAATGTTCCCAGCACAGTTCTCATAGTTTGATGTTTTAGGTGTAGAAAATAATTCTATGTCAACATTTGATAGTTATCAAATTTGTTGATTCACTATCCTAAAATGAGCATATGCTATTATAGAAAGATAAACAGATCTTCTGAAAGTAGTCTTATGTGAATATGGGAAATACAAAACATAGATAATCTCATGCTTATGTATTTTTAACTAAATTCCAACAATTAATTGGTTTCAAAAGTAATAATCTAACTATGATGCTGTCTGATTTATTTTTCGAAAATATGCTTGACTATGTTGTCGTATCTTATAATCGGTTAATTTATAATGTGTCCTTTCTTTGTTTTTTAATTTATTTTGAGGAATATCATCTATTCAAATGTGTAATGATCATTTTCTTATTTTACAGGTTTCGTTGGATCTTGTTAAGAGCTTGTATGCAAAGTTTATTGATTGGGATGCTCAGATGTTTGACTTAGAAACTAGTACTCCGTCCCATGCTACAAAGTAAGTTTAGTGATTGATATCATTGCCATGAAGTTAAAGTTGAAAGGAAACCAAGTTTTTTTTGGAAATATTTTAAATAGTTATCATTTTTGGTGGCAGCACAGCAATTAGTGAGGACCTGGGACAAGTTGAGTACATTTTGACGGACAAAACTGGAACCCTCACTGAAAATCGAATGGTCTTTAGGAGATGCTGCATTAATGGTGTCTTCTACGGGAATGAGTCTGGTGATGCTTTGAAAGGTTACTTTCCAACTCCTTCCACCTGATTTGAGCCAATCATTTTTATTTGCCACTGTCTTGTTACTTTCCTTGTTTTCTCTTTCGATTCAACTTTTGAAAAAGTTGAATTTAGGGTAAAGAATATATTTCTGTATTTACTAGAATTGTATGATAATACAAGTATGTACAATGCTGCCTCTTATAAAGATTAGAGGCCTGAAATCCTAAAACTGGATTTCCTAAAAATTAGGGATACTGGATACCTCTTACTATAATTAGGGAATAAGTATCTCCTACATTTATTGGGAGATATATCAATCATAATTTTTAAGATATAGCAAAATCCCTAAGATAAGAATGATAAGGAACAACATTAACCAACACTCCCCCTCAAGCTGGTGAATGGATATCTATCATTCCCAGCTTGCCAGTGAGGTTCTGGAACTTCTCATTGGGAACTCCTTTTGTGAAAACATCTGCCAACTGTAGTCCTGAAGGTACAAATGTA
>JAOTAY010000002.1:14054858-14068596 GCA_025629805.1 Erythroxylum baracoense | reverse complement strand
GTTTTATTTTATTTTAATTAGGATTTGTTTTTGTTTTATTTTATTTTAATTTTCCTAGTTAGGAAGGTTTTCTTGTCCAGCAAGAAAAGAAATAAGTTACTTTAGAAAAGGATTTCAATCAATCCTTTTCACATTAGAATTAGGACTTTCATGTGCCACGTTAGGGTATAAAAGGGAGGGTTAACAGATGTTTTAAAAAAATCGAAAACATTGCCTTTAATAAAGCTTATGCAGGAAATTTTCCTTAGAGAGATTGTTTCTCTCTTGTTGGTTAAATCCTAAGTTTTATGCTTGGATTTGGTTCAGAGATTAACCTAAAACTTCTACTTAACTACTTTCGTTGTGTTATATTTCAAGTTTGTATTCTTTGAGTGCTTAGTTGAAATTTCAAAAGGGTCTGAGCATTGTTGGCATTTTAGAAATTGTTATTAACATTAATTTGTGACTAAACCATTTACTTGGTAGTGATGAATCCTACAACTACGTAGGATCTAAGAAGATGAATTATCCTTAATGCTCCTTAATGCAATAACATGCTCAAATGTTTAGAGTGACAAATAAAAAGACTAGGAATATGTATTAATCTTAAATTACTGCCATTTTAGTTAGTGTTTGGGTTGGAGTAAGATGTTAAAAGCTATGGCAGAATGCTATATGATCCATTTATGAGTTTCACCGCAACCTTTTTATTAGTTAGGGGTAAAACTGCGTACTATTGAACCTTCCCAAATCTCACGTATCAATAGAACTTTCACTGGGTGGTTGTTGTAATTGTTCAACTTTAGTTATTAAGTTGAATGATTTCTTGACTTGGTATCAAAGCCTGTATGATGTGTCTTGAGTACAAGTTACATTGCCTTCATTTATGGTGGATTTGTGATTGTTTACATTTGATGTGAGGGATGTCTTAGAATGATATATGATTCATTCCCTGAAGCGAAGGATGGGAATGAGCGGAATCAATGTGTTCTCGTCAAGCAGTAAGGCGACTATTCAATCCTGAACTTCGTCAATAGGCGTCCAATCCTAGGAAAAAAGGTAGGTGGAAGAGCCCAGTCGTGTAGCACCGTCTCCTGCCTCAACTCCACAATAAAAATCATTTGTAAAAAAAAAAGGTAATTCATCAATTGAATCAAAATGGGCCCTTTTAACTAAGTAGTAGAGTCACGCTTTTGAAATGCCCAAAGAAATAGGTGTAAGTCTTCGATTCAAATCCAAGAATAGAAATAAAAGGGCGTTTCTATTTTCCACGAAACTCTTGTCTTAGTTTTCATTTTTCAAAAGAGGATGAGGTGGGAAGGGCTCTCTCAGTTCGTCGAAATGATTAGATAAAGGAATTGCCTTGCTTGCGTGCGCGCTAAGATTGATTGGCTCTTTCTAACTAGCTTTCGATAGACTTATCTATCCATACATTGAAGCTACATCTTCCTTGAATTGAAAATCGTGAACAATTTGAGAAACCTCTCTTGTAGGAAGACTGGTGTCTGAGAAAGCACCCAACATTGGTAAAATAGCCTTCGTGCTGATCCCAGACCCTTTCAATCACCGATGTTCCCCGGGCTCTTAATCTTCCTTATCTTGGACTTCGGTAGCTACCGTAATGGTCACTGTCACCTGTTAAGGATTCCACATTCGGCGTATCGGGATCTTAGAAAAACTCTCTGGAATTGATTGCCAAGCACACTGCCTGCCTGGTGGCTGGGCGAATTGAAGTTCTCTTCTGGTCAATTGTCCATCCAGTCAAGTGCAAAAAACGCAGTAGAATCATGCAACGCACGCTACTGGTGTACTTCTTGCCCACAAGGAAAGAAAGAAGAGCGACATCAATCGTATTAGATGCTATTCCCCACCCATCCATCGGAGACAGGAACTGTCCTAGCCAACTCGATTCAAGAAGAGATCGGAGATAGGAGGAGAATAAGAAAACTTTTTAAGTTTTTAGGTTGAATGGTTTCTTAACAAGCCAGCGAGTAAAGATTAAGAGTTTTTTGCACATAATGCTTTTTTTTCTGCCAAACCTATGTAGGACCAGAAGTACACGGGAATCTTCTGGCGAAAGGAATTACATAGGGATGGTTCTCCCTCTATAAGGAGGCTCAGAAATACTGAAGGAAATTCTATTAAATTCTGACATCATAAGCTCTTCGGTACAAGAACAAATAAGGAAAAAAGAAACTTGTTTGGGTTTCTTTGGGCTTGCTTTTTGAAGGCTGGGGTTCCTAGATATTTTTATTGATCATCTAAGCTTAATAGATTTGCTACAAATATTTAATTTAAAAATGTCTAAAGGTTTGTGAAACTCTAGCTAACTAGAGCATTGGCTGCTTGAGCAGTAATTGTTGCAGCAGACTGTTGCTATTACTGATAGATGAGTACATTCTATGCTAGTCTTTCTGTGTGCTTGTAATCATAAATCACATTGTTCTTTCAACGGTTTGGTCTTCCTGTGAGGATTATGTTTTTGTGTCCTTGTGAAGCTAATACAGATTAAACTCATGTATAGTCAATGGTCAAATGGAAAATAGCTGTGTCAATGGAAGCCCTACAATTTTTAATCCCTTTTGTTCTTTTCCTATAGGATGTGGCATTTGTTGTAGATGGCTGGGCGCTTGAAATTGCACTGAAGCATTATTGGAAAGCTTTCACAGAATTAGCAATACTGTCCAGGACTGCCATATGTTGTCGTGTAACACCGTCACAAAAAGCTCAGGTGGTCCTTAACTTTAATGATGTAAATGAAAAATGGGATTTGATCAGCAATTCACAAATATATGGAGGAGAGATCGGGCCTGTGTTTGTGCTGTTTTTGCTGTAAACTTTTCAATAAGTACAAATCTATTCCTAGACAGAGTTCCTGTAATTATGATTCAGATTATTCAGTACTAAACATGAAGTTATTTATTTTTTCCTGATTTCTTTAGAAAGTATAATTCTTTATTATGTATAAATAAATATTTGCAGCTAGTGGAGATATTAAAATCTTGCGACTATAGAACATTGGCTATTGGGGATGGTGGGAATGATGTGAGAATGATACAACAAGCAGACATTGGCGTTGGCATTAGTGGGAGAGAGGGGTTGCAGGCGGCAAGAGCAGCTGATTACAGCATTGGAAGTAAGTTACTACATAATTATGTCCACATTTTGTGCTGATTTATTCCAGTATATACATTGAAAGCTAATAACAAAATTGATCATTTGAGATGTCTGTTACTGAATGCTCCAAAGCATTGACGTGATAGACATTGCTTCCTTGCTTACGGAAAAAGGTTTGCATCTTCTTTCCTTGAACTGATCTTCATTTCCATAAGTTACTACATAACTATTTCCACATTTCATGCTGATTGTATATCTATTGAAAGCTAGTCCCAAAATTGATCATTTGAGATGTCTTTTACTTGATGCTCCAAAGTATTGACTTGATGGGGACATTGCTTGCTTGGTTATGGAAAAAGTTTTGCGTTTTCTTTCCTGGGACTGATCTTCATTTCCCTACTTTGATATTCATTATCCTTTTGCAACGCCACAAAACCTTTTGGTCCAGACCCAGATTTAAAGTCAAGTATTGACTTGATAAGAGACTGGTTCTTGTAGATCCTCTCTGCCCATTTTCATGGATGATAACCCTCGTTTCCTTCTTTTCTTTGTTATTGAAAATTGTTTCCAGTGCATGTGCATCTTTGCCACAATTTAAAAGCATTAAAAAAATGTTAAAATGTAAATAAACCTACAATGCGTGGGTTGATTGTTTGGTTCTCTTGAGGTGCAGTTTCTAGCAGTGATTGTCTATAGAAAGAGTGGTACATTGAGCAAATGACTTAAGTTTGGTTCAAACCTTTGTTTTGCAAACTCTAGACTTTGGTAGTCAATCTGCTAAAATTTTCACTGCTGGGTTGATTTTGAGTTTGGTCTTTTCTGTTTACCTTCACTATTGACAAACTTTTGAGTGTTGTAAATGTCTGTTACATGTGAACATAAATCAGGAATAATGGTTAGAATCCCTAGAATTAGCTCCTTAGAATCAGCATTAGTTGTATATTTCCTAATATTAGTTAGTTGCCTTACTTAGAATATGTATAGAGTGTTATATAAGAGAGAACATAGAATGTAAAGAGTAAGACATATTTTTAGAAATAAAAATCTTTCTTTCAACTTTGAGTACTCGAGATATATTCAACTTTTAAAATAAAATTGAGAAAGTGAACGAAAATGGGGAATAATATTCTGATATATTGAATAGAAAGTATAAATCCATATATAGGCTATTAAAAGTAGGAATTTAAATCTGGAAAGTTATCTAAAGCTAACTAATGTAATCCCTTAATTTGAGGGATTTCAAACTTATTCTATCTTAACTATTTATAGCCTATTTATATCTCAATATAATCTATATACAGCTGTTTAGTATCTTGACAGGAATTGTAGTCATAATATTCCACCGAGATCCCCCCTTCAAACTGATGAATAGATATTGATCATTCCCAGCTTGCAACTAAGTTCTTCAAATCTGACTCCTACAAATGCCTTGGTAAAATTATCTGTGACTTGACTGCTAGTGGGCACATTGATCAATTAATCCAGATTCCACTTTTTCTTTGATAAAATGACGATCTATCTCCACATGCTTGGTTTTATCGTGATGTATAGGATTCTATGCAATCCCTATTATGGCCATGTTATCACACCACACTTTCATTGGAGGCTCTAATGTGATTTTTAGTTCTGCTAGGAGCCTCCTGATCCATATTCCTTCACATATTCCAAGTGCCAAGGCTTTATACTCTGCTTCGGCACTACTTCTTGCAACCACTGGTTGCTTCTTGCTTCTCCAAGTAACTAAGTTTCCCCACATAAAGGTGCAATAGCCTGTTGTGGACCTTTTATCAGTTACAGATCTGGCCCAGTCAGCATCTGTGAAAACTTCAATGCTCCCGGCTCCCCCTTTCTTTAACCCCTTTCTAGGTGTCATTTTTAAGTACTTCAGGATTCTAAACACTGCCTTCATGTGTTCCTCTTGAGGATTGCTCATAAATTGATTAACTACACTGATAGGAAAACTGATATCTGGCCGAGTATGAGATAAATAAATCAGTTTTCCCACCAGTCTTTGATATCTCCTTGTGTTCACCGGTGTACCACCCCTCTTTAAGACTTATATGTTGATTCCATAGGAGTTTCTGCTGGCTTTGCTCTTAGCATCTCAGTTTCCTCTAAAAATCAAATACTTCCTTTGAGACACTGAGATACCTTTACTAGATCTGGCCACCTCCATTCCAAGGAAATATCTCAAGTTACCCATATCTTTGATTAAGAATTCTTGAGCCAAAGAATTCTTCAGCTCCTGTATACCTTCCCAATCATCACCTGTAATGACAATGAACATAGACAATAAGGATAGTTATCCTACCACTAGTCAAACGTCGAATAAATAGGGTGTGATCAGTGACAGTAATCAAGATTCTTCATTGCTTTTGCAAATTTCCCAAACCATGCTCTAGGTGACTACTTCAGGCCGTACAGAGACTTTTTAAGTTTGCATACTCTCTGAGGGTGGTTGTTTCGTCCTAATCCCGGTGTCAACTCCATATAACTTCCTCTTCAAGATCACCATTCAAGAAGGCATTTTTGACATCAAGTTGGTGTAGGGGCAGGTCCAGATTGGCAGCTAGTGACAAGAGAATTTTAATTGTATTGAGTTTGGCTATCGGTGCAAATGTTTCCTGGTAGTCAATCCCATGTGTCTGTGTAAACCCCCTAGCCACAAGTCTTACCTTATGCCTGTTAATACTTCCATCAGGATTGTATTTGATGGTAAACACCCATTTGCATCCACCACAGTTTTCCCTTGTGGTAAGTCTGTTACCACCCAAGTCTGATTCTTCTCGAGTGCACTTCGCTCATCATTTATTGCCTCCCTCCATTTGAGGTCCTTGATAGCCTCCTGAAAATTATGAGGTAATTTTTCAGTAGATAACTGAGCAACAAAGGTCTGAAAATGTGGAGTTAACCTGTTATAAGTGACAAACTTGTTGACTGGGTGCCTTGTACATGATCTTACTCCCTTCCTTAGTGCTATAGGCTAACCCAACTCCTCAGAATTTGTAGCAGGTTTTGATTCATGACCTTGCTCGGAAAGTATGGTGGATTTCTCTTGTTCCGTTTCACTTGCTGCTTGTTACTCATTTCCTTGTTTTGTTCCCTTCTTTCTTGTGTAAAATCTGGAATTGTTTTCTAGTTTGTCCACCCTAGCTTCAGTATCCTTCTCCTTATCACATTCACCATTTTTAGTGGAATTCTTATCTGGTGGGGGGTGGGATCATCTGTTACAATGGGCTGAAAGGGTTGAGTGGCCTCTAAAGTGAAAGTATCAGGTCTGAGATCATCTGTTTCAAGATTTTCAGGTCTGATTTGATCACAATTAGGTGCAGAAGGTGAAAGAGAAAGTATCTGGTGTGCCACCATTTACTGAAAATAGCCATTCACTCTCACAACTCTCCTCCTGAATGGGTGTTTTTGGATAATAGGGTTGATTTTCAAAAAATGTTACATCCATTGTCACAAAGAACCGGTTAAGAGTATGAGAAAAACACTTGTAACCTTTTTGAGGAGAAGAGTAGCCCAAAAAGGTACACTTATGAGCTCGGGATTCAAGTGTTCCACCATGGTAATTATGAACAAAAGTAGCACAACCAAACACTTTATGAGGTAGTTGATTAAGAAAGGGAACCGAGGGATAGGTTTCAAGTAATTTTTGCAAAGGTGTGAACTAAACTACAAATGTTCCAAACCCAATGTTTTTGAAGGCATTCGATTTATTAGATAAGCAGAAGTAGGGATATCCTCCCCCAAAAATAGTTTGGAACATGCAATCTCAAGTAAATGCCTGTTTTTCCTCTCAGATACTCCATTTTGTTGTGGTGTATTGACGCATGAATTTTGGTGTATAATACTATTGGTGATAAAAAAACTGATCAAAAGCTTGACTTAGATATTCTTTCCCATCATCACTTCTAAAAATCTGAATTTTTGCATGGAATTGATTCAATACAAAGGAATAAAAGTCCTTAAAAATCTGAAAAACTTCTGCTTTATCTCTCATGAGATATACCCAGGTTAATCTCGTATAATCATCTATGAAAGTTACAAACCATTTGGCATTTTTCTTAGTTTTTATCCTTGATGGCCCCCAGACATCACTATGTATGATAGAAAAAGGTTTAGTGGGCTCCCAAGCACGGGGTAAGTAGGAATTTCGTGTGTGTTCAGAGAGTTGGCAAAATTCACATTGAAAAGATGAATCCTTATTATTGAAAAAAGTTGGATATAATTGTTTCGTGTAAGATAAACTAGGGTGGCCTAACTTATAGTGCCAAAGTGTAATTTCATTATTGGATGACAGAGTAGCATTTGCTTTACTCCCATTCGAGCTGCCAATGTAATATAATCCATCAAACTCCCTAGCACTGCCAATCCTCTTCCCTGACTCCAAATCCTGGAAAGCACACCCATTAGAGTAAAAGTTAGCTGTGCAATTATGATCTTTCGTAAGTTTCTTCACAGACAGCAAGTTGGAATCTAGACTTGGTATATAAAGAACACCAGTTTAGACAAGTTTATCAGCTATTATAACAGTTCCTATTCCTTCAACCTTGGACCTGTCCATTTGCTACCTTGATAGTTCTATGATCTTGACAAGGCTAAATATCAATAAATAAAGATTTATCATAGGTCATATGGTCATTTGCCCCTGAATCAACAATCCAAATACCACGATTTGGGGTGCGTGTGTTACCTATATTCACCTATGACTCGTAGATACAACCTTTTCATCTTTAAGATCATACTTGCTCAGAATTTTTCTAAGTAACTCGACCTCCTTCTTGCTTGCCGGTACATTTTCACCTTCTGCCTTGTCATTCCCAGCAATTGCATAGCTTTTGCTCTTTGTTCTGGTTCTGTTTCTCAGATTGGGCTACTTGCTATGGATCTTCCAGCAAGTATCTCTGGTATGCCCATTTTTCTGACAGTGTTCACACCAAAACTTACTTGATTTTTTCTTTGATTCTGGTCCAATAGTTCCCTTGGCATCTATAAATGAGGATTCAGGACCCCTGTTATTGTTTAGAGTCCCATGAATTAGTTGTCTCCTGCTTTCTTCACACTTAACAAGATTGACTGCTCCCATGACTGTTGGAAGAGGACTGGTAGCCATGATTTTGCCACGAACATCATCATGAACTGAGTTTAAAGCCCAGCAAAAACTCATACACTCATTCCCGTTCCACAATCCTCTTATAGCAAGTCAAATCTTCATTGCACATCCATTGGTGAGGATCATAAAGATCCAATTGTCGCCATAGCTTCACCAATGCTGTGTAATATTGAGTCACTATCTTCTCTCCTTGCTTGGTCTCTCTCAAGAAACTCTTAATTTGGAGCAAAGCAGCCGTATTTTCGATAGTAGCATTAGTCTGTTTGGCATTTTCCCAGATTTCTTTTGCAGATGTGGCCAAGAGGAACTGCTCGCTGACTTCTAGGGTCATTGAGTTGATAAACCAGCTCATAACAAGGTTGTTTTCAGCCATCCATGTTTGGTACTTTGGGTTTGACGGGTCGGACGCAGCAGGTGGCGTTGTGCTCAAGTATTTTTCTTTTCCTCTCCCTCTTATGAACATAAGCACCGAGTGGGACCATGGTAGATAATTATTCCCATTCAGTTTGTACTGACTGTGGTGGTTTGGGAGTTATCGGCGCTGTTCTGGAGAGAGGATGGGTTCGATGGTGGTGGAGCCACACCAGACGAGCCAGCGGTAGAGATCTCATCCGACTCGACCTGCATGGCTCTGATCGACCCAAACAAAATTATTCCCTGAGTGTTTTGCGAAGCTCTGATACCATGAATGAAAATGGGGAATAATATTCTGATATATTGAAGAGAAAGTATACAGCCATATCTAGGCCATTACAAGTTGGAATTTAAATCTGGAAAGTTATCTAAAGCTATCTAATGTAATCCCTTAATTTAAGGGATTTCAAACTTATTCTATCTTAACTGTTTACAGCTTATCTATATCTCAGTATAATCTATTTACAGCTGTTTAGTATCTTGACAGGAATATTAGTCATAATATTCCACTGACAGAAAGTATTCCAAATCTTTTGAATGTATTTCCAGCTTCAGACATTTTGTTATAACCAGGTGTCTAAATTCCAACTTCAGACATTTTGCTCTAGTCAGGTGTAACTTTTGATTGTTTTCTGGAAAATTCTCTGCTTGTTGATTGACAATAGACCATGTCTGGGACATATTTTCTCATTAACATATTTAAATATCTTCTACAGTCTCCAGACAGCAGTTTCACCCCTAAACTATTTATGGTTGTGAAATGCACCTACTACGGGAACATTTTGTTGTTGATCTTGCATGTTTATTATGTGTATTGCAGAGTTCAAGTTTTTAAAACGGTTGATACTTGTCCATGGACGGTATTCATACAACCGGACAGCATTCCTTTCCCAGTATTCCTTCTACAAATCTTTATTGATTTGTTTCATCCAGATCTTGTGAGTTTTACTCGAAGTTGTTTTACTAAGAAGTATCTGATGATATCCGTTGTCTTATACTGATGTTGGTACAAATTCAGTTTCTCTTTTATATCAGGTGTCTCTGGGACCAGTCTTTTCAATTCTGTTAGCTTAATGGCTTATAACGTCTTCTACACCAGTATACCTGTTCTAGTTAGTGTCCTTGACAAAGATCTCAATGAAGAAACTGTAATGCAGCATCCTCAGATACTATTTTATTGCCAAGCTGGAAGGTATGCTTCCTTTATGTTTTTTCATTTGCGTGATTTAGAAGACACTTAAACTGGTAGTCCTAGATTCTGCAGAATGATTGTTTGCAAGCAAATATTCTTTTAGCTATGTTTATTGAACTGATCAATAGTCATTCCTGAATCAGGCTTCTTAATCCAAGCACATTTGCTGGGTGGTTTGGGCGGTCTCTTTTCCATGTAAGTCCTGTGTCTACTACTTTTATTAATTGTTATTCGATTATTTAATGCTCTCCTACTCCTGTTAAGGATTGTCTTTATTTAAACTCAACCCTAGTTTTCAAAAGCTAAAATCTTCCGTCGTTCTAACTAACCCCTTACCAACTAAGAAAACTGTCTCTAATCTTCCCTTAACAAATCAGCTAACGCCTGCTGGTTTAGTGAGTAGTTCTGAGCTACAAAATTATGATCAATCTCTTTATACTGATACCAGATTACTCAGAATTATCCATATCAGTCAGTCTCTTTATTCTAATACCAGAAGTGTACTAATCCTCTGACGTATTTTTGTCTTTGTTATTTTTTTATGCAGACTATATTTTCTTTATGCATAAACATATAATGAAGAATATCAATGTAATATCCAGGAACTTGACTAATTAGAGTGCATGCATTCATTAAATTATATTGTCATTTTATTTTTTGATTTATGGTTTCACAAACCAGTATTTTGGGTGTATATTTTCTCTTCATTGAAATCGAATATAAACAATTCATTAATGCTTATTTTACTCCAAATGCAATTTTAATTTTTTCTCCAAACTTTTATGCACAGTTCTTATGCTTTCTTTAGTGTCTAGGCATTAAATATGAATGCTCTTGTGAATTTCCAGCTTTAGGAGACATGAAATGAAAATCACATATGTGGTAATAAATCATTACTTCATGCCCTAACTGTGATTTAGATTCCCTCAGTTTACTAAAGCAATCGAAATTGGTGAGCATAACTCATTTTACCTGTGGCAATTCATACTGTAATTATTTGCAGGCTATTGTTGTATTTGTAATAAGCATAAATGCATACGCATATGAAAAAAGTGAAATGGAGGAGGTAGCAATGGTAGCACTGTCTGGATGTATATGGTTGCAGGCATTTGTCGTGACATTGGAGACCAAGTGAGTCTTTTCTTTCTTTATTTTGTTTTTTTTTTCATGCTTGAGTATTATTTTTCTTTTTTAATAGGCAAAGGAGGTTTGGAATATCTGGAAAATCTTCTCTTTCACGGTGGAGACTAGTTGGGATATATGCCTTGTTGATTTGTTTCTGCAATAGAAAATTAACGCCGCAACATTTTCCTTATTAAGGATGTGGATGAATATTTATTACGGCGTCCTTTTTCCTTAGTAAAATTAGTTCCCTTTGAGTTCAGGAATGATATACGTTGAAATCATGCGAGAAGTTCAAATTCCTTTCGCAGTCTTGACCTTCTGTTGTGTCATGCAGCTCCTTCACGGTATTACAGCATATTGCTATATGGGGAAACTTGATTGCATTTTACGTCATCAACTGGATTGTGAGTGCCATTCCATCAACAGGGATGTACACGATTATGTTCCGATTGTGTGTACAACCTTCATATTGGATAACTATATTTGTAAGTGATGTTTTATTTCTTCATCTTCATTTTTTCTTCTATCCCTTCTATACGATGACCTGAGTTTAGATGATTGGTAACATGAAAATCTGGGTTCTGCTGTTCCAGATCTGTGAATGCATTGGCAAATGTTTTATGTACTTGAATTGACAAATTTCTTTGCAGCTCATAGTTGGAGCTGGTATTGGCCCAATTCTGGCAATCAAGGACTTCCGTTACACATACAGACCCAGTAAAATCAACACACTTCAGCAGGCCGAACGTCTTGGTGGCCCAATACTGTCTCTTGGAAGTATTGTGCCTCAAACCAGGTCACTTGAGAAAGATGTTTCTGCCTTGTCAATTTCCCAACCTAAGAACAGAACTTCAGTTTATGAGCCTCTGCTGTCAGATTCTCCAAACACCAGGAGGTCTTTTGGAGCAGGAACTCCTTTTGACTTTTTCCAATCACAGTCCAGACTATCTTCTTCAACCTACTCAAGAAATTGCAAGGATAACTGAGATATTGTTGATTTGCAAAATCAGTGCATATACAAAAGTTGTAAAATTTATTCTTCAAACTATGGATGCATATTTTAACTAACAGATGCTGCAAACAATATATTTTGCCACTTCTACATGTTTACTTATGAAAATAAATCTTGGCGAGAAATTTATTTTGCCAAGCACACTAAAATTCCTTCGGTGAAAGCAACTTTGCCTTTGCCAAATGCTATTATTATTCTTATTATTATGACTTTGCTAAGAGTGTAACTTAATATCTATTCCAGTACAAAGGTTTTAATTCTGTTTCTCTATTGTGATTTTTAATTTTAATTTTTTGTTTTTAGTTTTTGTTTGCCCTTCAAATAAAAATGAAAATTTGTTTGATTGTTATTTAATTTAATTTATTTTAATTTCTTATTTAATATTTATTAATAAATTATCAATAAAAATTATTTTATTATATTAAAATAAATAATTCTACAATTAAATTTTAGTTATAAATTAATATTTATTTTAAATATATTTTGATTATTAAATCAAAAATTTATTTAAAATTATAAAATATTTTAAATTTAATTATATTTATTATTAATTTAACTTAATTTTATTTAATTACTTACAAAAATTAAATAAATTATAAAATAAAATAAAATTATACATAATTTTTATTAATAATTAATATATTAAATAATATATATTTAATTGATAGTAAATCAGATTATTAAAAAAAATAAAAGCAAAAAACAAAAACTAAAAACTAAAAAACATCAAAACTTAAAAATTCAAATAAACATAGTTTTTACTAAATTTGAAAACAAAAGCGGAAAATAAAAAATATAAATGAAAACAAACAAACTCTTAATAAATATCTCCCACATTCTTCAAGTTAAAAGAATATAACCATTTATTAATATCATTTTTACTAAGAAAATTTTGATTATAGCTAGAATATTCAAACTTCAAATCCACGAACTCGTTCAAATGAGTCAACCAACAAATCTGATGTACTTGCATAAGTTATTTGTTGAGTGTTGATTTTTAAATTAAACTTTATCTTTCTCCTTGAATAAAACTAGGTGCTTGGTACCCTTTTTTAAAATATATTTTATTTCAATTAAAATAAATAAATATGTAATATTTGCACAGTTAAAATTTTATAATAAAAATAAAAAAGGAATTAATTATATAATTATAATTTTCAGACGAAGTTGAAATATTCAAGTATAGTTAAATCTATAAATATATATATCGTGAAAATGCATATTTTTATGATAATAGTTATAAAAAAGTTATTTTTATATTCATTTAGAAAGAGATAAATTCTTTTAAGTACTTTTATAAAATTAGTATGTAATTAAAATGAATATTGTACAGATATGAAATATAAAATGAAGTTTAAGAGCATTATTAATTTTTTTGACATATATGTGGATAGAAACAAATATATTTATTTGAATATTATTACGTGAATATAATAAACATATAGTTAATGAGGTATTTTTACATAATTTTAAAATAAAAGTAAATTAATATTAAAAGAATGCTTGTAGTTAAATCCACTTCTTGAAATGCATATTAAAAGTATTGGTTATTATGTTAAAACTTTAATATTTTGCAAGTTAAGATTAATTATAAACCTTTTATAAGTGTGTTCTATTTTATTTATCAAATTATTGTAAATTGTACATGCAAGCAATGAATGAATATAATTTAAACTAATCAAAAAATATGAAAAGATTTTAAGGGCCTGTTTGTTTCCATTTTTGTTTTTGGTTTTTTGTTTTTGTTTTCAAATTCAATAAAAAAACTTGTTTGGTTGAGTTT
>JAOTAY010000002.1:14041965-14054758 GCA_025629805.1 Erythroxylum baracoense | reverse complement strand
GTGATCAAAATATAACTACATTAACATTGACAACTAAACAAGTTTTTGTTTTTATTTGAAATAAAAACAGAAACAAAAAACTGAAAACGAAAACTGAAAACTACAACAGAAAAACAGAAGTAGAACCAAACGGCCCCTAAGTTAACATTCCAATATAGTGGATAAAATTTTTAAATAGTTAAATTTAAATAAGAATTATGCCTCTTTGGTTAAATACAATATTAGAGAAAATATATTAATTGTAAAATCAAATAAATTGTTTCATATTTATTTATTAAAAATTAGTTAAATGTTATCTAATGTGTACAAATTTCAAAATAATTAAAATTTACTAACAATATGTTTTTAAATAAGATCAAAGCTTTTTTTTTTACCCAACACACTTCCACACGTTATCAATATGTATTGGCATCAGCATATTGAAGTGCATGTGCTTAGTGATTTCAAATATTTCCCACTAGTTAACAATCTCTTCATCAACATTCTAAACTTGAAGTGAACGTGTCTGTGCAGCAATTGTCACGGCAAGCAAGAAGGCTGGATGATAAGTACATAGATTAGCATAGAACACCATAATTACCATATATATGTTACACTAATTAGACGTGGCTCACTGTACAGTGAAAATTCACTCTCAGGCATGCCTAATCATCAGGATAGCTGTTAGAAGTAATGGTAAATGTGATTTGGAAGCACGAGTATCATACATGTTCTTACAATCTTATGATAGTGAAAAGCTAACCTCTCATCACGAACACCACCTGCATCATACCTTGCTCTTGTGCTCAGGCCTATGTGAAAACTCGAAGGCTATATGCACAAAAGCTCGCTCAATTTCTGGCAGTAGTTCAAGTTTTTCTTGAAGAGTCTCGCCAATGTTATGCGCTTTATGGAGAGGCATATCTTCTGGGAGAACTATGTCAACATCCACAAAGTAATTAGAACCGAAAATGTATGCTCTCACGGTGTCAATGTGCTTGATCTCTTCATGATGATTCCATATCAGAGAAGTTAGCTTTGCTAGAAATTCAGGAGGGGCTGTTCTTCCAATTAATGACCATACATTCTCTAGGACTGTCCTTGCCCATGCATTGATGGTATATAATGCTATCTGCAGACCGACAAACAGCAAAAGCTCAATTCTTTCTTCAAAGCATTAATCACTGCGCAATGATCTAGTACCTTGTCACAAGATAAAAAAGCACAAATATTAGATGGATTTAAATGAATTAGGAACTGTTGGAATATTGAAGGGGAACAAATCTCATATTAAAAAAGAGGAGAAGAAAAGAAGGTCTTATAAATAAATATGGAGTCAAATCAAATTGCCTTGGGGCATTTTGGTGGTGGATTTCTTAACATCAAGCCCAATGTTTTCTCTCTCTCTCATATGCACTCCTCCTTATTTTGAGCCCATCATGTTTTTCAACATAGTATCAGAGCCCACTGGCTTTGTTTCGGCTTATGAAGATCCAAAACCTGAAAGCCCAAAAAAGATGAAGAAGGCTCAATGAGGAAGACCCAGGCATAAAGACAAGTGGACCTGCGGCCTAAGACCTTAAGCCCAAAAGACGAAGAAGAAGCCAAAAAATGAAGAAGAAGCTCAAAAATAAAGAAGACCTAGAAAGCCCAATGAAGAAGAAGATTGAAGCCCAATAAAGAAGGCTCAGTGAGGAAGACCCAGGCAGGCGAGAAGAAAAAAAAAGAGATGAACCTGTGGCCTCTGAAGTTCAACAAGAGTACAAGCCCAAGAAAAGACATTGTGGCCTTTGAGACTTCAAGTGAACACAAGCCCAGGCATAAAAAAAGTCAAAAATGCCCAAAAAGAAGAAGAAAAAAAAAGGAAGAAAAGAAGAAGAAAAAGAAAAAGAAGGGAAAAAAAGAAAAAGAAGAGAAATAGAAAAATTGAGGGCAAGTCACAACTGAGCAGGCCAGTTGGACTTGAGGGGGAGTGTTGAAATATTAAAAGAGAACAAATCTCATATTGGAAAGGAGGAGAAGAAAAGAAGGCCTTATAAACAAACATGGAGCCAAATCAAAATACTTAAAGACATTTTAGTGATGGACCTCCTATTTGAAGCTCAATATCTTCTCTCTCTCTCCTTCACATAGATTCACATAATTTTGAGCCTGTCACGTTTTCCAACAGGAACTCACTATCACAGCTCCAGTGGGATCAATCCACCAAGCATATCTAACAGCTAGAACCGCCGTTATCAGACCAACTGAATTTGTGATGACAACGAACAAGTGATCTTGAGCATAGGCTCTAACAATTTCATTCTTGAATTTACGGCAGTAGACCATAAGCAGAAACTTGACTGCAGTGACAGAAACCATGATCGCTACCATCCATTTCTCCTCATGTTTGTCCATCTCAGGTCCAGTCTGTACCGTACCGCACACAAATTGGTTGAATAATAAGGAATAAAATCTGGAAACGATAATTACAGGAAGCAATCACTTCCACAGAATTATGAAAAACATTGGTTTACATAAATTGACTAGTTCCAAGTATTATCAACAGCTATCCAACATTCTTGGCAATTGATTGCACATACGCATGTTAATGAAAAATAGGAAATAGATTATTTCGAGGATCTAAGATTATACGTTCGTGATTAAAGCAATCTAAATCATTTATTATAAAGTTCAGCACTATTTTCATAACAAATAAATAAAGTAAAAACTATGCATTATCCATCCTTGTTGAATGTAAATAAAAGGAAAGCCCTTTTTCGTGTACTTGGGTGGCTTTATGATTTCTGGTGATTTATGACCAACGGCTCTTGGACCTTTGGATGAGAAAATTTTTCTTTATCCTTTCCCAGTCACACATTTCCTTTGTATGATTGTATTTAGCCTGGGGTTGGAATTCCAGCGGCATACCTTTGAAACAAATTGACGTCCAAACTCGAGCAGTATTTGTAGCCCCAGAGTTGCTATTGCAGATGCAAAAACGTGATACCCTGTTGTATAATTAGGCAATATTGTTGCATTAGTCGGAAAGAAGCCATTGTTGGAATATTGAATGGGAAAGAATCCCACGTTGGAAAGAAGAAGAAGAAGAGAAGCACATATAAGCTAAAAAGGAGCCAAATCAAAGAGCCTCAGGGCATTTTGGTGGTGGACCTCCTAACATAAAGTCCAATGTTTTTTTTTCTCTCTCAAATACACTCCTTCTTATTTCGGGCCCGTCACATTTTTCAACATGGTATCAGAGCCCACTGGTTTTGTTTCGGCTCATGAAGATCCAAGACCTGAAAGCCCAAAAAAATGAAGAAGGCTCAGTGAGAAAGACCCAGGCAGGCGAGAAGAAAGAAAAATAGATGAACCTGTGACCTCTGAGGTTCAACAAGAGTACAAGCCCAAGAAAGATATTGCGGTCTCTGAGACTCCAAGTGAACACAAGCCCAGGCAAAAAGTCAAAAAAAATGCTCAAAAAAAAAGAAGGAAAAAAAGGAAAAAACAAGGAAAAAAACAAAAAAGAAAAAAGAAGAAAACAACGAAAAAGAAAAATAGAAAAATTGAGGGCAAGTCACAACTGGGCAGGCCAATTGGATTTGAGGGGGAGTATTGGAATATTGAATGGGAAAGAATCCCATATTAGAAAGAAGAAAAAGAAGAAAAGCACATATAAGCTAAAAAAGAGCCAAATCAAAATGCCCTACTTAGGGCATTTTGATGGTGGACCTCCTAACTAGAAGCCCAATGCCTTCTCTCTCTCCCCTTCACATAGACTCACATAATTTTGAGTTTGTCACGTTTTCCAACAGCCATGAATGGCATAACAAAACTCAAGAAGCATTGAGCTTCCTAGACTTGGAATATGGTAAACTTAATTACCACAGGCTGCATTCGTTTCTTTCCAATTGGATAGCGATACTGATTTGGCTTTCTCATGGCATGAGATGTGAACCACAAAATAAGCCCTGACAACAGATCCAAAAAGGAGTCTAAAGTTGAAGCAATAACTGCTTGTGATCTGCTCTCAGCTGAAGCATAAACCTTTGCTCTGAAGAGCATCAGGTTTGCAACATTTGAAATATGAACAGCCACTCTCTCGCTCTTTGCTAGCTGCTTCATTTCATCCTGCATGGAGAAAATTAAGGACTTGAATCCTAGCTCTTTATACGCAAAATTCACTATAGAAACAACCAACCTCAGTTGGATTTCCCGGTAAATATCCAGATTCTGTCATTGTCTCCATTTCATTGTATTCCCCGAGAAGCCTCTCGTGTTTCTTGTAATATTCTGTGACCTTCTTTTGCTTCCCTATAATCAGGCATCAGGTAAGAAAATCAAAGGTAGTCATTTGCTCTAAAATAGACGCAATATGTTGTAATGCAGCTTGGCCAATTGAGTTCCATATGAAAGTGCAAGAAACTAGCATCACAATATTCTCGCTGTCTGTATCATCATAGCCAAGATTACCAGGTAAGGCATTTTAAATCTACTATTCAGATTCAGAGAGAGTGATTCTTTACACTATAGAACTGCTGAGATGGTAAGTCCTATAACAAAGCACACAAATAAATAAGAGAAACAGTAAGAGATATGCAAATTGTTGAATTAGTTTCAACATTAGCCTAATTTTAACAAAAGATAACTCTAATTTTTTGAGATGTCAAGTGTGAGTAGGAATCTCACGTTAGAAATACATGAAATTAATGAGGGACATATAAGTGGAAAGGACCCATAAACCTAAAATCTTAAAGTTTTTGGTTGAAGTGTAACGTCAAAGCCTATGAATATGTTCTCTCTCTAGAGCCATGATAAAGATCTCCCATAAAGTGGCTCTTTAGATCCAACACGTGATATCAGAGTCGATGGTTCGACAAAGGATGAGTATGGAGAAGGTAGTCAAATCCCATGGTTGCCTCCCCACGATAACAAGGAGACTCCTGGTGAGCCTAAACCAGTGGAGTAAAAAAACTCTTGGAGACGCTATATACTCGAGTTGCAAAAAAAAAAGGCAAAAAAAAGGCTTTTGCTTAAGAAAGAATCTAAGCCCAATATGGAAGTTCACACTTGAGAGAGAGATTGTTGATATGTTAAGTATGATTAGGAATCTCACATTGGAAAGACATGGAATTAGTGAGGGGCATATAAGTAGAAATGACCTCTAAACTTAAAGTCTTAAAATTTTTGTTGGTTTTTTTGACATCCAGATGACTAACAACGAAAATGAATAAGCTAAAAAAAAACACAGGTTTTTATGTTTTGAAAAAAACCACACGTTTATTCACTGTATTGCATAGTTTAAATAGAGTTGAAAATATAAGAATCAAATCAAATCAAATGATTTGATATATCCCAATACATCTCAACTAACTATTTAAAACAAGGAATAACATAAATAAAATCCTAAAGATTTGGTCCATTGACCAATTATTCTCAAGCAATTATCTAAGACATGTTTTAAACACTGACTAATTAATTATCTAAGGCACGTTTTCAACACTCCTCTTTGCCTTAGTAATTGCAAAACTTTAATAATAATTCATCTTCTTGATGTTGCTTAGTTGCTGATTTTGCCTCTTCATTTTGTAACTTGCAAATCTTTTCCATATGCCCAATTTGTCCATATTTTCTGCATTTGACATTAGGCCTCCACCAACATTTTCTTTGTGGGTGATTTGTTTTTTTTACAATGTGGGCATGGTGGATGAATCATTATTGTTTCTGTTACTATTGTTTTCGATCTTGTTAAAATTCTTGTTTTTATCTCTTCCTGAATTTTTTTCCTTTGCTAGCAGAGCACCTTCAATGGTTCCTTCTTCTCTTATCATCCTCCTTTGTTCTTGTGCCTGTAATGCATTTACTAATTCTGCCAAAGACATACTTGATAGATTTTTAGCTTCTTCCAATGCATAAATTTTAGATTCATATTTTTCAGGTAAGGTTACAAGAACTTTTTGCACTATTCGTTCATCAGAAAACTTCTTACCTAATAACTTCGCCTTGTTTACTATGCCGAGCAACTTGTTGGAGTATTCTTTAATAGTTTCTGACTCTTTCATCATCAACATTTCAAATTATCTGATCAAGTTGAGCACTTGCATGCTCTTTGTTCTTTTATTGCCTTGGTATTCCTTTTTGAGGTAATCCCAGATATCCTTTGCCGACTCTAGATTCATAATTCTTATGAATATAATGTTTGAAACAGTAGAAAACAAGCAGGCTTTGGCTTTAGGCTTCTTATTTTTTATTTCTTTGTGCATCTTGATTTAAGTCATTGTAGGATTTGTTGGCAATGGAGGCACTTCATAGTCTTCCTCCACAGCTTCCCAAACATTCCATAGTATCAAGATGAGCTTTCATTCGAACAGCCCAAACTTGACAGTTTTCACCATAAAAAATCGATGGTGCACCTTGAGATAGATGTGTTTCAATCTCTATTGCTTGAAGATGGTTGTAATTCTTGTTGTAATTATGGGTTGTAAATCAGGTTATGTTTTGGTTTCACTCATCTCACAGGTCCTTAAAGACAAAAATGCTCTGATACCATTTTGTTGGTTTTTTTGACCACCGGAGGACTATCAACGAAAATGAATAAGCTAAAAAAAACACAAACTTTTATGTTTTGAAAAAAACCACACGTTTATTCACCGCATTGCATAGTTTATATAGAGCTAAAAATATAAGAATCAAATCAAATGATTTGCTATATCCCAGTACATCTCAACTAACTATTTTAAACAAGGAATAACTTAAATAAAATCCTAAAGATTTGGTCCGTTGACTAATTATTCTCCAGCAATTATTTAAGACACGTTTTAAACACTAACTAATCAATTATCTAAGGCACGTTTTCAACGATTTTGGGTTGAAGTGTAGTGTCAAAGCCTATGAATATGTTCCCTCTCTAAGTCTATGATGAAGATCTCCTATAAAAGTGGATTTCTTATATCCAATAAAATTTACTGTCGTGTCTATATAAAGTAGCTCATTTTTTCTTGTTAAAATTGAAAACGAAGCATGAGAGCAGTATGTTGAGTAATTCTTCACTTGCCAGTTCTTACAGAACATGAAATCCAATTGAGCAGCAGCAAAGTTGTGAGGGATGTCAAGCGGTCTCATAGCAGCAGTGCGGTCATTTTAAACTTATAAGATGCTATTTCCTTCTTGCTGCATGTATGCTTTTGCTGTCATGTGCAAACAATCCTAAACTGGAAATTGATAAATCAGACGTTCGATAATTCTCCAGTCTAACTTTAGGAGGGGGTTTATTAGTTCTTTTTCTCAATTGATTAGCCAACCCCACTTGGAAATGTTGAAGAATCACGAAGAAGAGGGCATGATTCTATCAATGTCAATATCAACTTTGGGAAAAGGTGAGGAGTATGAAAGCAGAAACCTCCACGCTAGTCCAAGTGCATATGCAATCCAATAAAATAATATTTATATGTATGACGATGAAATATGAGTACATGGAAGAACGTAATTCCAACTAGCTTCAGTGGATAATATTCTTTCTTTACTTAATTGGGAACCTTAATAAAAAGAATGGTGCCCCTTTCACTGCCACCACCCCATTAGATGTGGCATTTCACACTTGGTAACTCAAATGAATTCGTTCCGCCTCAAAATGCATATTTCCCACTACTACTCAGGTGACTTATGCGCCTGAAATTCACTCGTATGATTCACCAACCCACTTTTCATATCATTTGAAAATATGCTTTTTTAAGTTCTACAAATCTAAGATTCATCGGTTAAAGATAAGGGAAATAATATCATCGTAATCTTTTTTTTTAATTTAACCAAATAAACGAAGTGAAATAATGGAGCATGTGCAACTTTGTTTGGTGCCTCCTCAAAAAGAAGATTAGCAAAAAGATGGTTGCGTGACACTTAAAAACGAAAGGTTGTTAAATGAGTTGTAATGGAGACAAGGGGTTGGGAAAAACTTCAAACTGGAGGAGGAAACACGCCTAAGCCAAGTAATTAATGCTGTCAACGACATTCTCTTTGTAAAAGGACAAGGTTCTGTAATTTCCTAATAACAAATGTGTTTTTGGCTTCACTTAGAATTCCCAGAACAAGTTGGTATGTGCATAGAGCATTGACTATAGATAGAATAGATGCCTGAAAGCATGAAACTAATCTAATGGATAGTAAGATGAAATGATGAAGAAGAATGAAGAATGCAAAGTATGGTGATCGTACTTGGAGTGGGAAGGTTGCGATGGAAGAGATATTGATGAGATGAAGGAGAATAGGATTGATGATGGTGATCATTAGGAAGCCAGAACTTGTCAATATTCAGTCTCCAACCACCTTCCTCTTCTGACGCCAGAAGTTGTGACTTGTATTCTTCTTCTTCTGCTTCTGTTCCAACAACACCTTTACCATCATTGTTCTTGCTACCCATCTATATAGCTCTTGCTTGTTGCTGCTCTCTCTCTCTCTCTATACTCACTACCCTGAGGATCTTCCTTCTCCTTAAACAACACAACACCAGTGCTGGTGCTCTTACAAGTCACACCCACTACATTACATAAGTCTTTTTAAATTATGGACATGGTTGATTTCATGAGAAATATAAAATAAAATCGTCATAACTTACTTAAGAGTGAAGGCCCTATTTATCCATATCATCTCCATTCATTTATTCTTGTTTTTCCAGATTATTAGGGTACTGATTCGTTTCAAGTGTCTCAATCCACGTGCACTAATTTGACTTGTACACATGTACAGATTGGGGTTGACTAATAGGACAACACTATAGCATTCCATAATAGAATGATGTAAACAATGTCATACAGTATATCTGTACAGTACTTATATTATGATTATTATGTGTCAGGGCATACAAAGTGAAAAATTCAATTATTTGCAAAAAACAGAATTTGATTGTTTTTGCCTACCTTATTAATATGATTTTACTTTCTATAAAATAAAATAACGAAAAAGATGATCATTTACAAATATGCATGTAAACAAGTCGGGTATCAATAAGTGAAGAAAAAGACATGACCACACCTCAATGGGTAAGTGTGAAGCGTGGAGCATAACGTAGTTTAGCCAAATTTGCATATCCTCCTCACAAGTCACAAACTTCTCTTCTCTTCTCTTCCAATTTTAGTGGTTTCCAAATTCTCACTCCCCTTGTTTTTTCTTCGGTTGTATTCGTATATTTCTTAATACAAATAAATAATCTTTCTTTCTTAATGTGGTTGCAATTATATGCTATGAAATTGGCATTATGTATTTTGAGATTCACCGAACCCTTTGACCAAGCTAGCCCGCGTGAGGTTAGTTAGAATTTGCATTTTAATTTTAACCACTTAGGTTCAACCATATTGCTTCGTAATAAGAAGTTACCCAAAAAATTAACAAAAATAATATAAATTTTTAATGATTTAAGTATAAGAACATTTTAAATAAAGAAATTTTGTAATGAGTTTTTTTAATGTATGTAAGGTTAATAAAAATAATTTGAAATCTAATTCAACTTAACTCAAATTTAGTAAATTCATTTTGATTTGACATGTTTTATGTTGGGTTATAAAATTTTGAAATTTTAAAGGGAATAAAAACGATTTTTTAAAAACAATGTTGAATTTATTACTTAAGTTGAAACTATTAATTTATCAAGACAAAATATATAACTTAAGACTTAGAAAATTATTTTCTTTTACCTTTTAAATAGTGGTTAAATTACAAGGTTTTAAAAATCAGACCAGACTGTCTGGTCCGATCGAAAATAGTATGAACTGACAATCTGTCCGGTTCGGTTCAGAAAATCAGCCGATTTATCAAAAAATTGGTCGGTTTTCTTACGAATCGATTAATCGATATACGAAGATAATAACTCCAAATGTTTTAGTTTCACAAAACACTCATAACCTCCGCCATGTTCTCTCTTCTCAAATGCCTCCACCATCTTCTCTCTTCTCAAATTTCTTCGCAGCAAAATCATCTTTCTTTTTTCCATCTTCACCATATCTCGCCGTCATCTTCCATTTCTGGGCATCTATCATCTTCACCATACTCTTAAAGAACAAGACTCTCTCTACTCGTCACTACTCTCTTCTCTTTTCCGTCCTCGTCACAGATCTCACTGCCTCCATCTTTGATAGGTAAATCTCTTGTCTACGTTTGGTTTTACATTTGATGTCTTTCAAGGATATTGCTAATTCTTTTTTGTATCTTTGGTTTTGTGATTTAGGTATTTCTGAGTAGCTTAGGTTGTGTGAGTCAAAGAGTGAGAAGGAATCAGGCAAGCTTCACACCTTTGGACATTGTAAGTGAAGTCTAAATAAGTTGTTCCTCAAACGGATCTGATGAATTTGGCTTTTGCAATCTTGATGATTTCTTTTGGAACATAGCCAAATGAGTTTTGAAATCCATGAAATGAGTTCTGAATGCTATAATTGTCTATATGATGACTTAATATTCTTCATATAGATGGGCAGAAGTTTCTCACAACTCATACCATGCCTCACTATCTATATCTCTGTCTGAGATGCTGATTAAACTTTGCAAACAATCGCCTCAACACCGTGGCTTTAACATGAATCCGAGAGTTTGCTTTGGAGTGAAATATAAATTTTGGACTGTGCTATTTAAGTTTTAGGTATGTTAAGAGATAATGTTTAACATAATTTTTTTTGGAGTGAAACTGTGTTATTTAAGTTTTTGATATGTTTAAGATATAATGATATGTACCAAGTATGGAAGATCTCTACTTTATTCATAGTTATTGATTAATTAGTTTTCTTTAACGTTGTGTTATATATACAATTCTAAATGAAAACTACAATTACAATATTTAGGCAAGATAACAGTCATCTGTGTATCTATTTTGGCAAGTTACAGTTTTAAAGTAGCGCAGGTAATTACTGCAGCAAAGCTTAAAAAGTGAGTGTATTTGGTTTTCGGTGTATGTATGTGATTTGGTTCAAGTCTTTTGTTTTAGAATTTTTGAATGATTTATTCAATTCTCACAATTTCACCATTCTGCTGTTAGTTTTTTTCAATGTATGTGAATTGATTTCATTCATTGTGTAAAAGAACCTAAAGAAGTTGGTGAACCACTGCTTCTAAGATTGCATGCTTCCCCTTCCATGGCTTACCCACCTTATATCATACTCATCTAATGGAGCAAGTGGGTCTTATTGTTGCCTTCTCATCAATCACTATTCCTTCTTTCTCTTTTTTTTTGATATTGTAAATGTATCTGATCTGTTGATTTCAACTTGCATCGAACTAATTGAACTTATAAAAGTTGATCATATGAGTGTTGGCCAAAGTTAATATAAACTGGACTCAATGACTTTGAACTTATAAAAATTAATCATATGAGTATTGGACAAAGTTAATACCTGGTCTCTTCACCCTTATTTATGAATCTCCTTTGAATTTTTCATTTACTCAATTATTTTATTTTTAATTGAATTTTTGAGAAAATGAAAAATTCTTTTGTTGACTATTGCAAATATTTCTCATAAATATGTAACCAAAGGCAGATATTAATTAGGGGTCAACTTCTTTTTATATTCTATCTCTTTAATCCCTTAAATAAATGCAAAAACACAAAATTATAGACTTCAAAGATTGGTTTTGTATTTTTTGAAATTAGTCACATGCATGAGAAAGAGATTAAAGAACAATTTTATATATTTAAAATTTACCTTAGCTAATGTGATAAGGTTTATAAATTGTTAAAAAAGGGTATCCTAAAGAACAATTTTAAGGTTGTGACTTGTGAGTTGTGACTGTTGATGACGATAATTATTTTAAGTAGGAGACTTTTGTCTTGACTATAGTATACCTAATTATTTTTTATACTTTTTAGGTTAAGTCATAATGGAGAATATAAAATCATTAGAAAAAGATTCGATGAATATTGCATCATCTACTCGTGGTACGTCCAATCCAGCATAGAATTATTTTTCTTCTTCTCAAGCATCTGATGGGAATGTCCAATATAACTGTATGTTTTGCGGTAGAATATTTAAAAGGGGAGGAATTTTTAGAATGAAAGAACATATTGTTGGTGTTAAGGGTAATATTGCTTCTTGCAAAAATGTACCACTTGATGTGCGTGACATGATTGGAAAATATTTGCAGAAACAACTAAAAAAGAAAAAAAAAATAAAGAGGCTCATGATATATATTTTGGAGATGATGAAACACTACAAGCAGTGGATAAAGGAAAAAGAAAATCTACTATTCACATAGATTCTTATTTTTCTCCAAGAACTACTCCTGGTTCTCAACCCAATCTAAAAAGTTTTATGGTTAATAAGGATGTTGTTTTGAGATGTAAAAGAGCATGGGCTAAATGGTTCTATCATTCATGTATTTCTTTGAATGCTTTAAATTCACCATATTTTCAAGAAGCAATTGATGCTACAATAGCAATAGGTACAGGATTTAAAGTGCTATCTTATTATGAATTGTGTGTGCCTTTGCTTAAAGATTTTAAAAAAAGGAATGTCAGTTAATTGTGGATATATATAAATTTAGTTGGGAATCAATATGATGCACTATTATGGCAGATGGGTGGACCAATCAAAGATAAAGAACTTTGATTAATTTCTTGATTTATTGTAATATTGGAACAATTTTTATCAAGTCTGTTGATGCTTCTGACATGGTAAAAATGCTAATGTTTTATCTGAATTATTCTCTGAAATTATCAAGTGGGTTGGACAAAAGAATGTTGTGCATTTTGTTATAGATAATGCAGCAAATTATGTATCAGCTGGGTACTTATTACAATCAAAGTATGAGCATATTTATTGGTCTCCATGTGCTGCTCATTGTATAAATCTTATTT
>JAOTAY010000002.1:13956936-13995802 GCA_025629805.1 Erythroxylum baracoense | reverse complement strand
GATTGCAACTTATGCACTCATAATCAAATTATATGCATAAAATATCAAGCTTCTTTTGATTCTAATTATTAATCTTCATAATCCAAAACAATATTTCCAACTCCTTGAACAATTAAATTAGATTAAAGTCATTAATTGTTAAATATATTTAAGTTCATATTCTAAATAAAATTTTAATTTAATTTGACATCAATTTTCAAATCTAATTAGAAACTATTTCTTGTTATTTTGACACCTTTAACAAAATTTAATTGAAAATAGTATTTCAATAAATTATTCTTTTTACTTATTATAATTTAGAAAAACTCTTTTTTCAAAATTATATAACTAACACATTCTAATCAATTAGAAATCTATTCCTAATCCAACTACAAATTACTTTTCCTTAATTAGAAAAATATTTTCTAATGTTAAAAGGAAACTACTTTCAAAATTAAATAAATCAGATTTAAATTTAATTTATAAAGTTCTTGATATTATTTATTTAGAGAATAATTTCTTAAGTAATTAGGAAATCTTCCTTTAATAAGTTAGAAAAATATTTTCAAAAATTTTAAAGAAAGCTCCTACTCTTGATTGATAAACGAAAACATTTTTCAAATTTTAATCAAGAAAAATATCCTTTTTAATAAATCAAGAAACTTATTATTCATAAATAAAGAAAATTTTTTAAATAAATTGAATAATAATTCTCTAAATAAACAAATTCGTAAATTTTATTTATCTCAGTCATATTGAATTATATAAATGTAGTTAAGAAATACCTTTCTTAATTAATTAAGAAAACACTTTTCTTAATTTTATAGAGTCTAATTAATTAATTTCATTCTAATTGAAACTAATTAACTTTAATTTTGGAAACTTCTTTTCTAAAATTAAATTAAAAATCAATCATATTATTAATCTTAATCATATTAAAAAATAATTACTTTAATATGAAAATTAATATTTCTTCTTGAGTAATATAATCTCATTATATTGATTATCTACCATAATCTAATTATGAAAGATAACTCTATTAAATGTTTGCTTGATTCTAGTTACTGATTCATATTTCGTAATAAAGTTACTAAAATGTCAAAAACTTATTATAAATAGTCTTATACTATAATAGAATTGGTACTTTTTGCTTAATCCTCTATGTAAGAGTTACAAAATTCTTTCAACTTGTTGTATGGATACTGTTAAAGGCTAGACATTTGTGCGACTACAGTGATTGAGATGAATCAGTTTCAGAAACGGTTCGTAGAATATATACGACAAAAAAATGATCAAACTTTGAAATAACGTAGGAATTAAGATTCATGCTTTATTATAATTTATTTGTTAATCATTTTATAGTTTTTGAGAACTCAAAATATGAAAATTTTTGTAATTATTTCATTGCGATTGGGATCAGATTTCATCCCGATTTTCCAACAATGGTATCCTTTAAATTATTTTATCATTAAACTACAACCAATTGATTGACTGTAAGGCATAAATCAACACACTTGGTGGATGGACTACTCACTAGGAGATAAGTGGGACATTTGGCTACTAAGTGGTGGGAGATAAAACCTGAAAAATAAAATAAATTTGAGGTTTTGTTCTTGTATTTTGTTATTTTATAGTATTATTATTTTTAAAAGAAATATAAATAAAAATCTAAAGTTTTAATTTTTATTTATTTATATCATCGATTTTATTCTTTTTAATCTTTTTTATATTTTTAAAAAATCACAAAATTCCTTAAAATAAAATAATTCACTAACATGTTCAAGGCGTAATCTCACCTTATGAATTTTAGTATTCTAGAATTTAAGATGATTGTTACCCTAATTTGAGTTACATAAGGCATGATCTCGCCTTATGAATTTTAGAAATATGAAATTTGAGGTCTTTTATCCTAAAAGTTAAATTAAATAAGATGTGATCTTGCTTTATGAATTGTAGTATTCTTCAACTTAATTTTTTCCTTACACCAATAAAACACTACATAAAAGCAAGTAGCTTGAACCTATAAATAATTGAAATGAAGATAACAAAAAAACAATATATATAGGTTGCCTCCTAAAGAGCGCAGTTGTTTAACGTTATTATGCTCGATGATGCTTTTTCTTCCCAATCTTCTATATATTAGGAAGTGCCAAATTAGTATCCATCACACTTAAAAATGTTATATCTTCATGAAATGGTTTCAATCCTTTTTCATTTAGTTTGATTATCTTTTTCAAATATAAACTCTTTATTTCTACTGTACTATAAGGAAATGTATTAGTGACAACAAAAGGACCAATCCATCTAAAATGTAACTTACTTCGCATAAGCTTTAATCAAGAATTATATAATAACACTCAAATTTCTTCCTCAAGATCAGATAATCATAGAACAATTTGGTTTTCTTTTTGTAAATTCTTGAATTCTTGTAAGCATCCAAACTTAGTTTTCTAACTCTAACAATTGCAATTTCCTTACTTCCCTAGCTTTTTCCAAATCCATGTTGCAACGTTGCACTGTCCAATAAGCTTTATGTTAATCTCCATTGGCAAATGATAAGCTTTACCAAAAACCAATCAATAAGGAAACATTGCTATTTGTGTTTCGTAGACTATACAATAAGCCCAAATAGCATCATCTAGATGTAAAATCCAATCCTTTATCTCAGAATTTTTCGTCAAATCCAAAATAGATTTCATTTCTTTATTTGACACTTCTGTTTGTCCATTTTTTTTATGGATGATATATGGTGGCTAGTCAAAGATGCACCATAATTTTAAAACAAAGCCTTCGTTGCTCTATTGCAAAAGTGACTCCCTTGATCACTTATAATGGCTTATGAAATTGTGTATGTATTGAAAATATTGTACTTTATAAAAACTATAATTATTGTAGAATCATCAATCTTGGTGATTTTTATTACCACCCACTTTGAAACATAATCAACTGGTAAGAGTATGTCATAAAAATCACGAGATGAAGGAAAAGAGCCCATAAAATCAACACCACATATACTAAATATCATAACCATAAAAATTATGGTTTGAGACATTTCATTTTCATGAGATAACCTACATATCTTTTGGCATATGTTACAACTTTTATAAGCATCTCTAGAAAAGGTTTCCCAATATAAGCCACTATCCAAAACTTCTCTAATAGTTTGTTTAAAACCGAAATGACAACTAGATATATAAATGTGATAGAAAGCTAAAATAGGAAGATTGATCCTCTAGCACACAACATCTAATAACTTGATCGGAATAAAACTTTTACAGTTATGGTTTATCCCAAAAATAATATTTTGCCTTATTCCTTATCTTTTCCTTCCTAGACTTACTAATATAGTTAGGTAAAGTTCCAGTAACTTAATAGTTAAAACTATCTACTACCATAGAATACTACCTTTCAATTTTAACAATTTTCCATTAGAAAAAGTTTCAAAAATAGGTAAAATATCATCATCCTTTACCAAATTACTCAGATGATCTACTATTAAATTTTTTACTCCTTTTTAATCCCTTATTGCCAAATCAAACTCTTGAAGTAGCAAATTCTATTGTGTTAACCTCAGTTTGGATTCCTTTTTTGCCAAAAAGTATTTCAATACTACATAGTCAGAAAATACATTAACTTTAGAGCCAAGAAAATAAGATCTAATTTATCTAAAGTGAAATAAATTACTAGAAGCTCGTTCTTGATTGTAGAATAATTTCATTATGTAGCATTCAGTATTCTTGAAGCATAACAGATGACATGACTTTGTTTCCTAATCCTTTTGTCTAAAACAACTCCCATTACATAATTGCTAGTATCACATATGATCTCAAATGGAAATCCCAATTTGGTGACTAAATAATAAGCACACTTATCAATAATGCTTTAAGTTTGTTAACAAATTCTTGAAATTCCTTTCCAAATTCAAATGGAACATTTTTTGAAGCAACTTTGATGATGGGGTAGCAATCTTGGAAAAATCTTTAATAAACCTATGATAAAATCTTGCATGTCTAAGAAAAAATCAGACTTCCCTGATGTTTATAGGGTAAGGTACATTCAAAATTAAATCCATTTTTGTTTTATCAACTTTTATGCCCCTGGATGAAATCACATATCCCAAAATGATGAATTGATCAACTATAAAATGACATTTTTCATAATTCAACACCAAATTTATTTCAATGCATCTTTTGTAAACCTTAGATAAATTATTTAAGCAATCATCAAATAAATATCCATAAACAGTGAAATCATCCTTGAATACTTCAATGCAATTCTCTATATACTCAGAGAATATACTCATTATATACCTTTGAAACGTACATGGAGAATTATAAAGACCAAAGTACATTTGCCTAAAAGTATATGTTGTGAAAATGGTATGTAAGCGTAGTCTTTTCTTAATCTTCTTGAGCAATTGATATTTATTAGTAAATTGAAAAATCATCCAAAATGTAAAAACATGATTTACTAGCAAATATTTCTAACATTTGATCTAGAAAGGGTAATAGGAAATGATCCTTTTTAGTTGCCAAGTTAAGCTTCCTAAAGTTTATGCACATTCACCACCATTTTGCACCCCCATTGGTACTAACTCATCATCCTAATTTCTTATCATTGTCATCCTAGTTTTATTTAACACAACATGAACTAGGCTCATCCACTCGCTATCTGAGATCAGATAGATTATGTCTACATCTAAAAGTTTTATAATTTCTTCATTATCATATCTTTCATTATTGGATTGGGTCTCCTTTATTGTTACCCTTATGGCTTATCATTTTCTTCCAAAAGAATCCTATGCAAATAAATTGTTGCACTTATGCCTTTATATCAGCTAAGGTCCAACTAACTGCAGTTTTGTACTCCTTTAAAAGTGTTACTAGCCTTTCCTCTTGCCTTATACTCAACTTTTTTAGATGAGTGCAGGTAGTGACTCTCCTTCACTTATCTAGATATGTCCTTCAATTCTATCTTTAGAGCCTGCATAACAGAAGATAATATTTTTTTGTAAGTTATAGTACTTTCAACATTTAAAGTTTTTCGAATTTGTTAGCATTGCTAATAATGATTTTACAACTTTACAATTTTTATTAACTTGCTCATTCACTTTTAGTTTAGCATTGAACTCTGACTCATCATCAACACTTTCTTCTTTAAAAATATCCTATACAATTAAATCCATAATATCCATATGATAAATGGAGTAAAAATGGTTACGGTACTTCATTGCTTGGAAAATATTAAATTTTGATATCTCTACATCATACTCAATAGAAAGAGGAGCCTTATCCACATCAATTTTCATCTTAGTCGTCTTCATAAATGACCTTCCCAATAAAAATTTAAAAAATGTTCTACACTATCTTCATTCATTTTCAAGATGTAAAATTTAATTAGAAATACCAAACCATTAAAATAAACTAAAACATCCTCTATAACACTAATAGGATGCACATAAGAACGATAAACTAGTTGAATAATCACATTAGTTTCTTATAAAGAATTCATATTTAAATCTTGATAAATTGAGTATGACGTGACATTGATATATGCGTCGAAGTCTAGTGTGGAACACTCAATTTTCTTATCATTAATGACACAAGAAGCGTAAACATGCTTGGATCTTTGTATTTTTTTGGTAAATTTCTACTTATCACAACTAATACATTCTTACCCAAAATTATTCTCATCTTATCCTTCAGCTTCCTTTTATTTGTGTACAGTTCTTTCAAGAACTTTGCATATTTTGAAATTTTCTTGATGACTTCTAAAAGTAGTATATTGATTTCTATCTTTCTGAAGGTCTCTAAGATATCCTTCTCATATTTCTCTTTTTTTGATTTAGCTAATCAGTAAGGGAAAGGAGGTATATGTGCATTAGAAGCTATAGGTAAAGAAAAGTCTAAGTTTACCCTTTTTTTTCTTTTAAACTAGGGGTGGTACCCTGGAGGGGATGGTTACCCTTGTTTATTAAAAAAAATTGTAACAAATATGAGGGGGACATTTACCTTACCTCATTAAGAAAATATAAAGTAACGTAGATAGTAACGAATTACAAAAAATAAACTTAATGAAGTTTAAAGGAATTACCGAAATCATCTAATGTAAGAAAAATGTTGTTTATCTAAAGTAAGAAGTCCTCTAATATGTCATGGTAGGTCTTTAATATTGCCAAATTTCATTGATAATTGTGTTAAGCTTGCTAGCCTCGCCAGAGCATCGGCAATGGAAATGATTTCTCTGTAGATATGTGTAAAACTAAACTAAAAAAATTGTAAGGATGTAGACTTTTCTTACATAATATCCTTATATCTTCAAGGACAAGTCATTTTTCCTTTTACCAATTGTGTCAAGAGCAAAGAATCTGATTCAATACCTATCCTTCGAATCCCTTTTACATGACAATATTGAAGCACCACTTTAAAAGACATCAGTTCAGAATATAAACTTGTTCCATGTTAAACATATCTTGATCCAACGAAAATAAAATTACCATTTGAATCTCTAACAATATAGCCAATTCCACAAACACCTAGATTACCAAGACTTGATCCGTCGATATTTAATTTCATCCATGATAGAGAAGGAGCCTTCCATATGAGAACTTTTCTTCTTTGTGTTTTTTTGGGTATTAAACTACCAATTAAACCTATTGAGGCAAGGAATTGATCGTCTATGGTGCACATCTTGAAAGGTTTAATGATGCTAGCATAATACAATTGTTTATGATCAACTTGTATCACTGAACTTGCCGTAAATTGTTGACCTTCATAAAAAGCTTTGTTTTGAATACACCACAGATTCTAATAGCTGAAAATAAGGAGAAGTCTCCGTATTTCAGTTTGAACAGTAGCAGAGATTTCAATTTGCCACCAGATATCCAAAGTTTCTTATAACCCAATAGCCGAATCAGTTTTTCTAATGTCTAGTTTCTCTTCAAAGTAAGATCACACTTTAAGAGCCCTATTGCAAAAAAAAAAAAAGAAGACATGGTTGATATCTTCCAGATTTTCACAAAAGCAACATTTAAAGACCATTGCAAATCTCATCCGTTTAAGAGTTTCTTGTAATGGAAGCAAACCGTTTAACATCCGCCAGACAAAAATAGATATCTTTGGTGGTATTCTAGCATTCCATATATCTTGTAATTGATGTTTTTTATCAGCTCAATTTAATCAACTCATGAACTGATTTTAAAGTGAAACATCCAGAAACATTGGCATCTATATAATCTAATCTTGTTCTCCTCTAAAAATTGGTTCCAACAATATTAAAAATTCAACAATCTCTAAAGATAATAGATGTTTAACACTATCAATATTGTCGTGAATATTATTGAAGAATTCTAATAAAGTAAAATCGAATGGTAGCATATATGTTCCTTTATAATAAGAGTGCAACGTACCTTTGCTTGATCAATTATCCTACCAAAAAGAACTCGATCCATCCCCTACTATGATTTTGGTGTGAGTTGCAAAAAAATCGGAAGTATTCTTAAGGAGTTTCCAATGTCAACTTTTCTTTATTCCTCGCGATCTAGTCTTTAACTTTTTTGCCCACAGAGAATTTCCTTTATGTAACTTCCCCCATAACTTACTAGTAGCTACGTGATCCAAATCAACAAGTGAAGAAAATCCCAAACCATTTTCATCTTTTGCAAGAGTAAGGCTCTTCCAATTTCGCCAATGTCTTTTATTCCTTTCTTCCGTATATCCCCAAAAAAATCTTGCAAATCGTTGCTCTAACTGATGAATGATTGTTCTGGGCATCTGAAAAGCAGAAAGATCATATAATGGAATTATAGATAAGACATGTTTAAGGAGAATCATTCGACCAGCTAGAGAAACAAGTTTTTGATGCCAACCATTAAATCTCAAATCGATTTTATCTAGTATGTTTTGAAAATAAGACAGATGTGGATGCCCCTTTAATAACATACAGCCTAAATATTTGAAAGGCAGTTGGTCTCTTTGAATATTAAGGATAGATGATTAAGTGTGAGTGAAATTGACTCATATGCTTCAAAGCAACATAAAAACTTTTGGCCAAGTTGATTTTTTTCCACAGACTTCCTCATATGTATGTAGAAAATTCATCAAATTATGAAGAGATCGTCGATGCCCTTTAGTGAATATAATTATATCATCTACAAAACTCAAATGCGTCGCCGGAATACTACCTTTTGGTAGTGCATAATACTCTATCTTTCTGTCTATTGCCATGGCATTCAAACCTCTAGAAGGTGCTTCAGAAATAAGGCAATATGGAATCACTTTGTTTAATGCCTCGTGTTGCTTTGAATTGGTCACTAGCTTGTCCATTGTTCAAAAATAAAAACTAGGCTCCTTTTAAATTATTAAGAATCAAGTTACACAAACGATCAATGAATCTCAACTTCCTCGGTAGTTATTCCAAGAAGAATCATGAAACTGTATCAAAAGCCTTCATCATATCCAACTTAAAAACCATGTTATGACCTATGGTTTTCCTGTCAGTAGACCGAATAAGTTCTTGTGCCAATAATAGATTATCTGACATATCTATGTCAGATAAAAATATCGTTTGTTAAGCAGAAATTAATTTAGGTAATAAAGGCTTTATCTTCTCAGCCAAAACCTTGGATAGTATTTTATTGGAGAAAGTACAAAGGCTAATGGGTGAAAATAAGAAAAAATGGAAGGGTTGTTTGTCTTTCTTTGAAATCAATATTATGATTGTTGATCCCATTCCATAAGGGATAGGTACACCCAAGAAAAATTTTGTGTTGTTGTCTCCTTCCTTAAGCCATCTTATGCCATATTTCTGTTTCCAAAAACCCTCTTCTTCAAATAAGGCCTTCATATATTCAACATGTACCTTTTTCATCTGGACTTGAGTTTCTGGTGATGGGTTTTCATCAAAGGAGTTTTCCATTTCTTTATAACGTTTTTCAGCTACTTCCATATTGAGCCTCACATCCCCAAAGTGATCCCAATTCTATTGTCTTAAACAACGTTTTAATCTCGTAAGTTTTTTTGTTAAACCAAACATTCTATAGTTGCCCACATCTTGTTTCCAATTTTCTTCATCTAAGCTCAAAAAATTAGGTCATATATCCACATTTTTTGGAATTTGAAGTTACCCATTTTGCGCTGCAATGTTGTTCAATTAAAGTCACCTACTAGAGGACTATGGTAGAAGTAGCCCTGCTAAGTATTTTTACTTTACAGTTCGAGAATCTAGTGATCCATGGAATATTGCAGAGTATTTGATCAAGTCGCTTTCATACATGCCCTTGAGGTCTAGCACCCATCCATGTATATAAAGAACCCAAAAATGGAAGAACATAAGCTGCGACAGTATGCAGAAAATTTCTGAAATCATCCATTGTTCCTTGGTGTGTAGTAGCATTCCCTCTATATTCATTAGTAGCAGATACGACATTAAAATATACTCCAAACATCCATAATTTATCAGTCAATTTGTCAGCAATACGTTCCAATTCAGACCAAAGAATGATTTTGTCGCTTCTATTACATTTGTCATATATGGTTGTTAAATATAAAGGCTCCAGTAATGTATGGTCTATCAACTCCATACGAAAAAATTGCTCACGATTCTGGATAATTGTAGCAGCATAAGAAGACTTCCACATAACCCAAATTTTATTATTAACATTGGAGATAGCTTCATGATAGCCTAACAAAATTTGCAGAGAATTCAACTTGTCAAGGAAATCATTGGTTCCATGAGAGCAATCAAAGAGGGCTACTAAAGCCTTTGTAATTTTTTGAGATGACGTATTGATTGTGACAATCCTACTCCTCTAATGTTCCAGAACAAACAATCCTACTCCTCTAATGTTCCAGAACAACATTGTTGTCACTGTCATGGAAATAAGTTAATTGAGTGGGAGCTAATGATTTAGTTAAGATAGAGTCCTAGGCATGTCGAAATAATTTTTTCGAGGTCGTCTCTTATAGATTCTTTAGTTGTTCTTATTAATGTATGACATGTTGATATCTTGTCGTCATATTCACTACTAAAATGCTTGAAACTATGAATCAGCTCATCTTTTGGAAGCTGCAGAAGCTCATGTTAGCCAATATCAGAAGAACTTCTTTGTAATACTTAAAAGACTTTTGCCCTTGATCATAAGATAGAAGAGGATATTCATGTGTCAAATTTATACTTTGATCCTAGTCTATTCCTTGAAATTCTGGACATATAACAACCTTGGTTTCAGTTTTGGGATTGTTCTGACTGTCAAGCAAAGGATCATTAATCACTTCAGTTGCTGATTTTTGTTTGTCAAGAAGATCATCTTTTGTTGTTAAGACTTGAGGCTATTGATTGGTAACTAAGGAGAGTTTCTCATATAAAAGATCGGCTTTTTTGTTTACCGAAGTCCTCGATTGAAGTAGAAACTTCGACAATAGTCGAATTGATTTCTTTGTCAAGTTGCGTCTGGACTGGTTTTGGCTAATAAACGTTCTTGGAAGCCACTGATTTTATTGGTTTTGCGATCAATTTTAATTCTGGATGCGAGTGGCCAACATGCCAACGATGTGGACAGTAGGGTGGTATCTGTTCATCCAAAACAATTTTTTGCCAAAAATCTGTTGAGTCTTCCATTTGTATCCATATACACAAAGGGAGTGGCTTCATCAAATCGATCTCTACTTGCAATCTTGCAACATTGAGTCTTCTAAAGTTTACTGTCGCAGAATCTAATCGAAGAGGCTGGCCAAAAGTTTTTGCAACGTTAAACAATGCTTCTTTGTTCATAAATTGAATTGGCAATTCGGGCAAAGTAACCCAAATTGGAACCACCGAGGATTCACGATCAATATAAAAAGTAGGAGTCCACTTAAAAACTCGCATAGGTTTGCCATCAATGTACCAAATTACACATGAATATACTCGGTGAAAAGCATATTCAATATCCATCTTTAGAATAATATGGCGAGAGTCGAGTAAACCAATTGTGGTTTTGATATCTTGAGACACAAAGAATTTTCAAATTAGGTCCAATCCAAGTCTTCTTTGGGAAAAATTTGCCAACAAGTGTAAAACGGAGTGGGAGAGACATCTTATTATCAACTGCTTTTAGAAATATTATTGAAGGTTCACCATGGAGTACAATGATTATCGGCTAAGGTGAAGTAGAAGTAGTCGTTGTGGACGATGCACCTAGAGAGGATGTGAGGACTTGAAGAAAGGAAGAAGGTAGCAGTAGTTGGCGGCTAGGTTCTTCTCTCCTCAGAGCATAAAAGCTTTTTAATAGCTCAATTTGGAATTATGATGCAACTAATCTGAGTTTACGTTAGTTGTGTGTTGAATTGGGAAGTCATCTTTCTTCTCTTCTTCGTCATGCTTTTCTACCTTCATTAGTAAAAAAGAGCCAAATTACATTTTCCTTCCACTTCTCAATGCTATTCCACTCACATTCTCCTTATGATTCACCACTGTCTATGAAGGCAATTTTCTTTATGCTTATGCTTCCAACTTACTAATAGAGATGACTAATTAAATGAATTGATTTCCTAAGTTCTGAAGGCTTACTCTTATTTCCTGTTGAATTGTTAAGTAATAATAGCAAGTGCCTTAGCAATTTTAGCTACGTTTGGATCTGCGGTGTGGTAGGAATAAGTACTTATTCACCGCAGTTTTCAAACACAATCACATGTTTAGATTTGTGGCGAATAACCGGAGGTTGAAGAAAACTACGGTACCATCACAGAAATCAATAAGCAGAAAGAGAGTTGTGATAGGAAACTACTTTTGCGGTGGAAATTTTACTTTCTATTAATAACCTTCACTACAAATATTATTTTCCATTATAATCTTAATTAATATGACTAATAACATATTTTTATAAAATATTTTATTTACTAAATTTATTTTATTTATATTTTTATTTTATTATTTATAATTTTAAATTTATATGACTAATAATATATTTTTAATTATTTATACAACAATTAATAGTTTATTAAATCAATAGACTTTTTAGTCATTTTATCTATTTTCAGCAACCGCAACCACACTTGCCAAACACATATTTTCACGTTTCAGCAGTTACCAAAATATCAATCTTAAACACATAAGTACTTATTGAGAATAAGTACTTATTATTTCAGCAGGTTGATTTCAACAAGTTGTCAACAGTCACCGCTCCCCCAAACCAAGCCTTTATCTAAATATATACTGAATTTGAAGATTGAGATTGAGCATAGGTAGGTGCTTAAGGTTATCTATTGAAATTATAAGGTTAGTATCTTTCTTGCCCACCTTTATTTTTATAGCTAAAGTTCAGATGATCCCTTCATCCTAAACTATAATGATCAGAATAAGGTTCGTATTTCTATTAAGTTTGACCAAGAAATTCTCCTATTTTATTAGCTTTTTAAAGTGAATCTTATTGCAATGTAAGGCACATATCTGTACAATGCCTAGGGTATCAACATATTTCACACACTTGTGCCGATTACAATTGACCTATAGTTATTGACTAAAGCAATTAAATCAAAAATTTTATCATCAAGGATAGTATTACTTACCTCATCCATGCAATTAATAGCTTCATCCATCCTTACACCAAATTGAGAACTTTCAACGATGTTTGAAATCAATTGTCTAGTCACTTCTGATGTTCTGTTTACCAAAGCACCTCCACTAGCTGCATATACTATGCTCCTATCCATTAGCATTAGTCCTTCATAAAATTACTAAATCAAAAGTTGGTTAAGAATCTAATGGTGTGGGCAGTTAGCACATAACTTATTAAACCTCTCTTAATATTCATATAATGTTTCTCTAGCGAATTGTCTTATCCCATATATCTCATTTCTTATATTGACAACTCATAATGCAAGAAAGAATTTCTTTAAGTACACTTTTCATTTCATTCCATATCGTCATTGAGCCAGATGGTTGAAAATAAAATATATCCTTCAGGTTATCTTTCAATGAGAGCATAAAGGTTTTGAAATTAATTTGTTCTTCTATTACTCCTTGTGGCTTCATTCCATAATAAACAACATGGAATTATTTTAAGTGTTTATATGGATCTTCACTTGTAACACCATGAAAGTTGGAAGTAAGTGAATCAAACTAGATTTCAATTCGAAATCCACATTAACATTTGGAAATCATATACATAAGGGCTGTTGATTCAAATTTGGTGGCACTAACTCTCTCAACGTTTTAATGTTAGGATTTGGCATCTTTTCTTCAACTTCTTGAGAATTCAAATCTCCACGAATCATTAAGACTCTCTCAACTTTCACTTTTGGAGGTGAATGACCTTTTCCTTAAACAACATATTGTCATCTCAATTTTTAGGTTATATTGCATTTCACATATTTGAGAGGAACGAGTCATATATGACAAGAGATTAGTAGTAAACTATAAAATAGCATAAATAAAACAAAGAACTAAAATAATTTCTCCATTAATAATGCCACAATTTTGAACAATTGGAGAAGTACTCAAAATTAATTATGATTCATAAACTATTATAATAGTTATAGAACCAAATCAAATCTCAAGATAACTGAAAACTAGTTTTTATATTTTAATTGATAAAATAAAATAAGGGTTTATGATTAACTTACTAATGAAACAAATTTAATAAGGAATCAAAATAAATCAATTAAAAATTAAAGTGAGAAATTCAATTTTACTTAATATTATTCAAAGGAAGGATCTCATCCAATTGTAACTTTGATCATTGGTTTAAAAAGAATAATTTTTAGAATTCAACTAAATAGTCTGAAACATATTAGGATATTCATAATATGCCTTAGTTTTCCTAACTTAATTGGTTCAAACTGAGCATTCAAACCAAAACTTACAATTAAGTGATTGGGTATGATAACATTCCATATCAATTAAATGATGGAAATAAGCTTAATGAAAAAGACTAAACCCTAAATTAAATAATTGAGAATATACAATTTAGTTTTCTTGTTGCTTATAAGTAAAATATGCAAATTCATAAATAACCTATTTGCTACTTATACCAATAATTTATGAGAACTAAGGATGAATTTATAGACAGTTATAGAATAATCAATATTAAATTAATTTATCAGATTAATCATTACTAATTATTCTTGAAATAAAAGAACACAAAACAAGAAATATTTGAATTGAAACAAAACTCTAAGTTTAGAATAAAACCTCACAAGGTTACAACTAAACTTTTGAATCCCTTTTAATCAAAATTTTTGAATTATAAACACATGGCTATTGTTTCAACACTAAAAAAAAGATGAAAAATGAAGAGAAAACACAAGAAAAAAAATTATGGAGAAGGTGTGTGACAATTTTTTCCCTCTTCTTTCTTACCCTAAAAACTAACTTCCTTCAATATTATGGAGATTATCTTTTAAGTAAAACTAAATCGCTACAAAATAGAGCTAGGAATAGGTCTCTTAATTGAACTAAAACTCCTATAGTTTATCTAGCTTTAGGAATGATCTAGTTTTATCCATTGCATCACTATGTCATTTTTCTTTTACAAAATTCGTGACTTTGACAAATAATGCTCCAATTTGATCTAATCTCCACTTGTCATTTCCTAAAATAAAATAAATATTAATTTCATCAATTAAGTACCAAAATCAACCTCAAACAAAAGAGATAAGTCTAATTAACATAATTAAATCACATCTTATAAATCTTTTTATAAAACTATATCATTGTAATATAAAGGTCATGATTCTTTATTTCTTATAAGGCATATATTGAATGAGAGCAAGTATTATGCCTCTATACTTATAATGAGATCTATAATAATTATGAGTTTGCTTCATTCCATTTTGATGATAAACGGGCCTATATGAATGAGAAAGATTTTGTATGTTCTTTTTGGATGACTTTGTATAAAAATTTATCGTATTTTTCCTTGAACACTATGCCCTCTAGGTTTAGAACGTCGCATATACATAAATGCATGGAATTTTTCTTTTACTTAACCTAGAGGATAATGGGTGATCATCTGTTTTTTGTATATATTTAGATGATACAAAATGTTGATGTGATGATTTAGGTATAGTCACATCACGTACATGCTTGCTCCTTACAAAATTGCATCAACATTAAATGGTGCACTTTCAGGAGTAAAATCAATTTCATGTCTATCATTAGAGCTTTTTTAGGGCTCCAAACATGTTATTCAATTTTTCATACCCATAATGAATCTAAAGAAGGACTTCTTCTTCAATTCCTCGTTTTTATACAACAAATCATGCTTATTATCATTAGCCATAACTTCGCTATTAAATCCTATCATGTATACATCTAAGAGTTTTCGAATCTTATTATGTTTGAAAGATATTTTTGTCAGACTCATAATTTGTAGGTGTTCAAAGTTATCCATAAGGCAAATTATCATCATTATCATTATCATTATAATTATCATTAAGAGGGTTTTAACTAGATAATACTTTAAGATTATTTTCCACAAAGCATATGTGAGCCACTTTCATAATCGCATACATCATCTCATATGATCTTTAATGCTCTCTTCTTCCTTTGGTCTTTCTCTCTATTTTCATTCCATTTTAATTAAATCTAAATTCTCATCAAGCTTATCATGAATAATATTAATATCATTAACACTAATATCAATATGATAATCATTAGCATATGTAAGATTAAGTAGCCAAATATCGTGAGTATTTTGACATATTGAAACTTTAGATAACACATTTCTATCTAATACAAAAACAAAATGTGCTTTACCTTACTATTAAATGAGATGAGTCTATTGGAATTACTATTACACTCCATATTCTCTACGATCTCTCAAACTCAAAATCTTTATACATAAGAAAGACCTTCATCTTAGTTCTCCAAACTAAGTAATCATTTCTATTGAAGAATTAGGCGCTACTAATACATTAGCCCTTTTGACTAAAAAGTGATGGAAGTTGTGCATAATGATCATAGTTCAAATTTTACTACAAATCTATATATAATGAATAAGACTCACTTTAGTGCTAATTATTGATCCTCATATTTATATGAGAGGGGGTGAATTACGTGTGTTCACTTTTTTTCTATTTTTATATTAATGAATAGTTATGGCAAATTTACATATGATAACCATAAAGCAATTGCCATGATAAATAGAACAAAGTAAGGAAAGAGAAACAAAAGTAATTTACAGTAGTTTGTTCAAATAATCCTTGGCCTATATACACTCCCTAGGTTGTACTTGAGAATTTACTATCTTCTTCCTTTAATAGGTGAAGAGCAACCCTCCACATAATATCTTCTTTGTCAGGGTAAAAAGGAAGTATTTCAATTGTGTTGCTTCACCAATCCTTTTATAAATCTTGTTCAAGGTTAAAAGGAACCCTCAGACAGTGTAATCCAATCAAATATCAAAGTTGAAACAATTATATAACTCAACAAAACTCTATCTATTGCTTATATCAATGAACAAGGCTTGATATATGTTACGTAATATACACACGTACTCTCTAATCTCTTAAGACTCTTAATAACTGTATAGTATACCCGACATTCTTCCCACAACTAACATATGGTATGTTTATACTCAAGACGACCCAAAATAATCATTAGAAATAAAGCCTAATCATTGCAACAGTTAGTAACAGTAGCATTGATTGATCATTCTAACATTAGTTAATCAATATAGTTACAAACTCAATATATATTTTTAAAAGACATCGGTCTACTAGTCTATCCAAGGCCTTAGCATTAGTCACTTAAATCACCATATTGATCAATCAAACTTCTTAAAATAAAATTTCAAAAATTTTTAAGTTCTTTTAAATATCAGAATACATTCCTTTAATAAAAACTTGATTCAAAATTAAAGATTAATGAGTTTTCTTTAAAGATTAAAACGATTTTTATTATAAAATAGTTTATGCATTATACTCTATTTGCAAATAATCATGCAATGATTGCACTTATAGTTTATTAAAATGACCAATATAAGGTTAAACAAGGATTATAATGATTTACTTAAACCTTGATATGGTCTATTCCTTTTTATTCTTGGTTCTTCACTTGAATTATATATATGCTACACTTTACTTATTTTCTTCATTCTTTGATTGCTCAATTTATTCAATTGACTCATTTTCTCCCTCTACCATTTCGTTGAACTTGATCTTTCATATGTTACTAATATCACTAAGGATAAAACATTAGAAGTAACATATTTTGTTAACACTAAAGCTATAGGTTAGAAACTCATTTAGTACAATAAATTTTGTTACATTTATGTGTGTTAGTATGACATGAGACCTTAGTGAATCGTGCGATTAAAAAGTAAATTCTTGAATTGCATTTTAATTGAATGGGATATCAATTGAGAGAATAACTAAATTGATAGGGTTTCGCTCTTCATTTGTGATAAAGAAGATGCGTAAACGGATTCTTTTCACTTGCAAAGGATAATGTGTAAGGGTTCATCTTCATTTCAAGGAAGACACATATACAAAAGATTTCTCTTTGTTTACTAAAGAAGGTAATGGTGAATTTCTCAATAAATTTTGGAGAGTGGATTTACGTGAATGGTTGTTTGATCAAACAATTGGTAAATTAATTTTCTCTCTTCCCATACATTAAATATTATTGTTATTGTTTTGCAATTGTTATATATAAAATTTTCATAATTGTTTATTAAAATAGATGATTTATTCATTAGTTTTTAAATAGGTCAAAAACTATAAATACACATTTATGTCTCTCGTTTATCATTTGAGAACCAGCAAGTACAAAAATCTAACTAAATTAAATGAACTATTATAAATTTAGTGTTCATTAGATAAGTTGGAATATTTAAACTCATTTTTTCAAGATTATCAAATTAAAATAAATAATAAAACTTAAATTTGATTTTACACTAATTAAAGTAAAAGTTGGATGAAAATAACTTGAACAAATAAAATATTATAATAAAAGAAAATTGTTAACACTTCTACAAAGTAAAAGATTACAATAATTAGAAAAAAATCTAATTATTTAATGTCAAGTTCCCTCTTAAATGTAAAATTTAGAATGTCAAATTCTCCCTGAAATTTTTAAAAATATTTTCTATATTTTCTTATTTATTTATAGAAATATGAAATAAATCTCTTATTGAAATAAAACATAAAAGTATAAGTATTTTATATTGGTTTAATTATTTTGTAAGTATATTAATATTAATCTAAGAAAATAATGCATAACATTATATAATCAAATTAGTAAGCAAATATTTTTACACTATAGTTTTTTTATTTTAAAATTCTTATCAATATACAACTCTTACAATTATATAAATATCAACTTTTATTATAATTTTGCTATATTATTTGATGTTGCGAAAAATTATTATTTTTATGTTCTGAAAAAATCAATGTAAAAAAAGTAAAAGGATGGGTCTAAAATTCCCACAACAGGAGGGGTGAAAATAGGTTGGCTCCAATAATATTTTTTAAAATTAAAAGCATAAAACATCTTTTTTTTAATTCTTCTGAGCTTAGAATGCTCAGATGTAGACCTACCCAAAACTCAACTCTTCTAAACAAAACGACGTTGGTTCTTGTAAAATAATTAAGTCGCAAATCGATCTTATCCTAAGTCTGAACCTACCCTATGAGCCAATCCACTTAAATCACCTAAATTTGAACCTATAGGTCAGCATATTGTCATCCTTACACAACATCAACCTAAAATCTCAACGCATAAACAATAGTACCGAACATGATCAGCGTCCTTTAAATGGCCAAAAACTAATTTTCAGGAAGACTCATTTTATATGATAATCAGCGTCAATAAATGTTAAAGAGTACGAGGTGATGGCATAAAAGAGACTCCATCTTCGCCTCCCATTAGGAATACCGGACTCAGAAGACTGAAAATTTTGAAGAAATGAATTCTTTTATTTAATTTGTCATCTTTTTTCTTTGTTCTGTTTTTATACATATCTTTACAGAATTTTAATGTTTATTTGTTACCGGTAAATTGTTCTATCTAATAATCCAATGGAATGGTAACTTCCTCACACCAATCACAAGACACGTTCATAACACGGCGAGGAAGGGATTTGGCCCCTGAGATCCGGTGTTGCTACTATGAAATAGTCCAAAGGTCTCTTTATAAGTCATAAAGGTTGAATACAACATTATTAATGCTGCGCAACAGCATGTCCATATTTCAGATGACATGAAGATGCCATGCGGACAAAACTTAATTAACTACAAATTTCAACTACTCTTTCACTGAGATAAATTGCAGCCACTATCAGAGCACAAAACTTCTTGTATTTCTTTTTAGTTATGTGATGTCACCAAAGCCATGTATCCTATTAAGTCCAACACTCGGTTGCTGCAGGTAAGATAAAACGACATAAGTTAGGATTTATCGTACTAATATTTTACAAATAAACGGCAAACAGAGATGCTGTACCTGTATCCCCACTCATTGTCATACCAAGCAACCAGCTTCGTGAAGGAATCACTCAACCCAATACCAGCTTTAGCATCAAATATACTTGACCTATAAGTGAAACACGTCGAAAATATTTGTAATCATAATCACCCACTTTGAAAGTTTCTTAAAAAATACCACCGGAAATCATAAAATGATGCAAAGATTAGTTAGAGCATATAGGCACTCGAGCAACTAATACGAATTTACATGACTCCTAGTTCAATCAGAACAGACAACACGATAAAATGCCTCTTCTAGTCGGCTGCAAATGATTTAAAATTTAGCAAGTAATCCAACTTAAGTGACAAGTAGTCTCAAATTAAGTGAGGAAGCATTCATCACCTTGACATATTAACAGGTCACGTCATTATTGATAAATAAGAATCTGAGGTATGTACCACTTATAGAGACATCATTTTGATATTCGGAAGCGGCAATGGAAGAAAATGTCAAGGATTAAACAAATGTATACAAGTGCTCTTAGATAATTGGACAATAGCACTTAAGTAGCAAATTACCAAACATTGGAACTTTGACTATGTTGTCCTAATATTAAAGGACTATAGACACATTTATCATAATGTGCCAAAACAAGGATAAAATGGTTAAATTCCAGCTAAAACCAGTGACTCTCATTTCACGCACAAAATAGTGTGTACACACTCTCCTTAAGATGACAGGATAGAGAGACCGTAAAGGTGAAAATTTTTACTTAAAAAATAAACAATGGGCCTACATGTATGCACAGAACAGTTCATATACACTGAAACGAGTAGAGAGAAATATATATACCTTGAATCACCAACAAAATCATTAGACACAACATCCTCATCAGTATATCCAAGAATGCCCCTCAGCGGCCCCTCTGATGCAAACCTTCATACAAAAAGTTCAAAACTTGGTGTGAATAAATGGACTTCAAATACCTTTAGAAAAACTCACCCTAGTGAATCCAACTTGTATCAGAAAAACAAATATTTATGCAAGATCAGACATACTTGATAGCTGCTTTGATATCTTCATATGATGCACTCTTTGTAAGTCGACAGGTTAAATCAACAACAGACACATTAGGTGTTGGGACACGGAATGCCATTCCAGTAAGTTTACCATTGAGCGCCGGAAGAACCTTTCCAACAGCCTAGAAGATAATGTTGAACATTTAAAAAAGTTTGTTTATTGACACAAAGCAAAAAATGTATGTTCCCCCACCTAAGTGGAGAAATTAACCTCGTACCTTTGCAGCACCAGTAGAACTAGGAATGATATTTTGCCCAGCTCCACGACCTCCACGCCAATCCTTCATTGATGGACCATCTACAGTCTTCTGTGTTGCTGAACGTCAACATGGAAAAAAGACCAGTTTGTCAGACATCTGTGCCCTGTGTGTGCCCTCTTGTGCGTGCGTGCGTTTTTTGTGTGTGTGTGTATGTGAGAGTGAGAGAGGGAGAGAGAGGTGGAGAGAGAGATAGGGAGAGGGACCTGTAGTTGCATGGACAGTTGTCATTAACCCTTCAACAATGCCAAACTCTTCATGAACCACCTATGAAATTCATTCAAAGAAGCAAAACTTAAAAGTCAATTCTCGGATGTGACAAAAATGATGGGTTAGTAGATCAGACCAAACAACATCTAGGAAAAAAGTTGTAAGACAAATCTGCTCACGGTTTTCCTTACCAAGTGACCAGTAAAGGAATTGCATGGATACAGAACATAGAATTGGACCTGAAATTTCCAAATGCAGTTACCTTAGCAAGAGGAGCAAGACAATTTGTTGTACAGCTTGCATTGGACACAACATCCATATTTGGCTTGTACGTGTTCTCATTTACTCCTACCACAAACATAGGTGCATCAGCTGATGGAGCTGATATGACCACTTTCTTGGCACCACCCTGCAGGGGAAGCAAATAAGTACCAGCTGTTTATTGTTCAAGTCCAGAAATAAGCAGATCACAAAGCACACATATTGCCAAGATACAGAACATGTAGCCTAAAAGGATCACGATCCACGGGAGACACCAACCTTCTTGTGAGCAGAAGCCTTTTCAACTGTTGTGAAAACACCAGAAGATTCAACAACATAGTCAACACCATAATCCCCCCAAGGGATCTCTGCTGGGTCCCTGGGAATTGATACAGTTATCTGTTAACTTGAGTTCTGCTATTTGCAAATGAAAATGGTGAAGTTTCATGTTTTAAACTGACTCAAGATGTCATGAAGAACAGCCATAACAAACAATACCTAACTCAATTAGTTTTCAGAGATGCAATTGCAAGGCAGATTTGCGTATACCTTTTGCATGTAACTTTGACTTCTTTCCCATTGATTTCCAAGGTGGAATCATCCAAAACCTTGATGGATCCATTAAAAACTCCATGAGTGGAATCATACTTGAACATGTAAGCCTGGAAAAAACAAATGAAGAGTGACTATAGTTTCTTCCCCAGTTACAGAAGCTCAAATAAATAAAGGATCAACACGTAGAATTGATTACAGCATCACACTTTATGAGGTCAAAGATTGAAAATTGTTCTTACTATTAAACATTAAGCTTAACAATGAAATATTGAAAGGTGAAATGAATCTTAAATGCCAATTCAACCTTTTCCAAACTATATTTAGATGGGTTGGCTACACATGTCATGTTTCAGTAACCATACTACTTTGGGTTTTCAAGAGCCAAAAATTTATTTGCAGAAGAACACATCACCTTGATAAGCTAAGAAAAGTTAAGAAGTGATAACTTAATCAAATGAAGAACACAATATAACATCACTTCAACACCAGAACGTAGGATTCAAGCTGAGACAAAACCTTAATATCCAAAATATGCAGATGACAAAACATCAATGCCAACAAGTCTTAAACATTTCTTAATAATCACTCACAATATGTAAAAAACATGAATATATTACAAATTCGTACCATGTATTTTGCATCAATAAAAGGATCATTAACTGCCACAACATCAATATCATCCCTAGAAGTTGCTACACGCAAAACCAATCGACCAATGCGACCAAAACCTGCATTTGTTAACACAAAAAATAATATTATTACCAGAACTAACCACAATTGAATAACTTACTTTAAGGAGGTTTAATAGCAGTACGAACCCATAGTCTCAACAGTAAAGATTTTCAAGTAGAGAACAATCTATCGAACCACGAATACTTTACTACCTTAAGCAGTAATTGATAAAAGGAACAGAAGATGCACAATTAAAGGAAAAAGTTTAACCCACCAGTAAAGAGAAATAGAGATAGAAAGGGAAATATTCTATCCTGATGTAATCGGATCCTTACTTTTTATATATGTTAGTTCCAGTTATATCTAGGCCAATTTATCAGTTCATGATACACCACTTCGCAAGCTACAAAAATTAGCTTCAAAACAGGAGAGTGCCAACAAATACATAAGCACACGCAAGCATAAATTCTAGTGAACTGTCACCTGAATGTACAAACGACTAGCAACTATGACTTTCATTTGATTAAAAAAAAACTGAATGGAAGTGAAGTAGCCCGACACATCAACAATTTAGAAGACTTGTATCACAATTATGAATAATTATGAACAGGCAGTAAAGTGTTTTCGAATCACAGAAATTGCTTACATACTCAGCAAATGAGAATATAGATAGAGATTGCATAAGACTAAAGGAAAAAGCATACCATTGATTCCAATCTTTGTTTTCCCATCACTCCATGTTTCTATATCAAGAAAAGGAAAAAGAGAACCGGGCAGCATATCAGCCAATAAAATCCTTTCAGCCTTAACCAGTTTGGAAAAACTATAAAATACAGCTCATTTAATTCTTACTGAAAACTGTGGGAGGCATTTCAGTAGCGGTTGCCTTGATGGTTTGAACACTCCTCCCATTGCATATCCTAAACAATTAACAAAGTGCAAGCATCATTTTCTTTTTCCATTTAGAAAGAAATTAAAATGCATACAGATACTTTCTAGAGATGTATATGTGTATCTCAGTGCATGTTAACTGAAAATAACAATTTTAATGCGATATTTTAATTCTAGATGACTCAACTGTAGTGAAGAAGAACCACTTGAAACTGAAGTACCGAAAATGCTAGAAGCATTTAGATTGCGGCCGAAGCTAACACTTGGGACCTGAATATTGCAACATAGATAACCACATTAATTTGGTTTCAGAATTCGTTATCAGCAAATATACAACTTAAAGTGGGGAGAAAATAGAAGAAAGAGGAATAAAGAAAAAGAATATAATCACTTGAAAAAATCATAACACTGTATAACACAAGCAAGTACCAGATAATTATGTTGCGCAATTAGTACAAGTCCAGCAATCACAGGGATAACCAAAGAGAAGATTTAAAGGGTGAAAAGGAAAACGAGTAATAGCTGCACCATTTTTAGTACGATTGTTATAAGCATAGAAAGTGAAAAAAAAAAAAAACCACGACTTTCCTCTGGTGAAGGCAGTTACTATAATTTACTCCATAGGAATCTGAAGATTCTGTCACATTATTCCCCTATTTTATTTTCTCACCAACCAAACAGAAGACAGAACAAAAAGAAAACATTGCATCAATCAAAGAAAAATGAAAAGAAAAACAAGGAAAATCAAACGCAAATGGAACTTCAAGCACCACCTGGTCGCCTTACAAGACGCAACTATGTGTATGTGAATGTGTGTGTGTGTGTGTATAGGGAAAGAAAAACAAAGAAAGAAAATATTTCAAACCAGATTATTTACTTCTGGTACAGCGGAAACATCCACGCCAGTATGAAAGGGAAAAAAAAAAGAATTGGAAGTCTCTGGATGAGACATTTGACACGATACAAACATTGAAACAAAATCAAAGATGAAACGGAAATAAGAGAGAGAGCACATGAACCTTGAAGCGATGGGAGAGAAAAAAGTCGGGGAAGGAGGAAGCTTGGGGAAGGGGAGCGGCGGCGGGAGTAGATCTAAGGAGAGTCGAGAAAGCCATTTTCTATTTTGCCAAACAGAAAACAAGTCAGCTTCTGAACTCAGCCCCCTCTACCTATCTCTCTCCTTTAAAATTCAAAGAAATAAAAAACAAAACCAAGAAGACGCTTACACGACCAGTATTAATATTTATTTTATATAAAGATAAAGTAACAAAGAACCGATCTTGGAGGCTGCTGTAGAAGTGGTCTGGTGGATGTAGGATGGTGGCTTGGCCTTTTAAGAAGGAAACGAGCTTGCCTTTCTTTACTTCACCTGGGTTGGGACTTGGGACGTGTTTGTTTAATATTAAATAAAAAGAGCCAGTAAATGAAATGGCACGTGGTCTTTTGTTGGCTTGAAACGATCGGAGTTTCCTATGATGCAATGCTGGACAACTGGTGTGACTTGGATTCTACGCGTGCGGTTCAGAAGTTTTCCGTTTAAAGTTGAAACCCCAGCCCAGAAATCCGATTCCATGATTAATATTTATTTTAAAGCGCATGATAAATGCGTGAGGGTGACCATAGAGGATGAGAAATCAAACAAGGTCCTAGAAAGCCACGTCGGATCTTTTTCAAAAATTTGTAGATTTTTCAGTCGGACCCATCCCACCTGCGATTCGGGTTTAAACTTCAACATTTCTCCGAGTTACGGTTCTGTAGTCTATAGATATCCTTCTTTTTTTGAAAAATCTATAGATATATTTCACTTAAAGGATAGTAGTATAAGTGAAAGAAGTTTTCATTGCATCTTGAGAACATCTTTCTAATATGTATTGTATTTGTAATCCCAACAAAATATTGTTATTGATGTTTATATGTACATACTAAATAGATTTAAATTCTTTTTTCTAATTTCAGGAGACATTGGAATTGAGATTGCATCCTCTTTTAAAGAAAGCTGGACAAAGATATCGTTATCGTGAAAGATGGGAGGGTCGGTCAATTCTAGATTGTCTGCCAATCGTTAAAACATAAGAAAATGAAATTAAAAAGAAAAAACACAGCGTGAAGCCAGCGAGCTGTGCAAATTGGAATTGAAGCAAAGGCCAAAGGGTCCAAACTCCACACAGCAGGAAGAGGTGTGGTGAGAGGTTGGGTGGGGTAAAATAAGGGATCTGAGTTGGTAGACGTTTCTAAGCAAACAAAATGTTCACCAAATCCGATCCGACACGTGACGTGACCTCTCTTCTCAGTCCTCATTCCCATCCATCTAACCCATCTTCTTTACTCCCTTTTTTTTTTCATTTTGCATCTATTTTTTCTGTACATGTCTTCGTTACTAGACTTGCCAGTTTTTCGCTTAACGCTCGCAATGCCCCACACCTAACCATCTTTTCACTTACTAGTTCCGTTGACCTGTCTTTGACTTCTCTCAACTTTGAAATTCCTTCCCTTCCATTGCACAGTTTCCTTTTTTCTAATAGACATCTAATTATACCTCACGACCCAAATCAGCATTCCTCATATTTCGCTTCCAAACCTCGAAATTTCATAACTTCAACAAGTAAACCCTTTTCCTGCCCATCACCAACAGCTTCCCTTAAAATTTCAGACCTTTCAACCTCTCTTGTTCAAACCTCGATTAAACGCCTTGTAGTTAACAGATGTTCAATATAACTCTTATTGCTTCCCTCCTAGATCCAATCTTTCTCTTCCCCTAAATAACAAATTCTGAGCCACTTGCCATTCCTAACACAATTTATGCCTCTAAAAACAGAATGAGAGCTTAAGAGTCAAGTGGCAGAAGATAACTCAACGTTTGACAAGTAGAAGTATCTCCCACTCTCAAAATGACAACCTAATTGAAAAGCCGCAGGGAGTCGTTTAGTAAAAACTTCGATTTGATCGCAGTTCCTTGTAAGGTTCTGGCACAGTTCTTTGTAATTGTATATGTCGGTTACTAGATATAAAACTATATCAGCAATTGTTAATTTTTTTAGCACAAATGAAAATATAAAATTAAACAAATTAACACCGAAATTTGATAACATAGTTCGGTACACTTTGCCTACGTCTACGGGGCCTCACCCAGATTAATACTTTCACCGAAGTATAATACATTTACCAAAGGCTTTACTGAGCCGACACCACTCAACCCTTGATATTATCTCTCAACATCATTTCCTGTGAAAGAATTTCACACCAAATAGTACGACCAACTCGTAGTAACCTCAACAGAGGATTTTTCTCAACAATCTTTTAACGAAAAAACAATAAACAAATAACTCAAGTGATTAAACGAAATTCAACATAAATAAAAAACACTTGAGACAGAAAAGAAGATAACTTCCTAATCGGTTCAGCTCCTCTAAAATAGATCTGAAAATTATTCACCAGCCAAATTGATTCACGGCTACTCCAACAATCCAATATCAAAAACAAGAGTCCCAAAGTTCTTCCCTCATATAAATCATCCAGCTTCAACAATTCCAATTAAAACATGTGAGACACGACATACACCATCCACTCATAAGACAAAAGACACTCATGTATCTTTCACGCACAAGCCAAGGACGACACGTCTTCTTTTCAACAAACAATTTGAAACCCTGCAGATATCCAACCAAAAAGAACAACACACCTTCAGCTGTGTTTTTCCAAAAATATAGTTAACACACACTCCTCCTTTGATGCCAACACACGCAGATTCACTTTAACCCCTAATGGTGTATAAAAATATATACGATACCAACAATAATAAAACCACACTCCAAAGAAATCAAAAGACCCAGCCAAAACCTCCACCAAGTCACTCGTGCAGTGATTCATGAATTCACCTAATAACTCATGTGTGTCCCTCAAAAAACTTAGTCACGCAGAAGTGAAAAAATATCAAGACATGGAAACCTTCACACCGCTCACAACCAAGAAAAGTGCAGCACATATACGCAGGCGTAAAAACCCCAATAGAGAACCAGCTGTACACCCAGTACGTTAACAGCCAAAAAAACACTACAACAGTCCATTCGGCCCAATTACCATGTGATACAAAAGTAGACCATACAAGATAGAGTTTTATCATAATTAGGAGACTTTACAAGATAGAATTCTATCTTTCATACAATCTTTTATCAGATATTATCCCAATCAAATCCAAGCTATTCTATGCCATCTTGATTAGACTTTGAAGCTAATTAGCATTATCTTGAAAGTCCAATTATCAAATAATGTCAAAATTAATAATAAGATATATAACATATATCTTAACACTAATGGTCTTTCCACATGTACCTATCCTCAAATCGGGTGCCTAAAATGCGTAAACATTCTTTAAAAACTTTTCAAAGAAAAAAAGACCAACATACCTAGAAGTGCACAAATGGGCAACGATAAACTAAAAAAGAAATGGCCTCAAGAAAACCCTCATCAATGAGGAAGAAAGCTTCCTCTTTAGATACCCAAATGAATTCAACATGCTGAAAGTCATGTAATCATAATCTTAGCATATTAGTGAGAAGCCAATCTTTCTCTTCAAATACAGATTAGGGATAGGTCTAAGCAAGTTAAAACTAGAGCATTGTCACTCTTTGGGTAAGATTCTATGATATATTTGTTAGACATTTTTGTCCCTGAGGGCAATTTTGTCATTTTCTATAAAGTGGACAATTATTAATTGTAATTTTGACTTTTCAATAAATTATCAGTTAAGTTACGTAATTTGATCCAAATAAAGATAATAAAGTGGCCCAATAAATGATCTAAATCAATGGGTCAAAGTTCGGGTGGAAAATGGATCCCTTTTAGTGTGGACCTGGTCCATATCGGTCTTGTGATAAGGAAGCCCGATATGGAAGCTATATATAAAAGTTAAGGTCTCGTGCAATTGCTCATATCAATCATAAGCATAAGGAATCTCTGACCCGTTAAGAGAGCTTATGTTTTGAAAAAACTGTAGAAAGACCTAGCCCGCATCCCGGTGATGGATTCCCATAAAGACAGCTGTAGATTTAGGCTCGTTTGGGCTACAAAAAGCTCATTTGAAGTTTCGGAACTAAAATTAGGTATATTCTGCATTTCTCCGTTTTTTGCCCTTTCACATTTGATCCAGGGTACGTAACTAAGGTACCATTGCGTATTACAATATCACTTAAATATTGGTCCACGTAGAAGCTTAACTATATGACTAAGTCCTATTGGAAAACTTTTTGCCAGGATAAGTACACAATAATTATAAAGCGTATTGGCTTTGCTAGACTCTACATTGAGGTTTATACTGATTGCCAATTACTAAAAACATTAAAGATAATGCGATTTAGGGATGATAAAAAGTTGAAGCAATGTGAAATTCAATTAAGCTATCATTAGAAGCTTAAACAACATAAGTGGACTCAAATGTCGAAAGCCACTGGCCATAAATTTCAAACAGGTTCATACGAAATTTGATGGGGAAGAGCTTAGAGGAGAGTCATTATCAAGAATCCAATTCAAACTCTAATAATATCCTCATAAATGATATCCTAACAGAAGATCCCTCTATATATACCTCACCTAACACAGTTCAAAAGCAATAATAAAACACCAAAGAGAGCCTCTAAAAAGGCCAACTAGAAGATAACAGAGCAAACAAAGCACAGGTTTAGGTATATTTCAAGGGGATACAAAGAAGACATTCTAAAAAACATAATCATAATTAACCTTAAACATGCTTCAACATGATCAAATATCAAGGTGGTAAATAATGAAGATATTAAAAGCACCATGATCGTGTCGTTCAAGCTTTAAAATTTATAAGTCCTCAATACCGCAAATGCACGGGTCATGACTGTAGTATAAGATGTGTCGATCTTATAAGGAGGGGGACTAATCTAATCTTAAAATCTAAGGCCAACAACTCAAAGTAAACAATGCAATGGAAATTAATCACAAGAATTGAATGTAACCACTTAAATCAGAAATTAAATACGAAGGAATTAACAATTGAGCAATAAGCATGCACAATAGAAATCAACTAAAGAGTTTACCAAGTTATGAGAAAGGAGATTTTACTTATCATTAATGTTAATCTAGCTGATTATGTGTCAATGGAGTGTCGGTTCTAGACTATCCTAGGGCTAATTACTCTCTCTCAAGTTATAACCATTAAACCCTAAATCATAAACCCTAATCAGATTATGGAGTTGGAGTTTGCAATCTCTCAATTCATAAATGATCCAAAACCTAATTAGATCTGACGCATTCTAATAAACTATTGGAACATCACACAGGATCTCTCTCCGCATACTTGCCAATATGATTTATCACGGTCTCTACTAAGTCGCCTAACTCTCATTAATCTGATTTAATTGTATTTCATTCAGTTCACCCTCTTAGTTTATTACTGAATTATACAAGAACGTAATCAAATCACAACATTCATTCAATAAACATAAACGATTATATTATCATTAATTCAAAATAAAATCCCAAAGGAGAGTTAGAACATCATCATCATTCTACTTTCTATCATCATACAATCCATCCCAACTTTATACATGAATAAAATTGAAACGAAAAGGAAATAGACACTTAGAATGGACGATCTGGGAAGGCAGTAGCGTCGAAAGACCTCCTGACTCAGAAAGAACACCGAGACCACTTCCTCTTCCTCTTCTCTTCCTCTTCCTCTTCCTTCTTTTTGTAGGGTGTTCGCTAGTGGCTGCACAAAAGCTCATTTTTCTCTAACTGTTTATGTTCTTTTTATACTCTTTTATGTTTTGGATAACCCTAGGATTTTTTTGGGTCCAAAAGGTCCAAAAATCTCTCGAAACATGAAGTTTGTGAACATTTACATATTTGCCCGACCTGTGCCACGACCGTGGCTCACATTTGAGCCTTCTGTCACAATTGTGGCATGTAAGCCACAATCGTGGGCCAAACTGGAGCTTCCATCATGATCGTGGTAGGTGGCTCAGATTCCCTCCGAAACTCCTCTACTTTTTGATATTGAACCTGAAATACTAACAAATACATCAATATAGCTCAAAAACATAATATTTGAGCTCAAAGACTTGTACTAACTTATAAAATACTTAAAATACAAATAAATCACAAACTAACACAATCTTAACCTAAACACATACCAGGTGATTGAATTAACGGCTAAACATATATCAACTATGCTCTAAAACACGATGCAATTTATACTTATCATATCCCCACACTTAAACATTTGCTTGTCCTTAAGCAAACAAAATAACAAACAACATAAACTCACAAAGCACACAATGCAATAATGAGACAATGGCTTCAACTTCATGAAATAAATTTAATTCTAAACACAATAATTCAAGTTATCCAAATCATTAACATGCAAAATCCGTGTCTAGGAGCTCTGGACTGAATATACATATTAATTAAGACACAAATGTCAAGTTTATTCCCCCTTTTTAGTTGTACACACACATTAATAATTATTTGGTCATTTAAACTTTGTAACTAATCCTAAGTACGTTTTCATAAAAAGTTAGGCTACTTACAAGTTCAGTAGGTTTTTATTAGAAAACACCTTTTTAGGTTACTTTTTGTGGACATAGACCTGGTCTTTTTACACAGAGGTAAACATTGGTTATGAATATCGATCCGGTTACTCAACTGTCATGTTTTTATTAAGTTGCTTGGTTGCAACATCATTATAGCCTTTTGATGCGAAGGCACACATTTATAATGCGTGTCGATTCGATTACTCGGCTACATCACGTTCTCAACTAGCTACTAGCTCTATTCATAACCTAAAGGCCAGCTAAATAGTTATTTATTTAAAATTTACAAACACACTTTTTTTTATTTAATGTCTACCTTGTTGCTTTAGTTAGTCGTTTTCATGAAAAAAAATACTAGCTAAGCTACTTAGTCGAAAGACCTAAAATTATGAATGAATGTGACAACTTATAGGGTGATAAACTAACTCTAAATCCTAATTAACTTACATATTTTATCCAAAGAACACAGATTCTATGTAAGCTATCGATACATTCACACAATTCACAATATGTAACCTAAACACACTAACATAACAATATGCAAAATTCACACTCAAAGAAAAACACATAACCCTCCCTACATTTGAATAACACATTGTCCTCAATGTGAGAAGGAGACAAACAAACATTGAGGACGAGACAAAACAAACACACATGGAAGGAAGTAACATAAAATAAAGACTAAATTTAAAAGAAAAGGGTTAGAAACAAAACCTTACGGTGATAGAGGTGGGAATGGTGTCAGAGGTGGCAGTTGTACGCCTTGAGCCTCGAAGTATTGATGAATCAAGCGTATATCCTGACTCTAACGTCGTTGTGTGTGGGCCACCTCCTTCATCCTTCTGCAGTTTTCTATAAGTGTGTTAGTAATTGCTTTTGTGTTGGCAAAGATTGTATCGAGCACTTTCTTCCAACCAGGTTCTTTTGTGTCTTCTTCCTCTTCAGACTCCTTACTAGTCAAGTCCTCCTCTGCCTACTCAGGTGGTGCTACACTAGAACTTGCCTGACTGGGCCCGATCTTCACATAAGTTTTTTGGCTGATGTCTCGAAGTTCCATATTATGGGATTTTAAGATTTCAGCATTCCATAAGTGATGGTGATTTAGAAAATTAAGGAGGTAGATGGTTAGACCACTACAATCCACACCATAGTACCCATACCTAAATTGTTGCTTCTCTTACTAGAGTCGCAACAATAGCATTTATAATATGTGTCGAGGTGCACATTAAGATGCTATGAGCCATACACCACAACAACAAAAGTTCCTTCGTTACGCACTTGTTGGTTTTTGAGTTGTCAAAAACCATTTAATACATGAATTTATGCAACAACAAGTGCTCATGTTTTCATATAATGTTATTGTGGGCATCTTTAGCATTGAACCGCTTTAACCCAGTGAGCTCATTCCAATAGTAGGAAGCACGAAAGTCATCGTGCTGATCGACAATGGAAGATTCATGGAAACCATAAATATCACACATAATTTCAATGGTTAGCTTATAAGGTTGTCCCCGCAACTTAAACTACATTTCATTAGGGATATTAGGTTTGAACTAAAGAGAAGTAAAGAATTCGAGGGTGAGCTCCTGGTAGACAGGGTATTGGAAGTGTATAAACTTGCTCCACTGAATTCTTTATGCTAAATTCTCGACCCTATCTCATAATTCTAGCCTATCAAGCATAGCAAAATTAAAGTATTTCGGGACTACTATCTATTTAACACTAAGGGATTGGAATTGAATACCTTCCTCCTTTGTGTAGATTGGGAAGAGTGCTCCGAAATCTGCCACCCTATTCCTTTACCCTCGGCCTGAGACTTGATTTCTTCCCGATGACTAGTTGCACTTCACTAATTACTTAATGCGTGGCATAATGGACTGTAACTAGGTAGAAATTGGAATAAAGTGAAATTTTGGAAGTTAATTAGAGAGAAGGGAGAGCGTTTAGAAGTTCTAAACTTAAAGAGATAAAGTTAAAATGAAAGTGAGTGAAAAAAATGAAGTTATAAATGAATATATAAGTGAAGGAAGGGTAAAATGGTAAAAAATTTAGCTGAAAATTGCATGGACATATTTACCCTGCCGCAGGCCACGATCGTGGCCCAATGATTTCACCTTCGTCCTTATGCACACCCACAGGATCCTTTCCTAAATTCTATTAGCACTATCACCTTATTACACTTTCCTTTTCGATCATCTTTATCAAAATTAATGCCTTACTCTTCCACAATATTTATTTAGAACCAAAACATCCTAACTACATAGTTCAAACTATCTAAAATCAAAGAAATAACTGGTAATTTAAAACCATGGGTTGCCTCCCATACAATGCTACTTTTAATGTCATTAGCTTGACACTCTTCTTTACGCAAGGTGGTTTAAGAGAATTCTTCCGTGGTGACTCGGTTATCAATCTCATAAAATGCACGCATGCCACCTGGTTGCTTATGCTGCTACTTTCTTCTTCTCGATTCTTTGTTCTCCTTTTCTTGGGAGGTTTATTCTTTTCTAGAGAACATTTTCGAACATCATTCTTCTCTTTTTCTCCACCAAGATCTGTTCCCTTCATGATGGCCATGGGTTGGAGAGGACTTTTGTCATTCTTGGTTACGATGAAAGATACTTGTTCCTCTCTTACCCTTAAAGTCAACTTACCCCTATCTACATCAATAATTGATTGGGAAGTGGTTGAAAATGGCCACCCGAGGATAATTGAGGTTTCCCCGTCTTTTTTTATGTCCAGTAGGAAAAAGTCCATAGGGAAGGTGAACTTTTCCACTTGAACATGCATATCATATATGATACCCTTACGACGATGAACTGACTTATCTGACATTTTACCAATATTTTAGCGGGCACTATTTCACTAAATCTCAGCTTCTGATATAAGGAATACGACATCATGTTTATGCTAGTTCCCAAATCGGTGAAGGTTCTCTCTATTTTTACACCATTAATAATGCAGGAGATATAAAAATACCCCGGATTCTCCTTCTTTGATAGTGTCATCAATTTCTTTTCTTCCTCTGATTCGTTTTCCACCTTTCCTTTTATTGATTCCATCAATGTAAGTCATGCTTCCATTTGCTTGATCATGTCTACCACTTCATTCAGCTCAGCTTCCTTTGATTTCCTCATGGCTTTGATCGGGAATGGAATCGAGGGTTGGTACTTCTTTATCTCAGGCAAATTATACTTTACCAACAGAGAGCCTTCCTTATTCTCTTGCACCACTACCTTCCCTTTGTCCTTAAACAGATTTGACTTTCGTTGTTCTAAAATAGGGTCGGGATTTCTATGTTGATGCTTCTGGATTTTTTGTAATTCTGGTTCACTTCGAAAAATATTCTTATCAACCTTATTCTTGTCCTTCCCTTCATTATCTTCAGCTTGGTGAGATTCCTCCTCAGTTGCTTATGTAACAACCATGATTCATTCTTTCATATTGGACTCAGTGTTACTTGGAAGGGATCCTGCATTTCAGGTCACTATTGCTTTTTCCAATTAACCTATTTGGATCTCTACGCAGATGTGTGATTCTTTGTAACTTGCTCAAACTTGCCTTTCGACCTCTTATGTGCATCCTCCATACATCTAATTTTATCTAAAATTTTGACTAATTTAGATTCCATTGAACTCGGTTTATCTTGCTGGAAACTTGGTGGTCCTTGAGGTCTGAACTATCCTCCAGCTTTGTTTGACCAACAAAAGTTTGGGTGATTTTTTCACCCAGGGTTGTATGTATTATAGTAGGGATTGTTTCCCCCTCCTCGACTGTATTGGGTTCCTATGAAGTTTACTTGCTCTGATCCATTATCCTTTATTAAGAAGCAATCGACTGTATCATGATCCATCTGCCCATATAGCTCACACTTTAGCTGAACAACTTTTGTTGTATTTGAAGATGAAGCCTTCATGTTGTTTAGCTGTCGAGTTAAGTTATCAATTTTAGCCTGCATTTCTATCATTTGATCGATAGCTACTACTCATTTTTGCTCACAGAGATTTGCAGGTTGTCTAATCTGCTCGTTCATCCATAAATAACTATTACTTGCCATTTCTTCTAATTCATTTACCGTCTTCCTCATAAGTGATCCTCCTGAAGCTACGTCAATTATGCCTCTTGTATGTGGGGTTACTCCATTATAGAATGTTTGCAAAAGAAATTATTTAAGTAGGTTATAGTGTGAACATTTTCTTTGCAAATCTTTGTATCGTTCCCATGCTTCATAAATTGATTCCTCTTGACCCTGCTGAAAGTTTGTGATCTCTTTGATAATCTTTGTAGTCTTAGTAAGGAGAAAGTACTTATCTAAGAAAGCACGAATTAATTGGTCCCAAGTGGTGACATTATTCAAGTTAAGGGAATGGTACCAAGCTTTTGATCTATCCCTTAAGTTAAAAGGGAAGAGTCTAATTCTTACAGCATCCTTCGACATCTGATGATAACGGAAGGTATCACAGATTTCAAGGAAATTGACAATATGTGCATTCGTGTCTTCATTCATTAATTTATAAAATTGCATATTTTGTTGAAGCATATTTAGGAGAGTTGGTTTGATTTCAAAAGAAGCTAGTTACACTGGTGGCCTAGCTACACCTTGATTGGCTACATTGAAGCTCAATCTCATGAAGTCCATTAGTGTTCTCAGTTGATGCGTTTGGTTCACACCTTGATCCAACTCTTACTGAAACTCCTCAACCATTATTGCTTTTACAGTTTTTTCTTCTTCTTCACGCCGAGCTCTTCTAATTGAACGTTCTAAATGAGTAATGTCAAGCTCTACAGTTTCAGCTATGTGACTTAAACTTCTAATAACTCTTGTGTTCATATAAGAACACAGCACGCACGGAAAGAATGGGAAGAACATAAAAAATTTAAAACTAACTAAAACACATTAGACTAAGAGAACTAAACTAATCTTCACTCTCCCCGATAACGGCGCCAAAATTTTAATTATGTCCTTCAAGCTTTAAATTTTATAAGCCCTCAAATACAGCAAGTGCACGGTTCGCGACTGTAGTATAAGAGGTGTCGATCTCATAAAAAGGGGGACTAATCTAATCCTAAAATCTAAGGCGAATAATATATAAACTCAAAATAAACAATGCAACGAAAAGTAATCATGAGAATTGAATTCAAATACTTAAATTAGAAATTAAACACAAAGGAATTAACAATTGAGCAATAAGCATGCACAATGGAAATCAACCAAAGAGTTTACCAAGTTATGAAAAAGGGGATTTTACTTATCATTAATGCTAATATAGTCGATTATGTGTTAATGGAGTGTCAGTTTTAGGCTGTCCTTGGGTTGATTACTCTCTCTCGAGTTAAAACCATTAAACCTTAAATCATAAAACCTAATCAGATTATGGAGTTTGCAATCTCTCAATTCACAGATTATCCAAAACCTAATTAGATTTGAAGCACTATAATAAAGTCACACGGGATCTCTCTCTGCATGATTACCAATATGATTTATCACGATTTCTATTAAATCGCCTAACTCTCATTAATTTGATTTAATCATATTTCATTCAGTTCACCCTCTCAGTTTTTATGCAAGAAAGTAATCAAATCACGACATTCATCCAATAAATACAATCAACTAGATAATCATTAAATCATAATAAATTCCTGAAAGAAAGTTAGAACATCATCATCATTCTACTATCTATCATCATACAATCCATCCCAAATTTATACATGAATAAAATTGAAAAAAAGGAAATAGACACTTAGAATAGACGATCTGGGAAGGCAACAGTGTCAAAAAACCTCCTGATCTAGGAAGCACATTGAGACCACTTTTTCTTCCTCCTTTCTTCCTCTTCTCTTCCTCTTCCTGTTTCTCTTTTTAGGGTTTTTAATAGTGACTGCACGAAAGCTGACTTTTCTCTACCTCTTTATGTTCTTTTTATACTCTTTTATGTTTTGTGTAACCTTAAGGTTTTTCCAAGGTCTGAAAGGTCCAAAACATTTCTCAAAATATGAAGTCTGTGAGCCTTTTATCACGATAGTGGCATGCAAGCCATGATCGTGGGCCATTCCTTGAGCTTCTGTTGGGCCAAACTTGAAGCTTCTATCAAGATATGTTGTGGCTTGGATTCCCTTCAAAACTTCTCTACTCTTTGATATTGACCCTGAAACACTAGCAAACACATCAAGGTACCTCAAAAATATAATATTTAAGCTCAAAGGCTTGTACTGACTCATAAAACACTTAAAACACAAATAAATCACAAACTTACACAATTTTAACCTAAATATATATCAAGTGATCGAATTAACGACTAAACACATATCAACTATGCCCTAAAACACGATGCAATTTACACTTATCACACCACTAGGAGGAAATCAAAGAGGTAAGAAAAGAAAGAAATTGGGGGCAATAATGCCTCAATCCCCTCATGAATATTTTAACATGAAATATAAAAGGTTTGAACAACCTTAAAATGCAAAGAGTTATTTATGACTACTTGAGCTTAAAGAAATCATTTTTTTTAACTTTTTTATCTTTTGGAGACCAAAATAAAGATTATAAGATACAAAGAGGGCCTGTGATTTTTTTTAAGTGCTAGGACATAGTCACAACAGTTTTAATTCAAACCAAATCACGCTTCATCAATTCCACCACATAAACTAATCTTTTCATTACCAAGTGACAATTATCACCAAGTGATAATTATCTTGGTGATAGTTATCACATTTAATATTAAAATCAATATAATTTTCATTTGTGCAAGCAACCTTGAATTTCAAAGAAATAAGCTATAGAATGACTTAAATGTTTCCTTGAGTGCTTGCCCTTTAGTTTCTGTAGTGTTAGGCAACTTCAACTGCAAACTAACAGTTTAAGAAACAGAGGGAAATAGTTCTAATAGTAACCCTATAATGAAGAATTTCATAAATTTATTTTATTTGCTAGCTTAAATAACTTGAAAGGCGTAAGACATTATTACACCTATTAAACAAGCAAGTTGTCCACTACAAGAAAATTACTAATTAGCGACGAAAATTTACCGACGGAACATATTCCGTCAGTAGCATTGTTGGGGAAATTTTCATTTTGTGACAGGCAAAATATCTGTCAGTAAATATGAAGGGAAATTATCCTAGCAAATGTTATGACAGAATATAGTGATGGATAGAAAATGTTCGTCAGTAAAATAGGCGGGAATGCTTGGCGGCCTAGGTAGGCATTAGATTGTACCAATAGAAAACATTTCTATTGGTAAAGTCTCCCGCAGCATAGATAAGCGTTAGAGTGTACTGACATAAAACATTTAGTGACATAATTGTTATTCCATGGGTAAAATTGAAAGATAAATGTAGTCGTTTACTTCGGCTTCAACGTTTTTAATACCAAACGACATCATTTTCGTTTAACTTAAAACGTACCAAACCCCCTATAGTCATTTGCCTTTTCTCTCTATCGTTTTCTCCTCCATCGGTTTTCCTCCCTATCGCGTCGTCTTGTTCTTTGCTATCCATGTCTCTGTCGTCATCGTCGTAGCTGTCACCGTCCTCGTCTCTATTTAATGTGGATTTTGTACCGATTTTGTGAAATGTTGTTGATGAGTGAATAAGTTTTATACCGTCTGTGTGAATGAGTTACATACCGTCTATGTGATGAATGACAAATTTAAGCTAAAACTAACTATAAATGGCCCCTTAAATGGCACTTAAACTCAACCAGTAATGTATGTTTCAACTAGAGTTGTCAAATTGGGCCTAGCCCGCCGGGCCCAGCCCGGCCCATCGGTCGGTCAATAGTTTTTGGCCCGGTTTGACCTGCCCGTGGCCCGAATGTATGGCCCGTGAAATAGTGGATGGGCCGAACCACCGGCCGGTCTGACCGGTCCTGCCCGTGGCTCGCCCACCATAAAATTTTTTTTATGTATTAAAATAATTAATAAATAATTTAAGTAAGTTATAAATTTGTAATTAATGTAGTTCATAATTTTAACAATAACTTTTAACTTGTTAACTTATTAACTTTTCATATAAATTT
>JAOTAY010000002.1:13940312-13950607 GCA_025629805.1 Erythroxylum baracoense | reverse complement strand
GAATCCAGATCTTCCCATGTTGCCATCATGCCTTTTTTGTTTCCTTGATTCTTCTTTTGTTTTCTTTTGAGCAAGGGACATTCAGACTTGTAATGTCCTGGTTTGTTACACTCATAGTAGACGATAGAGCTTTTGTTATTCTTCAAGTCGTCTTTACTAATCCATTTTAAAGAAGAATCTTTATTTCCTTTAGTTTTCTTTTTCCACATCCTTCTAATATTTCTTGAAATGAAAGATAATTCGTCTTCATCTTCACTTGAATCTTGAACAGATTCACTGATATCGTCATTCTTGATTTCTTCAATCTTTAATGCTTTTGAAGACGAGCTTTTATTTTTTTGTATTTTTTTATTCTTCTGACCAACCTTTAGTGCAATAGATTTGTCCCTTTTGTGTTTATCTTCCGCATCAAATTCTACTTCATGGATTTTCAATGAACCAAGCAATTCATCTAGCTTCAGCTTGCTTAAATCCTTGGCCTTTTGTATTGATGTTACTTTGAGTCTCCATCTTTTTGGAAGACTTCTGAGGATCTTTCCGATATGATCTTGACTATTGTAGATTCTCCCTATAGCTTCATGTCCATTAATAATTGTTTGAAATCGCTCAAACATTTGATCAATAGACTCATCATCTTTCATTTTGAACAGCTCATACTGATGAATAAGAATACCAATCTTGGATTCTTTCACCTAGTTTGTGCCTTCATGTGCAATGGCCAATGCATCCCACATTTCCTTTGCAGACTCGCATCTATGAACCTTATCATAGTCACTTCTGTTTAAAGCACAACTTAAAAAGAACTTGGCCTTTGTATTTAATTGAACACAAGCTTTCTGATCGATTGACCATTCATCATGAGAAATATTTTTCCCTTCATAATCTGTTGGAATATATGGATCATTTTCAATGATATCCCAAAGATCAATGTGTGTGGATTCTATAAAGAGCCACATTCTGTCTTTTCAATAATGATAATCTTCACCATTGAATGCAGGAGGTCTTGTGACTGAGGCACCTTCAGTTATAAAAACATATGATTTCGTCATGGATCTTTGTCCTCACTTTGTAACAGTGTTTCTTGGAAACTTCGCTCTGATACCAACTGAAGTAAATCACTTGTTATTATAGAAATCACGTAATATGTAAGAATACATAAGAAGGGGGTTGAATTGTGATAAATCGTCTAAAATTGATATCTTTAAAAAGCTTCTTGATTTTCTTGGAAGATTCAGAAAATTTACAAAACAACGCACTTAAAACGTTTGAGTAATGCAATAATGGAAATAGTATCTATTCTACTAACAATATGAAATTAAAAAGATAAGGGTTAGAGAATATGACACCGCGATTTATACTGGCTCACCCTTAACCTTAGGATTACATCCAGTCCTCAGAGTATATCTGAGATTTCGCTATCTCTTTCAACTTTTACAAGTATTATTTTGCACTTCTAGAGCCTCTCCAGGTCTCTTTTACAAAGTATTCTTTATCTGCTATCTTAGCCTCTTCAGGCTATAGCCTTCCCTTCCCACTAAAAGATTTTGAGTTTTTTAAACTCTAATTACAGGTCTACTTGATCTCTCTTCTTTCTTCTTTTCACTGAAGCTATGTTTACAGTAAAGAATTGAGAATTGAAGGTTCAGAGTTGTAAGATTGTCTTATTTGTTCATTGTACTTTTCTCTGTGATTATAAGTGATATTTATAGTTAGAATCTTCAATGGTCTTCTTGATAACTGCTTGTAGAATCTTCAGAGATTAATTGTTAGTTGAGTACTATAACCAACTCTAACTAACTAACTAACATTGTAAGTTGTTCTTCAATAATAACATCTTGATTTGTTTTGTATAATTCGTCTTATGTCATTACTTCGTCTGATTTCTTCACATCGTCTGATGACTCTGCATCATCTGATGACTTTGCATCGTCTAATGACTTTGCATCGTCTAATGACTCCACATCATCTGATGACTTCGCATCTTCTAATGACTTTGCATCGTCTAATGACTTTGCATCTTCTAATGACTTTGCATTGTCTGATGACTCTGTGATTTGTGACGCTTACGTCTATCTGCACACTTAACAAACTCATCAAAATAGTTCACACACATTTCTATTATTATTATTATTTGACTTTCATCAAAATCAATGCAAGAAGTGAAGCCTTCTTGACTTAACATATGCATCTAAAATCTGTTATGTGGGTAAGAGAGATATCATTATGTTCGTCATGTGCACATTGACCTAAAGCCTTCTCCCTACTGTCCACTTATGACATATGAGCTCCAAAAAATGGACTCATTCTGTTCATCGTATAAACTTCGGTTTTGTCATTCTATTTTATGGGACTCTCTCGAGCCATATTGTCTGTGCATTCATTGAAATTTGCTGAGCATGATATATGGTTATATGTTTCATGATAATGATTGAAAACAAAGATATTTGATCTAATTTATGTGATTGAAATTTAAGTATGTGTGCTGTGAATTGAATTCACATATAAATAAAATTCTTTGATTGTTGTGAGTGTGTGTGGTTCGTCACCAATAGCTATAAACATATTAACCACTGAGCTTCTCAGCTCACCCCACAAATTTTCCATTTCTCAAGTGAAGAAATAGCAGATCAGTGAACCTTGCAAAAACTTCGGCATATCTCCAAGAAACAGTTCATTTGTAACTAAGTTGGTTTGGATCATTTTTAGTAGCTTTATAAGCATGTTAGGCATGAGCATCAATGTTGTATTTTAGTATTATGCTACTGATGTGGCTTTTGTGTGTAATTGGAGTAATGTACCTATTCTGTTTTATTTTGGGAAATGAATGACAGTAAGAGTTGAAGATTTTCTTCTGTTCATGTTCAAATTTCTTTCTGTTAGTGTCACTATGTTGGGAATAAAATTGTTAGTTATTTAATGATTTTCGAATAGATTTTACTGAAGCAATTGTTTATAATGGGAGTTTTGTATGTATAGGTTATGTTTATTGGTTTCGGGTCTTGTGGTATTGTGTAAGGTGTATATTGATAGAAGAGAGAAGAAGGTTGAGTCTTTTGTGATAAATAGCAAATAAATGTATTGACAGTAGAGAGAAAAGAGGAAAAAAAAGAGATGAATGTGTTCTAAAACTTTGAGGAATAAATTGGATTGATCTACATAGAATTTGATAAAAGTGTATTTATAAAAATTTTAGATCTTTTTCTTATCTTTCTAACGACATAAAGTTTGTAATTTTTTTATTTATGGATTGAAAGTTGTGTGGTTTTGAAGCTGGTGTATGCGACTGGGATGTCAGGATCGTGCTTGAACACAATCGCGACGTTCCAAAATTTTCTCGCAAACCTTCCCTCACCCCCATGCATGGTTCACTCACACTCGTGATTCTTTTATTTTTCTCTCATGCCTGTGGTTTTCTTTCCTCATGCCTTTGACTTCTTTGTTCTTCTCTCACACCTGTGACTCCAAACCCTCACACCCGTGAGATTTTGTTTAATTAGAAAGAGTCACAGACGTGACTCTCTTCACTCATGCCTGTGAGTTTTGCATGGCTTGACAAATTGTGTTTGTAATTGTCACACCTGTGACATTTTATGGCCCGCCCATGAGTGTTGTTTGAAAATTTACATAGACGTTTATTATTGATTTTACTCCCCATTCTCGACTCATTATGAGTTTAATTTAGTTTTTATTTGATCAAAATAATAAAAATGTATATTTATAGTTTTTTGTTTTAAAAGTCTCACCATGAATTTTTATGTCATGCCATTGACATTTGCATGTGTTGGTCCGAACAAAATAATTTTGTTAAATGAAATTCTTTGCTTTATTCTTCATTTTTACCCCTATTTGTGTTATTTTGCTTATTATTTATTTTTATCTGTTATTTCAAAAAGTCCCACCATGAATTCCCTTTATCTAAATTTTAATTTAATTATATGTTATAATTTTATTTTATTGAAATGTTCCCAAACTTATTTAATTATTATTTCATTAAATCCCAATTGTGGCTCGTAGTCGCCATGAAATCTGAATCGAGACCTGGGGAGAATAAGGGCAATTGTATCCAATGAAATTAATAATAGTTTGAAAAAAAATAGTGGTTTAAATATATTCCAATTTAGATATCTTAAATATTTAAATGAGACACCATATATAGATAAACACATTAAGATACAGATGATGGAGTTTTAGTGGTTGTATATTCGTTATCATAATCAAAGTTTTGATTAGGAATTCAAATAGAAAAAATTCCACTCCCATTACCTCAATATGATGCCTATTTGGCCATTGCTCGCTATAATATACTATTGAGATGATGAGCTTTTATATAAAAATAGGTTGACAAGATTCAAAGGACGATCATAAATTATGATCTAGGTTAACTCTTGTGCATTGTATAAAGTCGATAAACAAGAGAATACCATACCATAATAGGTTAAAGAACTTTGGTTGAGCTCAATCACCCAATGATATTTTCACTTATGTATTTTGTAGTGGAGGGAATAAGTAATGACAAAATAACTAGGATTATCACTTTAATTACAAGATTAAGGAATGATAACATAGGGTTGAAAATATATATTATATCTTTCGATATGCTTAATGAAGTTAACACCAATAGGCAACTTTTAAGTTCTAAAATGCTATTCATAAACGTGTTTCATGGCTAGTTATATTGAACTCCATTCTCCCTTCTAAGTAAAAACGGGCCCATGCTTTATAAGAGGTCACATGAATTATTGTCACCACTGGAATCATAATACAACCTATATATGACATCATATGATCACCTATTCAGGACATTATGACCCATACATTATTTCTTGCCAAAATATAAAGTACAACATGATTGACCACATAGTTTTATAGTTTATTGTGTTGAAAAAAATTGATATAAGTATAAATAGAATTATATTAAGATCCCACAAATGAAAAGCTGCAGGAGATGGAAAAACAAACTTTTTCTAATTACACTTGAGCATTGATTTTTGAAATGACCGTGATGAAGTAAAGATCAAGAGCATTATGAAAATTAATAAGGAATAGAAATTACAATTTCTTTCATATAAAATTTATAGAAGGGAAAGTCATTAATAAGATCACTCCTCTAAAAAAGAGCAATTCAATTATTATTGGACAAGATCAACTTATGAAAGAAGTAGTTAATTTCTACTCCAGCACTTTGGGAACATCATCAAATGTTATTTCCTTAATATAGATACTCAAGGAAATAATAAAAGAGAAACAATCTCTAAAGGAAATAAGCATTCTGATATAGCCAACTAATAAACTAGAAATTGTTAATGCCTAAGGGTTCTAAATCCCCAAAAGGCATATGGACCTGATGGGATCCTGATGGGATAAATGTGTTCTTTTCTATAAAGCATGGAATCAAATTTATGAAACTACCATGGAGGAAATTGAGCAAATTTTCAGGCAAAAGAAAATTTCGAAGGAATCAACAAAACTTTAATAACTCTAATTGCTAAAGGAAGAGAACATGATTCAATTGAATGCTACAGACTTATAACATATGGGAATTCCATATACATGATTAGAGCAAGGATACTAACTAAAAGAAAGAAGCAATTTCTACCTAACCATATAGGTTATAATCAGGGAGCTTTCATTCTAAGGAGGTTTATTAGTGATAATATTCATTTGGTTTAGGAATTACTAAAGAACTACACGAGGAAGAGGAGTAGTAGAAATTATATCATAAATAAAACTTTTAAAAAAAGTTTATGACACAATTGATTGAGGTTTTATCCTTAATGGATTGAAAGCTATTAGATTTCCTAAAACATTCACCAAGTCGATTCAATAATGCTTCACAATGGTTTCTTTCAACATATTGGTAAATGAGGAACCCTCAACTATAATTGTCATAAACATAGAGACCCAATTTGTCCTTATCTCTTTGCTTTAACTATGGAAATTCTCAATAGATTACTGCTAAGAGTTGTGGAAAGGTTCAAAGTCATCAAATTTCATTTGAGCTATAAGAAGTATAGGAATCTAAGTATAAGATTCTAAGTCTAAACTTAGTAGATTATTTATTCCTATTCTTAAGGGCTAATGACAACTCAGTTTTACCCTAGTAATAGCTCTCAAAATGTTCCAAAAAAATAATATAATAAAAATGGAATATATATTTCTTATAGGGCATCTAAGCCTTATATTAATCCAGGATTATTGGCATTAATGTTCTACTTCTACCACAAACTTAGTTAGGGATTCCTATCTCCTCTAAGAAACCAACGTTATCTGAATACAAACTTATCCTAGATAAAATTAGGGACAAATAATTTAGCTGGATATCAAAATATCTATTATTGGTGAGAAGAGCTCTATTGGTCTCCTCATTATTAAGCTGCTTAAATATATAATGGACTTCACACCTAGTGATAATGAATACCATAATAAAAAAACATGAGAAAAGCTTTAGATGGTTTCTCTAGAATGGTGGAATGAAAGGGATGAGTAATGCAAAAGTCAAATGAAAAGAAGCCATTGCTACTAGAAATCAAGGGGGCTTAGGTTTTATTCTTGTAAAGGTCATCAATATTAAAATGTTGGCTAAGAAGGCATGAAGATTATTAAAGGGAGGGAATTGCAAATGGATAAGATAGGTAAATAGTTACTACATCAAAAGGAGCTAGCTATTTTAGGAATTTCTCTTATCCAAATAATGCCTTTGTAGTTATGACAAACATACTCAGGAACAGAGATGAGATCAAAGAGGAAAACTTTTATAAAGTGGGAGATGGGAAGAAAACTTCCTTTTGGGGGGATAAATGGACTCAACAAGGGGAACACAACTATATCCATAACTTACACCCAATTAAGGTAATCTATCAACAAGAAGCAATAGTGTACCAGGTACTTTCCAATAAAAGTACCTTAGAAAGACACCTTCTTGAGTCAACAATTCTACAAGTCATAAGAAACTACATCATAGACCTTACAAAATAAGGCACTGTGGTACTTGGAAGCATAACATCAGGTGAACCAACCAATATATTGTTTAAGAAAATGTTTCGGCATAAGGAAATAAAAGTGGGGTGGCACAAATTGGTTTGGTGAAAATTTACACTCCTAAGGACAACCTATACAGTATGGTTAGGAAGTAAGGGGAAACGACCTATGATTAACAGATTATCAAAGTTCCTAATAATCGTTAATAGATGATGTCTATGTGAGAAGAATATGGAGACCATGAACCATCTATATTTAAAGTTTCCATATATGGCGAAAGTGTTCTCTATTTTGCAAGCTTACAATTTATAACCCTCAAATACCGCAAGTGCACGGGTAGCGAAATGTATATGTGAAGCATCGATCCCACAAGGAGGTGTAAATTAATCTAGTCTTAAGTTATCTAAGGATAATAAAATTACTAAAATGAAAAGAAAAATTAAAAAGAAAAGTAAACATTAACATACACATGCATATCATTAACATACACACATGCATATCATTTGGTCTGATGATTATAATTATTAATTTAGAATTTTTGGTGAAAATTGGGTGATTTCTAAAATTTATGTATTTTTGGACTAGGAAAAATGCCAAGTGGCAAGACAAATTTATTTGTGATAATAGAAATAAGTGACATATGACAATAGAAATAAAGTGACAAAAGGCAGTAGAAATAATTGACAAGTGTCATAGAAAATTGGGTGACAAATGGACTAAAAATTGAGAGATAAATGGACTAGTTATTAAAAGACCATTTAGGGACTACAAGGAGGTGACAACTGGCATGTGACAAATGTCACTACCACTCACCACTCATCACCCACAAAACTCACACATTTGAAAGACCAATTTCGTTGTCTTGCATTTTCACCAAATGCTCTCCTTCTTCATCTTCTTCGTTTTCTTCTCCATCTCACGACACTCTCATCCTTTCCCTCACCATGTTGATTTTTTCCAAACTCCTTTACCTTGTTTCTTCAAGATCCTTGTGTCTTCTTCATCTTATTACTAAAAGCCTAACCTTCTCCTCCTTGAAGAGTTCATGATCGTGTGATTTGGAGGGTTAGGGTTGAGTGATGTTTTGAAGAAGCTTGGTGCTGAAACAAATAAGTAATACATCAAACTTCATAGGGTGTTGTAAATGAAACATATATGGTTATTGTTTTGAGATTGAATGATCATGAAAATGGTGTTGAAGTATGTTGTAACGTGGATGTAGAAATGAGTAGGTTTATGTTCTGTTTTTAGTATAAATGATCAAAAATAGATTATGAGTTGTGTTAAAGATGTTTTTGAGATGGATTGATAATGAAAATGGTGATGAACGAGTGATGAACATTGATGAATGTTTGTGTTCTATTTTTTGAGATTATGAAAACCATGGATTATAAGTTGTCGTGTAGATAAAATAGATTGGCATTTAAGGTAAAAGAAAAGAAAATTTATGTTAAAGAAAAGATTAGTATAGTGCTCTTAAAATGAGAAGAACTAAGATGATAGTAAAGAATAAAGATCAGTTCTGTTTTTGTATGATTGATAAACAATGATTTATGAATTGTTTTGTGGATGATATTGAGTTGAAATGGAGGTGAGAATGAAGAGGAAATGAAGTAAAAAGGATAAACTATGCATAAGATGTGTTAGATGGAACTTGTAGGAGTTGAAAATTTGGAAAATGGGAAGAAGAATTGCTGGATTTTTTAGAATAACATAACCTATGATTGTGGGAAATGCAAATAAAGTGCTGGAATTATTCTGGTGGACTAACCCACGATTATGGGAAGTCATCCACGATTGTGGGACAGGCCATTAAAGTTTATTCTTGTCTTTTAAGTAATACTTGAAACAATAAATGCTAAGGTGTTTTCCTATGATGTATTTATGCTTGAATGAGGCTTGAAAAGAACCTAGTTTGATGAAGGATTAAATGATTAAATGTTTGATGTGTTTAGGGTGATAACTAAGGTTATAACTTAAATATGGACGGTTGATATAATGTATCAAAAATATGGAAATTTAGAGATGTTATAGGAATGAAAGTGACATTATGAATGCTAATGTGATTTAAAGGAAATGAATGATGTGTATTAAGTAAAGATGAATGAGAATTTAGATATTATGTGATCTTATAATGCTAGAATAACATTGGTGAATGATTGATTGATGAACTTAGAATAATCAAGTATATTTGAGCTATGAACCTAAGGTCAAGCTAGACATACATAAATGATGATGTTTAAATGATCAAGAGATGTGATTAAGGAAACATACCCAGAATAGTCAAATTGAGCATGCATTGTACATAACATATATACATATGTGTATGATTGAATACTTATGTGATTGATCAAATTAGTAATGCCTGTACAATGTGTGTAATGCATGAAGTTAGATACACAAAATTGAACGTTAGTGTCCAAACGTTTCCAGATTATGAAGACAATAGTTAATCTGGAGTATACTGTGAGTCAACATAGATGGTCTCACATTGATTGATTATTTCTGTAATTTAATTTATTAAACTATTATTGATGTGAATGTGTTAATTCTAGACATTGATAGTCCAAGGCATTTGATGAATGAAATTTACATTCGAAGTGCTCGTTGAATGTAAATTTGAAAGAAATAAGTGTTCTCAACCAAGTTGTTGAATGTCGGACTTATGACCGATAAAAAAGTGAAAAGTGAATGTGTTTACTAAATGAATGTGATTGACTGAATATATGTGATTTGATACATTTCATTACATGATGTGCATGATCAGATAAAGACAGTTGTGACCAAAGTAGATAGTGAAAAAGAGCTTAAAGCTCATAATGTATATGAAGAGTCATAGGCTCATTAGTAAAATAAGCACAGTATCCAAAACAGATATGAGACGGTTATCAATGAGCCCGATATCTACAACAGATATGGGATAGTTAAAAAGTCACTTAATTACAACAATTAACAATGAAAGTGGAGTCTAATGAGCAATTGCATATAAAATTGATATGTGTAATATGATCCATTGAAGTTCATTGTATAGACTATTTTGAAAAAAAAACGTGAAATATCTCACATAAATTGTATTTGTGAAACATGAGGAAATGTGAAGAAATGTTCAGTATTTATTGATGTGATTTATCTATAAATTAAATGTGAATTGTGAATTGTTTTGTGTAACATCCCCTCACCTATGGGAAGGGTAATTTAGTAAATTGGAACGGGTTAGGAATGCCTAAAAGTGTTTTGCTATGTTCATGCATTCATTTATGCACATGAATAGCGAATAGTGAATTTTTGCACATGTAAATGACTGTACATGCATTCAT
>JAOTAY010000002.1:13908882-13925849 GCA_025629805.1 Erythroxylum baracoense | reverse complement strand
AATATATTATTAGTCATATAAATTTAAAATTATAAATAATAAAATATTAAATTAAAATAAGAAAAATATAAATAAAAGCCTAAGAGGACGAGGAACACAGAGAACTAGAAAGAACGAAGAAGACGATACGTTGGACCTGCTTTCTATTAGTTGAAGGTATAATAGAAAATAATAATTATCAGAAGGTTATTAATGGAAAGCAAAATTTCTATCGCAGAAGTACTTTCTTACCGCAATCCTCTTTCTACTTATCGGTTTCTGAAGTGACATCGCACTTTCCTCTAACTTCCAATTATTCGCCCGCAGATCCAAACATGTGACTGCGTTTGAATCTGCAGTGGATAAGTACTTATCTCCACCACACCACAGATTCAAACGCAGTCTTAATTAGTTTTAGAAGCGAAATGGGCAGAGTAGACCGAATTGAAGTGGTTAGCTAGCGAGTGTTGAAATGCTGATGCATTTGCGACTCTGGCAAGAAGCTTTTGGATTGCCCATAAAAGTCCTCTATAATTACCAAAAGGTCACTATAAGGTTTGGGAGGTTATTAATAAAATGTAATATTATTTTATCGTTTAGGAAGAGAGTTTATAATCTAATACAATAGAATAAGACTGCGTTTAGATTTGCAGTGTAGTTGGGATAAGTATTTATCCACTGCAGTTTCCAAACTCAGTCACATGTTTGGATCTGCAGGTGAATAACCAGAGGTTGGAGGAAACTGTGATGCCGCCGCAGAAATCGATAAGTAGAAAGAAGGTTGCGGTAGAAAAGTGTCTTTGCGGTAGAAATTCTACTTTCCATTAATAATTTTTTGATAATTATTATTTTCCATTATACCCTCGACTAATAAAGTGCTTCTTTATATTTTCTTATTTTAATTTAATAATTTAATATTTATAATTTGAATTTATACGACCAATAATATATTTTTATGAAATATTTAATTTATTAAATTTAATTTATTTATATTTTCTTATTTTAATTTAATATTTTTATATTTATAATTTGAATTCATATGACTAATAATATATTTTTATGAAATATTTTATATTCTAAATTTATTTTATTTATATTTTTCTTATTTTAATTTAATATTTTATTATTTATAATTTTAAGTTTATATGACTAATATTGTATTTTTATAAAATATTTTATTTATATTTTTCTTATTTTAATTTAATATTTTATTATTTATAATTTTAAATTTATATGATTCATAATATATTGTTAATTATTTATACAACAATTAATAGTTTGTTAAATCAATAGATTTTTTAGTCATTTTATCTCTTTTCAGCAATTGCAACCACATTTGTCAAACACTTATTTTCACGTTTCAGCAGTTACCAAAATTGCATTCTCAAACACATAAATACTTATTGAGAATAAGTACTTATCTTTTCAACAGGTTGATTTCAGCAAGTTATCAACCGCCATCGCTCCCCCAAACCAAGCCTAAGATAGAAGAGCAGGGTTTCACATTACATCTCATTCTATCCTAAACGGTAAAAATAAGTTACCTCTGATTTGGGGGGTTTAGAATAGAATGTAAAATGATAAACAACATTTCACTATATTATATTATCAACCCTTCTTCCAAACAATATTTCACTATATTATATTATGAACCCTTTCATCCCTCCCAAACAATAATTTTCTAATATTACATTCATTTACATTTCATTCCATTATAAATCATTCCATTTCATTAAAAACCTTACAGCTAACTAAACATAGCATAAAGTATAAATTAATATTTTAGACCGGGCAGGACATCTAAAGGGACAATTTTAAGTCTTAATATTTTGCAAAAATTTTTAAATTGGTCTTCATTATTTTTATAATGCTAACATATCCATCAAATAATTTATTTTATAGATAATTAATCTTAAAGTGTAAAACCATTCGAAAATTTTTCAAATCAACGTCCAAGTTTTTAAATATTTAATTGAGTAACTAATTTTTTAAAACCTTAATAGTTCAGTTCAAAATATTAACTCCGTTAGTAATTTGCTGATTTAACTAACAAAATCTTTGTTATTAGGTTTTCACCTGAAAAAAATCTTTCTACTTCACTCTAACCATCGCCATTATTTTTTTAGGTTAACATTTACATGTCATGAATGACAAAGATTTTGTTAATTATTTATTTTTACTTTTTTATTAATTAGATAATGAACTTGCTATTTATTTAATTATTTAATTATATGTTAATTTTTAAAAATCAAAATAAATTTAATAATCTAATTAAACTCAAAATATCCAACACCCATTATTAGAATTTAACCCAGTACTCTTCGTTAGCTATTAAACCCTAATATCTCTTCCATTTCTACGAGACTTTCTTTCTTCCCTCATCTTCGATACTTGTTAACTAATGAACCTCTCAATCTTAAAAAATGAACCTCTCTATCTTCAAACCATAAAAAGCATTTGGAGATAAGACTACGTTCTTAATCTTTTGGAGGACATAGAAGACTTTCAAGTTTGCCCTATTACTATGTCATCAATGGGTAGTCGTATTATCATTTTCACACTCAAAAGGGCATAGGGTATGGTGTTAGTTTATGTCTTATAGCTAATCGGTTTAGTTGTAGTTTAGTAACAATTATTTAAAAGCATTTTTATCTTGTATATGTTTAGATATATATGATAAGTCCATTAGATAATTATTTATTACAAATGAAATTGTAATGAGATTTTAATTATGAGATTCATATCGCATTTATGTATTATCCCTAAATTGTTCCTAGTCATTGTTCTATTAAGACTGGACATTAATATAATATAAAAAGATTAGCACACATTATATTTTTCCTTATGAAGGAAGTAGTCGATCTCATTGGATAAATTATGGAGATACTTAAACAAACGTATGGATGCTTATTAGAGAATAAATTCACTGAACTAACTCGATATTAGAAATCCATTTGAAACATTACTTGTATGTTTATGGAATTCTCATTGTGATGATTGTATAAGTGATCATTTGACTTGAAGTCTCCAAAGTTATCTTGTATAAGGATTAAAATGTTTTGATACTACTTATGACCTGTTTAATCATGCGTCGTTCAATTAGTAGTTATTGGATGTAGCATGAACTCTATGAAGGTAATTGTGTGATCAAGATAGGATTCATCACCTTTAAGTAATTAGGGAGAATGGTTCGTTGCTCTCGATTAGTATTGATTCAAGAAATTCTTGCCAAGGTAGAATGACATTTTTTAACTAGTTTACAAATGCTATTAATTGAATCAATAGCTAATGGCAGAGAACTAATATGCTTGGACTAAAAAAGAGTAGATATTAATTTTATGCTTTGTTTAATTGGAATATTGTTTGATGAAAGGATTGAATTATAAGAAAAAAATAATGGACGGAAAGGATAGTCAAAACCACTTTGATATTCCTAAATCACTACAACAAAACATTGAGTTTTTAGACACAAAAGGTGAAATTTTTAGACGCTTTTTTGTGTCTTAAAAATAATTTTAGACGCTTTATAAAGCGTAAAAAAACAAGTGTCACAAAACTATTTTCGATGATTTTCTTAGACAAATAGATGCGTTAAAAAATATAGATTTTTTACACATCGAAGTGTCGAAAAAACATATATCTTTTATGCATCTAAACGTCGAAAATCTAAGCGTCGAAATTCTATTTACACATAAATGCGTCGAAAACATACATTTTCGACGATAGTTTTAGACACATAAATGTTATTTTCGACGTTTTGTGTAAGCTTTTATATGCTTTTCTTTGTCGATATTTTTCACTTTTAGACTTTTTTTACGTCAAAAAACTCCACCATTTTTGAGTAAAAAATAAGCTTACAATTTGCTTTGTTCATCTTTTTTAAGATCATTCATATGCATATTATTATAATAAATTTTACAAATTAATCTAAAATATTTATTTGCATATTATTAAAATAAATTAACACTTTTGTTAATAAATATTATATTACACAGATTTATATGTATATAATAGCATAAATTAGCTGAAAAAACCTGTCATTAAAATATAAATGTATAGAGTACTCAGATTTATATGCAATTGCTCTCCCAAATATCGAAAGTAGCTAAATCAAAATTTGGCTACGTACATATATGTCCATAACTAATTTGTGCTAAATAAACCTCCCAAATATGAGGTTTGTTTTCTGCAACAATCCTCATAAACCTTTTGCACATGGCAACATTATCCTCCTCTGTTGATGGCACTCTTAAATTAAAAGGAGCAACTCATTAAACCCTTCCATCGTGATTCTTTCTATCCCCTTCTGATATTAAAATACCTTTTCTTAACGTGCCAAAAAATTTGGAAGTTCAATTGCTCCATTCAAGTGGTTGTTTAAAGCATTCAGAATTATGAGCCTCATAGCATAATTTCTTCTGGTTCAATTGTTGACCCTGAATAAGTTGAAGATTCAAAACCTGCATTTCAGATTCAATCCAGAAAAAGAAAAGTTACTGTTCGTGTCCAGCACAACACACTGCATGTGTAACAGGCCACTCGCCATTGATCCAACTTCTATTTTGCACATTAAGAGAAGATTTCAGCACTGGAGTAACATAAGAAGGAGATAACAAAGAATCTCGGTGGATGTGCTCAACTAAACCAATGTCAAACATTGATATTAGTTGTGTAAAGAAACATACTTTGACAACACGATGAAGTATGTTGTTGGCATGCAAGTACTCAAGTACTATTAGGAGTTGAGTCAGCCAGCAGTAGAGTTTCTTCCTAATGTAGTCAAGTGTAAAACACGATTGAGAAAAGTTAAATTTGTAAGAGAAGAGGTTTTAAGGCTTAAAAGGTTTAACTGCTATTAGATTGTCATAAAATCGATTAAAGATTGAATAAAATTGAAGAATTTGAAATATGATTGAAAGAGATTGTCTTTATTCAACAAAAATTTTAAATTTTAATTGAAAAATAAGACTGTTAAATAGAAACTAAGTGGTTTATTTTAGTTTATAAAAACTTATTGGTTTACAAAAATTGATCAATTAATTAATAAGTTGATCAATTTTTAACACCAAGGATTATTAAAGTAAATCGAATTAAAAAGTTAAAAATCGAACTGAAAAAGTGGCTAATTCAAGGTTTTCACATTTCAACCAACCGAATCAGTTCAATTTTTTAATCGTTAATAATCTCTACTTATAAGTATCTTATATCATATCTCCGCAAGATGATCATGCTACCATTGAAACAATGATTTAGTGATAAAATTCTACAAGATTCTTTTTAGCATTTATTTAAACCTTACAACTTTTATTTCAATTATCATCATCATTAACAGGAATAGCCTAAATACATACTTTGATTTTTAATGAGACCGTTGTTCCTTTCATATGCCTAATGGCTCTAATATTTCACAATACATTATTGGTTGAACATGGTAAGGAATTATATCAAAAGAATTTTATGATCCAAATAACTATTTCTATTATGAAAAATGTGTTATGGCTTGATTAGTAATTGATGTTACATTAAGACCTCGTTAACTTAAAATAATACCATTTAAAGTTAAATATACATTAACTAGGACTTACTTTATTTTTGTTAAACCAAAGTTAAAATTCATATAACTTTGAATTCAAGTATTAATTCATACGTAGAACAATATATATTTTTAATAATTCATAAGTATAAGATATCTTAAATGCTAAACACTTTTAGCACAATATTTATGCATTTAGAATATTGAAGTTTAGTAACTTTTGAATCTATCTCTATAGATCTTTGTTTTCAAAATTTAAATTGTTACCTTTTCAAATTCTATTGAGAGTTGTTTTTTAGTTATCATATCTTTAATAAATGAAAATATGAATTATTATTCCCTATGAGTAGATGTCATCTATATAGTCCCACTAAAGAAGACAAATACTCCCAGTAACCTTCTTATAAATATAATGTATCCATATTCATTTTCAAAAGAAGCTCTTTGATTTCATTATAAAAGTGAACTTACAACTTCTTTTAACCTTTTGGCAATATATCAAATGTACCAGGCAAAGACACTAATTCTATTAAAATGTACCGTTATGATATTTAAACTATTTCAAACTTTATCTTACTCTTATTACTCATTTTGATAACCATTCTCCTATATAAGTATGTATTGAAGTAAACGTTATGTTCAATAAGGCTTATAAGATTATATATTGAAGTAAACATTCTGTTCAATAAGGTTTAGAAGATTATACCCAACATTTTAGATATCTCATAAATTTTTTATTATCCAATCTTAGTAGAATGCCCAAAAACACACTAGTGGATTGGGCCAATCCTACAAACACTAGCTCAGGCCTTTATTCCTTTTATGTTGTTCCCTTTGTTATTTCTCACCCCTCAGACGATCTTGTATATTGTTATAGTTGGATGTCCTTTTCAGTACTGTACAGCTAGCATTGTAATATTGTTAGTTTTCTATTTCTGTGATTCTAGGAGTAATAGCCAATAGAAAAGAGTAAAAAGTAGCATAAATAGAGTCATTTACATACAAAAACAAATGAAGAAAATTATTGTTTTCTTCATTGTTCTTCACCTACCATTTCTAGCATGGTATCAAAGCAACAAATCTAATTCTTCTACCCTAGCCTACATATGTCAACTACAGTCGAGAATAGTGGCTCTAATGCCACAAATATGCCCACATCAAATGAATATGAACCCTACTCTATCATTAACACTGAAAATCCTGGTACTGTGCTTGTCACCACACCATTTAACGACAACAACTACATCACCTGGAGTAAGTTCATGACCATAGCTTTGTGTGCCAAAGACAAGCTATCCTTCATAGATGGAACCTGCATCATGCCCACAAAAGATCCGATTTTGTTAGCAAAATGGAAGAGATCAGACAGCATGGTAAAGTCATGGATTCTCAATGCCATGATTAAAGAACTAGGTGATGCTTTTTTATCCTTTACTACAGCTAGGGAACTTTGGGTAGAATTGCAAGAGAGGTTTGGTGAAGCTAATGGTCCATTATTGTACCAAATAAAAAGGGAGATAAGCTCTCTTAAATAAGGCACCTTAATAGTTTCTACTTATTATACTAAGCTTACAATATTATGGGATGATTTGTCAAGTTAAGTCCTATTCCTATGTGTACTTATGATGCTTCCAATGCTATCATGACTAAGGAAAATGCTCACAAACTTGTGCAATTTTTAATAGGTCTAAACGATGAGTTTGAGCACGTTGTTAACCAAATTATGTTAATAGAGCCATTACCTACAGTGAATAAAGCTTTTTCTATGCTACAAACTGTTGAAAGACAAAGAGTAGTGAATTCTACCATGGACAGTACTCCTAATATGGCAATGCTAGCTAAGCAGTCAAATGGCATGAAGAAAGGTGGGAGAAGTAATAATAGTTCGAGCAAAGGACCTTATCTCAAAAAGGAGGATAAGTACTATGAAAAGTGCAAAAAGAATGGGCATACCTTGGAGACCTACTTCAAAATTCATGGGATCCCCGACTAGTACAAAGAGCTTATTGCACAAAGGGAGAAAGGAAAGGCAAATATGGCACAATTAGCTAATAGTCTAGCATATACCATACAAAAGCAAAATGAAGAAAACTCATTGAATGGGAAAATACCCTCCAATCTTGCCAATTTCATTTAACAAGAAATAAGTAAGGCTATCAAAGGCAAAACTACTAGGGAGGTAAAATATTCAGGGTTTCAAAATTACATAGGTAATACTACACATTCTGTGAACACAGCATTCAATAATACTGACTCTTGGCTTATTAATTCTGGTGCATCTACACACATGACAACAGATCTTAGTCTTTGCACTAAATATGTTGCTAATAACGCTTATGATCCTGTTACTTTACCTTATGGAACTAAGCAAAAAGTTGCTCATGTTGGTCAGACACATATGGCAGACATATTCTCTCTTAGAGAAATTCTACATGTACCTAATTTCTTCAAGAATCTGTTGTCTATTAATAAACTCACTACTCAGAATGAAGTTGTTGCGGTGTTTATCAATAACAAGTTGTTTTTGCAGGACCTTCGGACTAATGATGGTATAGCTATTATCAGGGCAATGAATGGATTGTATCAGCTAGATTCAGACACTCTCCTAACTCCAAACAGCCTAAAAGGTCCCTCTTTAGAATTCTACAAGATTGAGAATGTTGCCTTTACTGTTTCTGTGAATTTTAATGTGTGGCATTCTAGACTAGGGCATGTATCTAAAGAAAAATTGTAGCACATTAATGAAATAAATGTTTCTGTTCCAATCAAACATGAACGTCAAGTGTGTCCTTTGGCTAAACAACATAGAAAACCTTTCCCTAAGCGTGAAATACCACAAAGGCCTTTTGAGATCATACACGTAGACTTATGGGGACCCTACAATATTGTCACTATGGGTGGTTTACATTACTTCCTCACCATTGTGGATGATTACACAAGAGTAACCTAGACCTTTATTCTAAGACACAAACAACAGACACTACAAACCATTGTGTAGTTTCTTAAATCCACTGAGAGACAGTTTGACACTAGAATATTAAAAATACAGACTGATAATGGAAGGGAGTTCATTAATCACGAATGTAACAACATTTTCACAGAGATGGGAATTCAACACCAAAAGAGTACTCCCTACATACCTCAACAGAATGGGGTAGTGGAAGTTAAGCACAAACACTTACTACAAATTACTAGGGCCCTACTTTTCAAAGTCAAATTACCTAGAGGTTATTGGGGAGAGGCACTCTTAACTGCTACATACCTGATAAATAGAATCCCAACCAAAGTCCTGGGTTGGATGAGCCCCTTCGAAAAACTGAACACACAAAAACCAAACTATGAACATCTCAAAATTTTTGGTTACCTTTGTTTTGTATTGGATAAAACACCAAACAGAACAAAATTGGATCCTAGGTCAAAAAGGTACATTTTTCTTGGATACATGCCAGATTACAAGGCCTATAGAGTGTTGGATTTAGATACAAAGATAGTATTTGTATCAAGGGATGTTATATTTTATAAGGATGTTTTTCCTTTAACAGAAAGTGTTACCAGCACCACACAAAACCTAGATCCTTTGTTCGTAAGTAGCTTAACTAATAAAGGCACAGAATATCCTACACAAATACTAACAATGGAAACTACACAACCTACTAAACAAAGAGACGACAATCCAATATAAACACCATATGACCAACAAAGTTCCCAACCATCCGACTACCTTATATCTGACAACCTACCAAACCAAAACACATTACCTACTACTCCCTTACAAAGAAAAAGCAACAAAACCCATAAAACACCTAAATACCTGTAAGACTATGTCCATAAAACCACAACACATCAATCCATTCACTCCCTTGATCATGAAAATGTAACGTTGTAAGTTTGTTATCCTGCAGGAACAACTGAAGAAAGGTTAAAGGTGTTGAATATCAAACATAGCAATACCTACAACAACTTCATAGGTAATGTCTCTGAAATTTTTGAACCTTTATCCTACGATAATGTTAGTAGAGATGAAAGGAGGGTAAAGTCCATAAATGTGCAGATGTCTGCCTTAGAGAAAAATGGAACTTGGAAACTTACAGAATTACCTAAGGGGAAGAAGGCTATAGCTTCAAAATGGGTGTACAAAGTAAAGTACAAAGCAGGCGGGACAGTGGACAAACTAAAATCCAAACTTGTGGCTAAGGGTTTTAGCCAAAGGGAAGGGGCTGACTACTCGGAGGTCTTCTCTGCAGTAGCAAAGGTTGTGACTATAAGAATATTCTTGGCATTGTTGCCTCTAGGCAATGGCCAATTCATTTATGCGACATCAATGATGCTTTTCTTCACGGATGTTTAGAAAAAGAACTTTATATGCTACCCCTACAAGGTTACACTAAGGCCAAGGAGGGGCAGGTGTGCAAGCTAATAAAGTCTATCTATGGCTTGAAACAAGCTAGCAGGCAGTGGAACAAGGAATTATCTACGAAGCTATATTCCTTAGGATTCACAAAATCAAAGGCAAACTACTTTCTATTCACTAAGGGCATAGGAGATGATTTCATGGCAGTAATTGTTTATGTAGATGAAATTTTAATGACAGGTGCAAATAAAAAGCAGATAGAAACAATTAAGAAGGCATTAAATGCATAATTCACTATTAATGACCTGGGATATGCTAAATTCTTCTTAGGAACTGAAATAGCAATAGTAGAAGAAGGGATGATACTTACTCAAAGCAAGTACATCAGAGACATCTTGCAGGAGACCAACTTATTGAATTGCACACCCTGTGTAACACCCATGGTTCCTGGAAACAAATTAACCATTAAAGAAGGTGAGTTATTGGAGAAACCAAAAATGTACAGGAGATTAGTGGGAAGATTACAATACTTAGGCTTCACTAGACCTGACATTACGTATGTAACACAGCAGCTTAGTCAATTTATGAGTAACCCTAGACTACCACATTGGGAAGCTGCTAAACGAGTGCTAAAATGCCTCAAAGGAACCCAGGATTTAGGAATTTTTTACCCAGTAGAAGAGAACCCTCACCTTATGGCCTATTCTAATTCGGATTGGGAAAGTTGTATCTTCACTCGACGATCCTTGACCGGCTTTTGTGTGTTCCTCAGAAAATTTCCAATCTCCTGGAAAATAAAGAAACAAATGACAGTAAGTCATTTATTAGCTAAATCAGAGTACAAAAGCTTAGCGTCAACCACTTGTGAATTAAAGTGGATAACATAGTTGCTTCAGGCGTTTCAGTTTAACAATCAAGTACCTATGCCTTTATATTGCGATAACCAAGCCGCGATCTACATCTTCAAAACCTAGTCTTTCACAAGAGGACGAAGCACCTCGAGATCGGCCTCCATTTGGTTTGAGATTGCGTGAACTTAGGGTTTCTACAACTAAAGCACGGGAGCACAAAAAAATAACTCGCGAATCTCTTTACGTAGCCACTGTGCACATGCGTGTTTTTGAGTCCTCTCAGTAAGCTCAGAGTCGTTTGCTCTCAACCGAAGCTCCCACTTGATGGGCGAGTGGTAAAATGCCTAAAATCACACTAGTGGATTGGGTCAATCCTACAGACACTAGCTTAGGCCTTTATTCCTTTTTTGTTGTTCCCTTTGTTATTTCTCACCACTCAAATAGTCTTGTATATTGTTATAGTTGGATGTCCTTTTCAGTACTGTACAGCTAACATTGTAATATTGTTAGTTTTCTGTTTCTGTGATTCTAGGAGTAATAGCCAATAAAAAAGAGTATAAAGTAGTATAAATAGAGTCTTATACATACGAAAACAAATGAAGAAAAATATTGTTTTCTTCACTATTCTTCACCTACCATTTCCAACAAATCTAATTATAAACTTATTAGATAAGATATGCTTCAACTAAGTACTATATCCTAAATCATTAACTTTGACTTTGATGAGAGTCTTAACATTAAAAATTTTGTATGGAATCTTCCTAATTTGTTTGGATGAAATTATCAAAGGTAAGTTATTGTATAAGGAATAAACATAAAAGAAATAAATATTTTATTCTATAATATCTCATATTGTACATTTCTTCTTACATAAATTGATATTGTTATAGAATTTAATTATAGAGATATTCATTATAGAATCTCATTACCTGTAGATAACTAAGAAAATTTAATGTAAATATTACCACATCGATCTTATTGCAATGCTTTGACATTCTCAAAGCCTTGCCTTTGATCATATGTAAATATATTGAACATTCTCAAAATTTATATTAGTATTGCATTTAGTATATATGATTATATTATATAAAGTCATTAGTAAATTTAATGAAATACAAGTATTCATCATTTTCTAAATTATTGTTCTGTCAAATATATCATATGTATAAAATTTAACAATTCGATATAATAATTTTCCTTTCGTTAAAGGTTGGTTTGTTCATCCTTCAACCAACAAGTTCCATACAATATATGTATATATATCCTTGTATGTAACTTTATTATTTTCACTTTGGTGATTTAACTATTATAATATAAATGATAGTTTTAGTTATCTAACTTTGTTGTCTTTCAACTTATGTTAAGTATAAGTTTCTCTTGATTTAACACATATAAATTGTTTGAATAAACTTAGATAAACTATTTTTAATCAACAATTTACTTTTTTATCCTGTTTTGTAAATTGTTGTAATATTGAATCCAAATTTATTGTCAAATACACAAAATATTAATTAGAAATATATATGATCTCTATCATATCTAGTATTGACAAAAAAAAAGTCATGCAATTATTTTCTTCTAATGATAACTATTATCACATCTAAGCAAATGTCTTCAATTCCAATCCTTATCTACACTTTTAGTAAGCTAACTTAAATAGAACATTTCTTTCAGGATACTATACCTTTTAGCTCTACTTTATGCAATTGTTTGTGTTATACTATCATAATGTTGATATCCATCTTATATGTTGCCTTTAAAGTATACGAGGCATTAGTCAATTATAAAATGTCACCACATTTTGCATATATATGACATTAACACATTGCTCAAACTTTGAAACAAAATTCTCAATAAAGGATTACATAATAGATGTACAATTTTTATTTCTTTCTTTGAGAACTCTTCTTAAATTTATTTATGCATAAGAACTTTGGTTTATTACGATTTATTATCAGTTATATTAAATAACAGTAATTGACTACTCATAGCTTTACTACTATTTTAAAAAGATTATTTTAATCTCTCTAATTGGCTATGGTCTTATTTAAATTTAATTGATCTTAAGTTTACTTCATAAATCAACTAGACTTAAATTAGATAAATAATAACGTTATTAATCACATTTAATATGAATCCTAAATTTATTAGGTAACAACTCTTTATCAAAATATATCTTTTATATTATTTCTCACACTACCTTTAAATTCATACATTCATGTTCTAAACATGTACTTAGTATTTTAATAAGGGAGTTAAATTTAAATGATCTCATAAAACACATAAAATGCATATCAAATTGTATCAAACACATATAAAAACACGCAATTGAACGTGAAATATGATTAATTATATCTATACAACATCAAGCCTTGGTTAATACTAGTTATTGATATAACATTTATAATATAAACAAGATTTCTATCTCTTTAAAAATTAAACTAAATCATTGATTCCAAAGTAAATTAAATTCTTATTTCAAATTGAAATTAAAATTTGTTTTATTTGAAAATAACTTTTAAATTCAAATTTAGAAATTATTTTTTATTCTTTTTACTTCTGAAAAAAATCAATTAAAATTTATTTTTAACAAATTACTATTCATACTTATTATAATTTAGGAGAAGGCTTTTCAAATTTTAACAAGTAAAGCATAGAATCTAATTAAAAAATAATTTTATAATCCAATTAGAAAAAAAAATTTCTTAACTGAAAAATTATTTTCTAATATTAAAATAAAATTGATTTTAAAATTAAATAAAATACTTTTAAATTTAATTAAGAAAATTTTATTTATTATTTAATCAGAGATTAATTTCTCAATTATTCAGAAAATTCTTTATTAATTAATTTGATGATTATTTTCTAACGTATTCAAGAAATATTCTTTTTTCCTAATTAAGAAAGAAAATATTTTTATAATTTTAATTTACAAATTTTTTGTTGCGATAAATTAAAAAAAGTATTCTTCAAATTAATCAAAAATATTTTTTATAAATAATAAACTTAATCAGTTTCAAGGAAATTGAAATAATCAACTTTAATTAAGAAACACTTTTCCTAACTAAACTAAGAAAATAATTTCTTATTTTTTAAAGAGTTTAACTAATTATTAATTTATTGTTATTGAAATATAATTAATTATAGAAATAAATTTCTAATATTTAAATTAAGAATAATTGTGAATATGCAGGATAATTGATTGAGTCAAAACCAATAAAGACATAAATATATTCAAAGCTAGAGTTTAAAAGGAGAGAGAGGGATTCGAACCCTCGATAGTTCCTTATGAACTATACCAATTTTTTAGATCGAAGCTATCAACCACTTGACTATCTCTTCAAAAGATAATTTTATTTTACTATTTTTTTATTTAGCCGAATAGAGCATGGGTGTAAAAGTGGATATCATCACTATACTCGTTATGTTATATATTACACTAATATATGTACAAGATATAATAATCTATATATAGTAACCAAATCATTCATACAACTACTCCTAAATTAAGAGAAATTATAAAGGAAATATATAAAGTAAGAAAGAATCAGAGCTCATTCCTCCTAACTTTCCCCTTCAAATTGAGCCATAGATATCCCATATGCCCAACTTGGATAGTGTTGTATGAAACGATCCACTATTGACAACATGAGTCATAATGTCAACTAGCTAATTCGATTTTCTAGTGTAAAGAACTTTTGTTGTGCCACAATTAAGATTATCTTTAATATAATTCCTATCCAGTACAACATGCTTAGTTTGATCATGTTGTATTAGATTATTAGCAATCTCAGTGGTTACCTTATTATTATAAAATAACACCATAGGCTTTTTAGATCAAAACCAAGATTAGTTAGTAGAATTTTCTACTAAAAAAGTTATATGATTATATAATCTAGAAGTGAATTGTCTACCTAGTTTTTTATCATGAAAATTAGAGTCTGCATATCGCATAACATTAATATGTCTATGTTTAGAGAGCATAACACCTTTACATGGAGCTAATATTAAATATGTCGAAATCTAGTTAACAATATTCATGTGTTCATCACTTATATTATGCATAAACCAACTCATAGGCAGAGCAACTAGTTTTAATTAGGAGATCTAAAGTATAATTCCTTTGGGAGAGAAAACAATCCTTGCTTAAATTGAGAAACTTTAATGCTTAGGAAGCATTTAAAAAGTCCCAAATCCTTTCTCTCAAATTCTTTGCCCAAATAATTTCAAGTTCCTCAATTTTATTTATATCATTTACTTATTAAAATCACAACAATAATATAGAATAGAAGCAACGTAATTCCATTATGATCATATTTATAACATAAGGTATGATATGTCAAAGCTTACTTGAATCTATCACTACAAGGAAAATGTGTTTTTGCGACAATATTTACCGACAGAAGACGAAGACAATCCGTCAGTATGTAAGATTAGCGATGGACATTACCAACAAACAAAAGCGTCGTAGAAACGGTCGTAGCTAATAAATATCAACGAAAAATTAGTTTCCATCTTTAAATTTACCGATAGAATAATTTCTACCGTCGATAAGATTACCGACAGAATATCTTTATGTCGATAAATTGAACAACGGATTATCTTTACGTCTCAGTATATTTACCGACGGAAAATTGATTTCCATCGGTATATTTACCAACGGTTGGAAATTTCAGTCGGTAAATTGTTACAAGTTACCGATGGAGATTCCATTGCATATGGTTGTCGTCTTTCCGTCGGTACTTTTGGGCAAATTGTTTCGACTTTATCGACGAAACCTATTCTTCCACCGGTTATTACAGACGAAAAATTTTTGTCCGTCGGTAAATGTTTTAGTCGTAGCGATGGATTTTCATATGTTTGTCGGTAAATGAATTTAAAAAGTTTTTTAAAAAAATGTATTGGTAATACCATCAATAAATTTTATTTTGCATAATTGAAACAACTATTAATGTAATAGTATAAATTTAACTTTTTAAACATAAATTTGATTAATGATACAAAGTTGAAAATATCTTAATTGATAATAAAAACATTAAACTGTATATAATAAGTTTTCGTATCTCTAATAAAATGTTTGAAAGTACACTATTAATTTGGAGACAACGGATGCTCTGATTGATGCGATGAGGTGTTACCCCTACCCTTCAATTCATCCATCTCATTATAGAGCTGAGTTATGTACTCCATCGACTATTGCAACTGAATTGCCAGAATCTGTACTATGCTCTCAAGCTGAAGGACTCTCTCATTGGATTCTGATCGCCTACTAGATGCAGCTGTACTAAACATTGAGGATTGCGAATAATATGTATTCACAAATGAGCCTAACCTGAATATCCTTCCTCGACGGTCCCTACCACCCACTGCATGAAGATAGGTTTGAGTCTCATCAACATCTTCAGACTGCTAAGATTGTCGTTGAATTCTTTCTTGTATTTGGTCCTATCATAAGGCAATGTTTATATTAGTAAGTGATAATTATTAAGCGTTAATATTAAACCATAAATTTCACACACATTGAATTCTTTACAACGGTTGTTGACGAATGTCACACCATCATACTTCTTTGTATGAGTGTACAAAAAGAGCTGATGGGGTGTAGGCCTCATAACTATAGTCTTTTCCTGCATAAGAATAAAATATTATAAGTTAATTAGAATTTATAAAAATTTCGGCAGAGTTTCCTCTAATTTTGTGAAAGCTACCCCCTGTTGAACAAAGAACAAAACTAAAAAACATAGCCATATATGGAACTAGAAATTTATAACATTATCATTCCCAACAAAAAACACATATTTTCATTCCAAAATTCACACATAAAATTCAATAAAAATACAGTAAAATAAAGAAATGACAATATAAATTTAAAGTGTAGATACTTACAAGTCTCTTTGTATGCTCTTGGTGGGTAATAGATCCTCTCGTATGTACAGGAAGACTCTCTCCCCCCGGTCCTCCACGTCTGTTCCCTGAATTATGCTCTGAAAGGGACATTGCCTCAGATGATGTCCAACACTGCTGCCAACAACTCCATATTTCTTTAGAAATGCAAGGTGGTTGTACACCTACTTTGTGTATCACAGCACAAAGTCGCGATAACGTTTACGTGCTCGTCTTTCCCATACTCTATAGACAATCACGTCAAATTGAGAATCTCAAAAAAATTCTTTCTAAAACAAAAGCAAAAACATTCAATTAATACTTATGATGTAATGATATTATTTATCTAATAAATGTACAAAATTGTTAA
>JAOTAY010000002.1:13867631-13878603 GCA_025629805.1 Erythroxylum baracoense | reverse complement strand
CATACTTGCTATAGTTCAAAAATCATCATCATATTGCTCTCAATTTTGCTACTTAGCCTATATTGATTGTATTCAGCTGTACTAAGTTTTGCTACTTCATCTTTATCATTGTTATTATTGTAAGCTGAGTGATTGGAGGAAAATCGCTTGGAGGTAAGATTTGTGTCGGGAAAACAAATCATCTACAAGGTGTAGCTTGAGCCAGAAGTCAAATTGTTTGAAGAGTTCACACTGAACTAAAAAGCGTGTAGTAAAGAGCTTTGACAAAATCCTAAGTGGGAGCTTAGGTAGAGGACGTAGGTCTTAACATCGAACCTCTATAAACATTGTGTTTGCCTCTCTTCTCTACTATTTTACGTTTCATCAATTTGTTTTGTTTGTTTTATGTGTTTTAATTCTCTGTTTTGTAGCACTTTGCGAAAAAGATTAAAAGATCTATTCAACCCCCCTTCTAGATCATTTTCAGAGACTTCCTCACTAAACCCACAGCTTTATGGGTACAGGTCCTTAGAACTAAATACCGACTAAACGCACATTACATCCCTCAATCGTTGTCTAAAAATGGGGCGTCGATCCTTTGGCGAGGGTTGGAAACTGAGTAATGGTCGACAGATACATTTTTGGGTTGACCAATGGTTGGCTAATCATGGTCCACTAGTAAATGAAACAACACTTCCCCTTCCTAACAGATTGATGTACATGTATGTGACAGATTATGTGGCAGAGGATGACAATTGGAAATGGGATATGATTAATCCCTATCTTCTCACTCAAGTTTGTGTGGCTCTGGCGATGATTCGACCTCCATCAAATGATGAGGATGACAACCGAATTATCTGGGGCCCTGGCCAACATGGAACGTTCACGGTAGAGTCTACTTATGAGTTAATCACAGAGTTAGATTTAGCAGACCAAAATCCGATATGGAATGTCATCTGGAAATGGCCAGGGCCTCAGCGGATTCGATCCTTTCTGTGGCTATTAGCAAATAGAAAATTACTGACTCACCAACAGCGTGTTATTAGACACATAGTCACAGATAGCAGTTGTCAGTTTTGTGGCCATGAAGAGACCACATTGCATGCATTCAGAGTTCATTATTTTTGGAAAAAAATTGTCCCTTATGGTGTAGGAGTCGACCTTCTTTCAGTGGCCCGAGGAGACGTGGCTGCAGTCTAATTTGTCCAACAATGGCCCTATGCAGGAGGTCGAATGGGCCCTCAATTTTGGCATCTCTTGCTGATATATCTGGCAGTGGCGCAACAAATGTATCTTCGAAGAGGGCTTTAAGTTGCTGGAAGTCAGACATCGCATAGTATTGGAGTATGTTTCTTGGGTCCAACAAGCAATTACAGTGACGAGTCGAGTTACTAATATACAGGGTTTGCCTATTGGGCACCTAGTCAGCTGGAAACCACTGTCGGCAGGTTGGATAAAAGTTAATACAGATGGCACGGTGCAAAATGGTTTTTCTGATGGTACAGTTGGGGGGCTTTTTCGAGACTGCAATGGACAGTGGTGTGGAGGTTTTCTACATAAGTTTGGGGTATGCTCGCCCTTGGTCGCGAAATTAAGGGGAGTTAAAGAGGGGCTAAATTGGCATGGGATCATGATTATCGAAAAATCATACTAGAAGTGAATTCGCTAGAGGTCATCAATATCCTTTCCTCTTCTGAAAAAGTACTGACTGAGGACTCTTATTTGATACAGGGCATACGAGCGGTGCTGGATCGAGAGTGGGAGGCGAAGATTCAACATGTCTATAGGAAAGAGAATCAAAGTGTCGATAGTCTAGCTAATGTAGCTAGGCGAGTACACCCAGGACTACATGTTCTCTGACGGACTCGATGTATTTTATACTCCTAGATAGGCAAGGAACTATGTATCACTGGGTATGACTATCGGTTGATTTATTTTATATTATGTTTTTCTATCCTCTGTATTAAAAAAAAAAGATAACTTTAGTCTATGAGATCTATTATTTCTTTTATAAAGAAAAACACAATGTGTTTATATCCTTCTTCTCTGTTAATATTGTTAAGTCTTGATAGAGTAACGACTAGAACTAATTTAAAGATAATACATAAATATAATATAAATTTCACAATTAAGATTCGTGAATTATATCTTGTACATCAGTTAATTAATCAAACATGTGTAAAATAAATAATTGATAATATTACAAATATATAACAAATAAGACAAACAATAAGATAAAAGCTTAGGACACAAGCAATTTTGGAGAATTGTAGACAGGGCCTTCCTGTTATAGATTCTGCTCGTAATTCTTAATCCAATCACCTAGATTTTTATATATTAACATTAACGCTAGTGTGTTGAAATTTATTTATGTGAGCATGCATTGTCTTCAATTTGTTACCATTAAAACAATCTCTTAAAGATGCTGAGTTAAATAGTCTGCCACGACACAAAAGCATAGTTCCTATCCCATCTAAATGTAAATTCAAGACTATCTTAAAAGGAGATTCGTGAGAAAATATGAACGCTTGTGTGTGGACATGGCATGCGAAAATCAAAATCCAAACTCCTCTTGGACTGGAGAAAAAGGACGCACGAGGAGAAGCAAGAGATGCCCCTTTTGCACACCCAACTGCGGCTCAGAATTTTATCACAAGATTAGTAAAACCCAATCGTCATGGATCACTAGATGTAGTACTGACGTTGAAAATGACCCATGTAAGGCTTAGTACGAATTTGCTTTATATGTAACAAAAACCATGTATTAATTTGATAGAGTTGAGAGCTTCTTCCTCTTTCTCTCTTCCATATGAACAAGAAACCTTAGATTTCTACATAGAAAACAAAATTGAAGCAAAATAGGCCAACAATATTATCCCAAGCATCTTACAACAATCTCGAATAAATGCAGCAGTAACAACAATAACAATAACACTTAATAATTACGTGATTTTATCCCTAACTAGTGGAGAGACTAACTTTCAAATATCCCACAAATCTCAGTTATAGCAATATAAAACAAAAATATTACACACCTACTAGTGAACTAAGTTGATAGAAGAAAATGTTGAAGCATTTTGCTGAAATTTTGGGCTCAATCTGCAGCAGAACTCAGTCAAGTTGTCTAAATTTTTTCATTTATTGGCTCTTCAGCGCTAATTCTTCCTCTTGATGTAGCATCAATGGTGCCATGATCCTTACCATGGCTTCACTAATCAATTTACCTTCCAAAAAGACTCACAATAGATCATGATTATATACTACGCGAACCCCATAATCTCTAACATGGAAGAATAGAGTCTGTAAGAATACAACACTGGCGTGATGAAACACCTTAGCCGCTGCTTCCAAATCTGAATTGAAGAGATCATTGCGAGATAAATAGAAAAGCCAAAGATGATCAGATCTAACCTTGTCCATGGTCCTTAGAAAATAAGATCTCGCATGCACGTGGGTACAGACACAATCATCAATTCTGACGCAACAAGCTAGATCTAGATTCTCTGCTTGAAAGGTTAAGGGATCATTGATGGTAACAGTTGCACAGAAAGCTAAGCCCATCCAGTTAATATCGAAGAAAACTGCTGGTAGCTGATGATAGAACCACTCGGGTATTTTGTTACCCGGAACAAAAATGTCAAATCTGGTTCTCGGATCAGATAGCCCCTGCAACATAGAGTTTTTTTATGTTTTAGAATCAGATTGTGGGAAGTAGAGACAATGAGTGATTGAGAGGGTAAGACCTTTAGATATCGTAGTAGCATTGCTAATGCCTTGTCGTTCCAATCAAACTTCTTAGAGCAGTTGGTAAAATTTGATCGAGGCGTTCGCAAGCTACAAAGGTATAACATTTCAGGCAATTTTTCTAGTGAAGAACATGATTCAGCATTTATGAACGTCATGCTTGATGGAAGTTCTGGCACTGATTGAAGCCTCTTGCAGTTCTCCAGATAGAGCTGCCCAAGCTTGGAAAGCCTGCTGATGCTAGCAGGTAGGCAGGTGAAGCTGTTGCTGCTAAGATTTAAACTTCTCAACGAAAATAAGCAGTCGATATCACTTGGAATTGATTGTAAATTGCAATTGCTGAAGTCCAGTTGTGTTAAAGAGCATAAACCAGATAATGAGTGCAAAGACGAGCTCATAACAGTGGATCCTTCTCTTTCCGAATCCAAAGGATGGAATTTACATCCACTAAAGGAAAGCCTTTTTAGCTCCTTAAATTTGAAAAAGGAAGATGGTAGATGTCTTACGGTAGTTCTACTTACATCAAGCTCTTCCAGGCTTCCTAGATGAACAAACCCCTCCAGATTGAAGTGAAGTTTTGAACAGCCGGAAAGATTGAGAATGATAAGATCCTTCAGGCCATATATGCTGTCGGGAAGACTTGCAAGATTTTCGCAGTCCTTCAGGTTCAACACATTTAGATGTTCCACAGAACCTATTGAATTGTCAATCACAGATAATGTGCTGCAACCTTCAAGAATCAACTTCACGAGATTTGGGACCCCTCTAAGGTCTGGCATCATAACAAGATTTTTGGAGTGGCTGAGGTCGATGACTGTCAACTTCTTAAATTGCTGTTAATGATGAAAAGTAAGAAATTATGTCCATAACACCATATTCCTATTCAAAAAACAAAAATGAAATCTGATAGCGGTATTGTGGCTACCTTTATGCCTTTCCACAGCTGTTCAACTTGACTGTAACATAGGTTCAATTCAACTAGTTCATCTGTTTCAAAACTTGATGGCAGATGCTTGAAAGGATAGCCATGCCATTTAAGTAATCGTAATTCATTAGAAAGGTACTCAATGTCTTTGGAGAAGCGCACGTTATGGAATATTAGCAGCCTAAGTTTGATCATGTTCAATAAGGCTTTAGTTGACAGGATCTCTTCGTTTCTTGATGAGTCTAATAGGATGCCCTCAACATCTTCTGTTCCCTGAAAATCTCAGAAAAAGTAATAAATTACTGCGGATAATCTTGGTTATATCTTTTCAAATCCTGTACTATTCTAAAATGAAATGAATGTGTTAAAAAGTTTGCCTATCATGGTTTTCTTACTGTACTTCTTGTGAAAACATGAAAGATATCTTTATAAAGCCATAGCCTACTGCGTTTTCCTGGCTCTTGAGATTCTTGTCGAACAATTTTCCGACCCATTTCCTGTAACAAATCATGCATCCCCAATTTGTTATTATAAATTGTTATGAGAGATTTGTCAATGAGAGCTCTTATTCCAATATCAGGGAAGAAACCACAACTATCCCATATCATTGTCGTCCAATCTTTGTCCTCACCCTTGAAAAAGCATGCTATATCAAGGAATAACTTCTTTTCTGTTTCTTCAAGCCCGTCAAAACTTATCTTAAGAGTATTGAAAATTTCCTTCTCAGGATTTTCTTTCAATCTGTCAATTGCACTTCTCCATTCCCTCAAGGACTTGCCGTATAAGAAGGAACCCAAAACTTCAAGAGCTAATGGCACGCCATCAGCATAGTTTACAACAATTTTTGATAAATCTGTGTATTCCTTTGGAGTATGATCCTCTCCAAACGCCTTAAGCCTGAAAAGTTGATGAGCTTCGAAATCCTTCAATCCCTTAACCCTGTATATTCTGTGAACTCCATGTCTAACGAGCAAACTCTCATCCCTGGTTGTGATTATTACTCTACTACCAGGACCAAACCAGTCCATCTTTCCAGCCAAGCTCTGCATTTGTTTCAAGTGATCTACATCGTCAATAACTACAAGGATCCGTTTATGGCGCATTCTAGTTCTTATCATCTCAACTCCTTTATACACGTTCCATATTTTGATGTTACTTTCCATAAGAATTTCACAAAGAATCTGTTCCTGCAAAGTGGAGAGACCACCCTTCTGTGCAACTTCTCTAACATTGGCTAGGTATGTACTACCCTCAAATTGATGCGATGTCCAATTGTAATAGGCTCTTGCAATTGTTGTCTTTCCAATTCCTCCCATCCCACATATTCCTACAATGCGAACATCGTCTACTCCTAAGCACATGTATGAATTGAACTCCTCCAGCCGCAAATTCATGCCCACCAAGTCTTCTTCAATTGAAGGTAGCATCATATGACTCAAACTATTGGATATAACTTCAACCATCTCCTTTATAACCTCCGATTCCTTCCTGCATGGAATAAGCAATGAACTTGTTGAAAGTTGTTTGATTGTGAAGAATAATATTTGTTTGAATTTTAAAATTGTCGTTTTGAAGCAAAATCAGGATGCTGCATTAAAACAAATACATATCTTGCTAAGATTCTCAAAAGTTTGCACACATTCTTACTATGTTAAAAGTCAATATAATACTTTGGAAACCTTTCCATGACTAATAAATTCTACTCCTCTCTGAGCAATTTATAACGGAAGTATCACTGTTGAATAAACTCTGTGTCAGATAGAACTTCGGCAAATTAATGCAGAGAGGATCCACAATCTTCAGCCAAATTTGAATCACCATGAATATGCTGATACTAATAGAATGTTCTGGAAAGCATGTAGTTTAGTATGTTATCATTTAACTAATTAGGGAATAGCTATAATTTTTATCAAGTTGGTAAAAAATGCCCAATGCCCATAATATTTAGCTTAACAACAACTCATTACCGGTCCTTGGCATCCCAACCAGAAAGATTGGCAACTTCTGCAAGAGCATCCCTCCATTTCTGCACCTTCTCTGTAAGGTATATGAAAGCTTTTTCATGTTTATCAAAGGCTTCTTTATATGCCCCTGTCTGGCTTCTAACCTCAGAAGGAGCCACACCATAAAAAACTGGTATAACGATTTGTCTAGTTGAAGTTTTGCATTCAACAATCTTAACAAGTTCATCTAAGCACCAAGTGGAAGAAGCGTAAGTTCTTGAGAAAACAACAATTGAGAGCCTTGATTCCTGTATTGCCTTGAACAGCCCAGGAGCAATGGAGGCTCCTCTCTTCAGACCCAGATCGTCCCTGAAGATTACAATGCCTCTCTGATGAAGAGCAGAATACAGGTGATCTACAAAGTTGTTGCGGGTGTCTTCACCTCTGAAACTCAGGAAAACATCGTAACTCCAACATGAGGAAGAAGAAGGAGTTGAAGTAGCGTTTTGAGTGTTCATCAGAGAAGTCAGATGAAACTGCACCTGTCTTGACCAACACCCCGACGCTCATTCGACTGCATCAGAATTCAGAGCCCACAAGATCCTATGTAGCTACAACTGAATCGATGGAAATATGCAAGGTAAGTCAACGATACCAAGAACAATATTAAAAGCATGCAAAACGCGTATGAGTTGACCGTAACGAAAAAGGAAAATTGTTTCGGAGTCAATATTTTCTAGATTTGAGCTAAAGTGACAAATCCTGTAAGAGGAAAACAAACAACGCAAATGGGTTCAATGTTACAGGGCCCTTGTATGAGTGAAGACCAGTTTTCCGGATGTGGGCTTGCAGTGATTGTGTACTTGCCTTTCTATTGTGTTCATAAATACGATACGATATTTACATGTTTTAGCACTCGTGATTCGATCTTCTTGCGCGAAACCCTCGTCATAATCCGTGATCCATTCACGTTTAACAAATACTCGTGGTTAAGGACTTGTTTTTTCTTTCTGCCTTTTTCTACTCGTCTCCTATCTCTCTCACGGTCTGCAAGTGATCTTTTGTACAGAGCTTTAATCATCTTACTAGCAACCACTGTCAATTAAATGATTGATCAAATTATAGGTTAGAATTTTTTTAATAGATCCATTTTAAATTAAGAATTATGAGTTGAATTATACTTAAAAAATAACGCTAATATATAATTAAGGATAACAATGAAATCTCATCAATTTTTTTAAAATTAAAAATATAAAATAATATTTTTCTACTTAAATTTAAGTTTAAGTTGTTCAGATTTAGGTCTATTTGAAACTCAACTCTTTTAAATAAAATTATATCGTTTTGTTTAAAATAATTAAACCTAAATCGATCAATAAAAAACACTTAAATTTAGGTATGTAAGCTGCAGTTGTCGTGACTACTGATAATAATAGTAAACTATAATAATAGGTATGTAGGTCAAAATTATATTGCTTTGACCCTGATTAAATTTTGGCTGATGAAGCTGTAACAAACATTAGTCATTTCAATACCATACGAATGAAGGTATGCCCACTTCCTTAAAAGAGAACATTGTCTTTTATGAAATAATTAAAAAACTTAACAGGATCATTCAATTAAATCATAAAATTTTAAAATATTTAATGTTTTGTTCAATTTATTTTAATAATTAAAATTTTATTAATTTATTAATTAATCAGTTAATTTTTGTAAATTAATAAATTCATATAAGTTAAAATAAATAAATTAATATTTATTTAATAATTTTTAATTAACTTCAAATTTTTCAATTTTTTAATAATATTTTAAATTTTATTTTATTTATAATCAATTTTACTAGGGGTTAATACTTGGTAAAGCACAGTGTATATTATTTGAGGCTTTTGGTGGGCTCATTTTGAATTCATTTGGCTAAAATTAAGAAACAAAGTTAGAATTTGTCATATAAAAATAAAGTTAAACAAGCTCGAATTTCGGAATAATGTGTATATAATATATTGAAAAGGGAACCAACACCAACAACTAGGTCTTTTTTATTTTTTTGAGAAATGGACCAACAACTAGGTTGCTGTGTGGACTGTGCGATGATATTTGTACGCTGCACATAGATAGAGGTTTCTTAAGAAGGGGTCCACTTAGTCGCAGACAATTGGACGCGTTTTAATTTCACCGTCCATTGGTACGATCCGGCTCTGATGTGTTGATTACGAACTAATTAAGTTCACCAAATTTCTTGTTTACATACAATCTTGGAATTAAACCTTCTCAAACTTTAGTTTTGGCAATTTAATTTGTTTGCTGACTGAAAAAAGAGGTATCATCACATGTTTAACAACAAATGCTTAGGTCCTCTGCAACACGACCTTACTTTATCGATGGTATTGGATAGAAAACTTACGGAACAGATTTACTAATTTTTATTTTAATTATTAAAAATATATTTTGAGCAATTTTAATAATCAGATTTATTCATATTTGCTATCACACGTATAATCATATTCAATTTCCCCTATTGCCTCCACTTTCTAGGAATTACGAGATGAGTACAAATGAAGCATTTGGCATCCACTTCCGGCCTATGTTAATTTTGCAAGTTAGGAACCAATCAAACAAAAACAAGCTATGTATAAGTCTTTATACATGACTCTCAGCCTTTTTGTTTTGCTTCTGTTAATACGATTTTACGTATAAATTTTAATCTCTAACTAACTGACAGCTGCCTTCATATGTCACCACAATATAATGCGTTATTATCGAACAATATGGCATATATAACTGTACACAATAACTGATGCACACGGCATTCAGAAGCGAGAAAGGAATAAGAGAACAAATTGAGGCCACCAATTGTGGTATTATTCGGTCCCATTACTGGCATCTTTGATGCAAGTAATATTAAAAGCAAATATAAACAGAACATAACCAGTAGCTATGCAGTCATATACAAAGGAGAAAAGGTAAGATAAACAAGAGCTAGAAGAAATTAATTAATGGTAAAGAACAATAACTTCTCCTTTTCTTTTTTTATATAAATAATTTATTCTTAATTATGTTTTGGCAAGTGATTGACGAAGTGGACCGGTAAACATTAGTCAATTCAACGGACCAGTGCACTAGGGTCATCGATGTACATAATTATAAGCTTGTATTTTTATTAAAAAACTGTTTTTGTAACAATTTTTATTAATTGCTCCAAGATTTTCTCGATATTAGTAATAAATGTAAAAATGATAAATTATTCTCATGATAATTTAACATATGATTAGTTAATGACTTATTTAACTCTTCCCAACATTGCAATTTGGAGACAAGAAAAGGTGAAGGACCAAGAAAATTCCAAAAATTGAAAGGGAAGAAAAGAGCGTAACAGCAGTGTCTTCCCAGCTCCCACCGAGTCTGTTTCGCGTACCCGTACCACTCCGGGATATGCACCTCGTATCATACTCTACACCACCACTTTCTTTTTTGTTTTTGGGTTACAGTTGTCAGTGCTTGAAAGGCAGTGCGGATTTAAACTTTGTATTTCTATTTTCTGATAGTTACATTAAGAAGAGCAGGGGAAATTTACCTGTTATGTCAATACAGATTTAGATTTGTGGTAAAATTCTAATTCAAGTATCAAAATTCATCTTACATACACGTGATGCATGAGAAATCACCTTCAGTACATGTACAATCGATAAAAAGTAGAAATGGCTTGATTTAGAAAAATATAAATGAAAGTGCAAAAATATTTGAAAGAAGGAAGAAAATAGAAGACTTAAAGGAACCCATGAAAATAGCAGTGTCATAAAATCTACAGAGTTCTAATTAAGAAAACGCGTCGACTTTTTCTTCATCTCATTTGGATTTCAATCTCATCACTAGGGTCTCTTTAATTTTTCCACCCCACTCTCTCAGATGGGGTATACAAATTACACACACATATATATATAAGAACCCTACCAGTGTGTATACATATGCACCAACAACCAAAAACTCTTTGTTCCAAATTAAGGCCCATAACGGCCGATCATTGCAGAAAAACAGCAGCTATGCCTATTCCTATGCTTCTCTTTCTCTTCTTTTTCCTTCTCTCGTTCGCCTTCCAACAAGTAACACCAACCACCACCAGTGACGACGACCACAACAACAACAAGAACATCTCTTCTCTTTCCGTATCTTTCCCACTTACGCCTCAACGATTCTCTTCACGTCCAAGTCATGTATCACCATCGTCATTTGTTAATCAAAAAGAATCAAAAGTGAAGGGAAACAATGGAGGAAACCAAACGAGGACGACGTTGAGTTATACAATGGCTTTGGTCCTGTCTCTTCCCATGGGCACTCCTCCTCAGACCCAACAAATGGTTCTCGACACCGGTAGTCAGCTCTCTTG
>JAOTAY010000002.1:13830286-13845696 GCA_025629805.1 Erythroxylum baracoense | reverse complement strand
TTGTTTTTATTTTATTGGTGGCAAAGAAATTTGTGGCACGTTTGCGAATTAATTAACCCCCTTCAATTTTTCACTAATTATTAGATGATAAAATTTACCTTTTAACTTGAATGATATCTTTTTCTCACATAAAACTCCTCATGCACCTTCTTATTTAAGACACCATAATTTGATACGGAGCTATGTCATTATCTATCTCCCTATTACTTTGTATGATAGATCCAAAGTACTTAAAAGAATCTTTTTGTATTATAACTTCTAGACCAATCTTTATTTTCACATCCGGCATAACTCTTTGACCTGAAAAGTTACACTTTAGGTACTCAATCTTAGTCTTATTTAACTTAAGCCTTTCAACTCGAGTGTATCCTTCCAAGTTCTAGCTTTACGTTAACACTCTTTTGTTTCATCCACTAAAATAATTTCATCAGCCAATAACATACATCAAAGCATATCTCTCTTAGACATTTTTGGTGAGTTCACCCATAACCATTGCAAATAGGAAGGGACTTAATAAGAATCCTTGATGTACCCCGAAATTGATAGGAAAATGATCTACATCTTTTTGTCATTCTTACTCTAGTCTTAATAACTTCATACATATTCCTAATAATCCTTATATAAATCATAAGAACTCCCTTGACTTTTAAGTATCTCCATACAACTTTCCTAAGTACCTTGTCCTAAGTCTTCTTTTAAGTCAATAAAAATTATATGCAAGTCTCTCTCTTTATCCTTATAATATTCTATTAATCGCCTAAGTTGGTGCAAAACTTATGTCATGAGCCTTCCTAGCATGAAATAAATTAGTTCTCTGGGATAATTACATTATTTCTCACTCTTTTCTCAATTTCCTTCTACCATATTTTTATAATATGACTGAATAATTTGGTGTCTCTATATTTATTACATCTTTACATGTCTCACTTGTTGTTGTCCATAGGGATTAGTATACTAAATTTCCACTTATCCAATATTTTGACAAACCTGAGAATGGGACTATATGATAAGAAAAATGAATAGTCTTTATTATATAAATTTAGACGATTAAGATTAGTTTAAAGTTATTCAATTTGGTTGACTTAAGGTTGAATTTTGTTAGGAAATTTATGTATCCAATTAATTATTAAAAAAATTTTGAACTCGATCTCAAGGTTCAAAAAAATTCTTAAGATCTAGATCAACTGAAACTTTATTTCACTCTATAACTATTCTCTGTGATCAACCGTAGAAGCTCGAAACAAAAATCATTTGTAAACAAACATAAAATAGCAAAATTATGTTTGGGGAAGCTGTGGTCTGCACACTGCTGCAGTAACAAGTCAACTTCTATAGTAAGATGATGAAAGTGCAATCAGTAGTTGCCTGCAATACACTCGTACATTAATCTTAGCAACGCAAAAACACTTGCCTTTGATTCAAAGAGCAATAAGAATCAGCTCTTTTCACAATGTAAAATGACATACGAATTCTATTATTCAACACAAGGTGTAGAACCGGAAAGGATCCCAGGAGCAAGTAATTTCTCAACCTTTGCTTCCTACGGGGAAAACAAGATAACAGGCTATGCTAAGTCCAAGCACGTGGAAGGATACAAATTTAATCCTCCCACTCTTTATCTCTGTAACAACAATGCAGGGAGGGAGAATTTATGGATTCCACAGGATGGTGGTTTCTGCAATCATGGAAGTGACAACATAAGGATCCATGTTAGAAGCAGGCCTCCTGTCTTCAAAATAACCTTTTCCTTGTTTCTCTGTGTCTCGTCCAACACGAATTGATGCGCCGCGGTTGGCAACGCCCTATCCAAAAGCCAAGGTTTCAGTCAACTTGTTCAGCATCTTATCAGATGCAGAAAATCACATCAACAGTTCTGAGATTTAGGGATGTTAGAAAATCAAGAGTGAAATAATGATCAGTTTACCCATTTGAAAGTTTTGATATCAGCTGTTTCGTGTCGTCCAGTGAGCCGACGCTCATTTCCTTCTCCATATGCAGAAATGTGTTCTTTGTGCCTCAACCCCAGCTTTTCAATTGCCTTCTTGATAACCTCGTAGCCTCCATCTTCCCTCATGGACTTGGTACTGCAGTCAATATACAATTTTTTTTTCACCAACTAAGCGACAGAATTTAGATAGACTAGTAGTGCAATCAGTGCAAAGCGCTCCCCTTGGCTTGCTCTGTGCTAATACATACATATATATGACATTTTCTGGTACCTGTAATTTGTGTGTGCACCAGCACCATTCCAATCACCCTGCAGGAACAAAAAGATCCAAAAGATAAGACACTACTAATCCCAAACCCTACAACTATCATCCTCTAAACCAAATCCTCCACTGGATATAAAGGAAAAGAAAGTTAGATCTGACAATAACTTCACCTGAATTGGTTTAGGATCAAAGGAGAGCACGACTCCAGCAATCTCTGTGATTCTCTGTTCATGCAAATATGTGAGTAATAAATTTTCAGAAGAAAGCCGATCTTGTCGTGAAAACTTACCTCCAAAATATAACGAGCAACCCACAATTCATCTCCAGCAGAGATGCCAACAGAAGGTCCAACTTGGAATTCCCACTATACAATACAGAATTTCATTTGACAACGGAAAGTCAGTAAAAAGGAACCCAGTTCCATTATAATCAAAATCATGTGGAAAAAAAGTTAAAAGAGAATTGAAATTATTGTGTTTTACCTGACCGGGCATCACTTCCCCATTAATGCCACTAATATTGATGCCTGCATATAAGCAGGCCTTGTAGTGCGAATCAACAACATCACGTCCAAAGGCCTTGTCAGAACCAATACCACAGTAGTATGGTCCCTGTTATTGGACCATGAAAAAAAGGTATTCAATCACCGAATTATGCAGCTAGTAAAAATAATGTAGCACTGCCGTTCTAACTCCAAACACAAATTACTAAGAACCATAAGGGAAAGTAAATCAAATGTGTCATGTAAAACTTCCATGTTCTCAAAAATCGTGTGAGAAGATGAACATCTGACAGCAAACACTGCTCTGCATATCTTGTAAGCAATGGTAGAAGAAAATTGCAATCTTTAGAGGAAACGAATGCACTCACTTGAGGACCAGGATAGCCACCAAGAGGCCACCCAATAGGCCATTTAATGTCTTTCTGCAACAACGTATATTCTTGCTCAATTCCATACCTGTTTTTATGCAACATTAGGTTTGGCAAGAAAAAACTGCATGATCCTCTAACCGAAGAAGAGAGGAATTTTGCAAAATGGACAAAATTAAAAGTACCAGGGTTCCTCTGCTGTAACTTTAGGATGACTGAATATTTTAGCAGCAGCACATCTCTTGTTAGTAGGAATTGGCTCACCAGCTGGAGTGTAAGCATCGCACATCACCTAATTCATGAAAAATAAAACGATTTTAAGTGCTGTGGGAGATACAAAAACAGAGAGAAATAAGTAAAGGTGAAATCAAGTTTGCCATAGTAGATAATCAGAACTTACAAGAATGTTGTTGCCTCTCCTAAATGGATCCTTGAAAATTGCTTGAGGACTGTTTCAGTACAAAAATAGAATCAAGTCTCATTAATTTTTGAATGATAAACTTAAAGCAGGATACATTGAAAGGACAGACGGCGTAGAACAGATACTGATAAGATGTCATCAGAAATGATAAGAAAAGCTTACTAGAGGATCACTTCACTGTCTTCTCCAGGAGCCTGGCCTGTGCTGGAACCATCATAGTTCCATTTGGGAAGCTTTGAAGGGTTGGTAACTGGTCCTGAAATAGTCTTCAATTTGCAACCATAAAACAGAAGAAATTAGAAAAAAATGCAGTCTTTAAAATTAAATAGTTAACTGTACATAGGCATAAAGACTCTGTAGCTTTCTGTTCGTGTAAAAGCAAACAGAGTTTTTTACCCTTGCTTTGCTCCTCATATCCATGCCAGATCCACCAATCCTGTTATAAATGAAAAGGATAATTTAGGAGAAATGAATTAAGCGTAATATCAACCAGACTCTGAGAGAGGAGCCCATCTTTCTAAAGATTTGTCACCACGTAGCCTAGCCTTTTGACCATGAAAACTTCAGAAGGGTTCAATCTTTTCTGGAAAATAGAACAGCGATCCTCTTTTAAACCTCGAAAGGAACTAAATAGCAGACTCCATGATCTATATTTCGCTTGAAAAACAAGTTGAAGATAAATGATGCCACACAAGAATTAATTTCAGGATTCCTTTAGAACTATAAGTGAACAGAAATATATGAATATTCTTTACTTTTACCATTCAAAACAGAGGGTAACAAAAAAATGTCCTTCGCCTTAAGATTTCATCGATTGTCCAACAAAAAGTGGTTAACATCGGAGTTGATCAAACACAACCATCCACACAAAAGCACAAAAAGAATTCTGAAAGAAGGTAGAGCTTTTGAGTTGAACAAACAAGAACGAGGTGGTAGCAAGCAACTAACAAGTAGTGCGTGAAGGAACACAAGTAAACGGAATTCCAGGGTTGGGGAGCAACTAAGAAAAGATCAAAACAAAAGTTAAGCTAAGCACTTAAAAAGGCAAAATACCATCTCAGAGTTTGGTAGAACAAGAAGTTTTCTTAACTTGAAGTGAAGACAAGCCCAGTAAGATCGATAACAAAAATAAAAAACAAACATACCCCGTTACAGAATCACATAGTTAAAATCATATGTACAAGATGGACCAAAAATGAAGTTCACGTACGTGAAAGCAAAGACAGAGTTGAAGAGTGAAGAAGTTGGAAGGAGAGATACCATATGTACTCGGCGATGATCTTCTCAGTGGTGTCCGAAAGGTTAAGGTTGATGAGATCAGAGAGTAGCGCCATGCCCGAGAAACTCCAACTCCAAAGACCAACAACAACGACAACGGTGAACTTCGTGAGAGACGACGTGAACAGAAGAGCTTTTGTGAAGGACAGCGTGCGAGAGAGAAGCTAGGAGAGTTGTGGGTCGACAGAGAGGACTGATTTTGTGAGGGAGAAGGGGGCGAAATGTTGGGGATTCAGAGACGAAGAAGAGAGTGCAGTGGACGAGGGAGGGATTTTGCTGTCTTTTGTGTTTTGGAGACAGGGACAGGCGTTTCTGTCCTTCGATTTTTTGAGGGACAAAAATGCTTGTCCCTGTCCTCTGGAGACAGAGGACAAAATACTAGGGACAGTAACCAAACATGTGTTGGAGTCAGGATTTTTATGTTTTGTCTTCTGTCCCCATTAACGGGGACAGGAACCAAACATAACATTAGCCTTCCAAATTTCGTCGCTCATGTGGCTCACCAAAACACCGACCAACAACTAAAATTTTCTAGATTTCTAATCTTATTATGAGTTTCTAGGTTTTTGAATTGCAGTTTTTAGATTTTGCATGTATGTTAACTCTTAACTTTGACTTTTCAATTTCTAATTAAAATCTTACTGTAATTACAATTCTAAATTGAATTTAAGATTTCAAAATTTTTAATACGAACTTTTTAGATTAATGTTAATCATATCTTAATCTAATTATTAAGGTTTATGATTTCAATTCTATAATCCAAGATCAATAACAATCAAACAATTTAATCAAATCATATAGTTAAAGTTAGTTTTGATATTACTGTTGGGAAATAAGGCCTGGATCTAATCCGAACTATAGTGAAATAATAACAAAACCTTTTTGTATTTTGATTTCTTAAAAACCAAAATCACTTTAATATTATAAAATAATTAATAGATAAATCATAATAAAGCGTGAATCTTAATTCGTATCTTATTCCAAAGCTTGATTATTTTCTTATCGTATCCTTTAAATCGTTTTCTAAATCATCAATCTCAATCACCATAGTCGCACAATTGTTTAACCTCTAACAGTATCAACAAAACAAGATGAGAGAACTTTGTATATAAAAGGGCTAAGCAAGGAGTGATAGCTTCATTAGAGCTTAAGCCTATTTATAATAGGTTTTGGACATTTTAGCAATTTAATTGAAATTAAATTCTATTTTCAATTAAACTTTAATTATAATAACAAATAATTCTAGTTAAATACCAAATATGCCTAAATAAGATTTAACATCTCATGTTGATCTTTACTTATTAAATCTCTCAAATTTTATCATAAAGTTTCTTAAACTTTACAATCAAGTCCAACTTGATTAAAATGTCTTTGCTCTTTTCAATGCTTTTTTATGTGAGACCCATTGGATTCTCAAATATGTTGGCAATAAATATAAATTATAATCCTAAATCATATTTATGATTAAATAAAATTAAACACCTTTAATTTATATTTAATTATCTAATTAAACAATTTATATCATAGATCAAGATTGATAATTAGTAACGTATTATAATCACCCAAATATTTAAGAATGTCAAAGTGATTTTAACTAACCTTTCTATGCATGATTTTTCTTTACAATTCACTTCTTTCATCATACAATGATCCAATTAAATATAGAGCATAGAATTAATGTTTACTCTATTTTGAGTCCAATTATATTAGTTCTCTATCATTAGCTATTGATTCAATTAATGAAATTTGTAAACTATTTACAAAATGTTATTCCACTTTGGCCAATAATTTCTCAAATCAATACTAATCGAGAATAATGAAATATTCTCCTTGATTATTTTCAGGTTATGAATTGTATCTTAATCACTTAACTACCTCCATATAGTTTATAGTATATCTAATGACTACCAACTGAACTAACTATGATTAAAATAGGTCATTAGTATGAAATTATAGCAATCCTTATATAAGATAATTTTGGAGACTTCAAGTTAAAGGATCACTTATACAATCATCACAATGAGAATTTCCATAAGCATACAAATAATGTTCCAAACGGATTCTTAATATGACATCGATTCAGTGAACTTATTCTCTAACAAGTACCTATACTTTTGTTTAAATATCTCTATATTTTAGTCTATAAAATTGACTACTTCCTTTATAAGGAAAAATTTAACGTTTGCTAGATATTTTACGTTCTATTAGTGTCCAGTCTTAATAGAACAATAAATAGAAACAATTTATTAATAATACATAAATACAATATGAATCTTATTATAATTGCATTTGTAATGTATAATTATCCCATGAATTTTATCAGTACATTTAAATATATACACGATAAAGAATGTCTTTAATTATTGTCACTCGACTACAACCAAACCGATCAACTATAAGGCATAAACCAACATACTCTCCACCAATGAGCTTTATATATTGTTCATAATTATACATACCAATACCATTCTAAAAATTATTAGATAATATATATATATATATATATAATGAAATGTAACATTCAAGGGTCAAAAGAAAATTATGATCTAATCATTAGGAGAAGCTAAACTAAACATTCCACTCTTGGGAGCCCATGTTTAGTTCTTGTCTCAACTCCGTGTTCCACTTCTATGACCAATGAAATGCTTGGTTAAACTTTTTAAGCTTGCATTTAGGGAATGCTTTTTAACCATAAGTTTGGTGAATGGGACCTTTAAAACAAAGTAATAAAACAGTTATCTTAACCACCAAAAGTTGGTTGTATTTGGAACAAAGTCAACCTTGAAAAATTTTCTATATCTTTCATTGCAAGAAAGTAAAACATGTACAGTCACATGCAATGCGAGCAATGTGGCAACCTTTTATTACTTTAGTTAGGCAAAATACAATCTAAACGTTCCCCAGAGAAGTACAAAAGCAAAAGAAGAAAAACCAACATCAACCCTCGACGTTACAAATTTAAATTGTTAGCTAATACTTTGCTCCAGCTCCATTATTAACCACCGCATAAGACAAAGCCATCAACAACACTGCAGCTTGTTCTTCTTCTCCAAGGTTTCGCCTTTGTCTCTCGAACGTCGATCTCCCCCTTCCCAACGCCAATAATATCTGCTTTAACCCATCTCCTACCTGCTTATTACCTCTGTTGTCACTATGGTTGCTTGATCCATTGTGATTGCCCCATTTCCTATGTTTCCTGTCATAAGCTGTCCCTCTATTTATTCCCACAACTTCTCTTCTCTTCTTCCTGCTCCTGATACCACATGCGTTGCACAGTGACTGCAAATCAAACAGAATCATATCAAATCAAATACCAAACATTAAACAATACCATCAAAAAACTTATGATCGAGCACCTTAGGACCAGCTGGTCCAGCCCTCCAAAGAGGAGTCTTTGAAGTTCCACAATCAACACATGTTTTCCTCTGTTGGCTTTCTACTTCTGGTGATTTGCCACTCATTTCTTCCGTCTCCGATCCCTGTATAAAACAGATATAAGACTTGATTAGCTACGTCTGGAATCAAAATCAGCAGTAACCTTTTGCTAAAAAACTCACCGTATCACTAGGATCCAGCTTTTTTTTTCCACCCCAGTTGAGTAAACGATGATAGCAGAAGTGGGTATTCAAGCAAACCAATAAAAATGAGTGGCGAGATCTGAATTGAACTGGGTAATCACTAACAATGCAAAAGCAAGGAGAGATCAAGAGACGTTCATGGTTGTTGACATGCGAACGCAGTATAAGCAGTCACCGAGGGACAGAATATTGGATAGGCAGAGAGTTGCGTGCGTGTTCTAGAATCCAGAGAGACAAAATAAGTTCTAACCGACACAGTCACAACTCACTAAGAGGGAGAGAGAGAGAGACACGCACCTAGACCTAACAGGTGGATCTGAAAATGGGCTTTATAAATGGCCATTTTACGAAATGGTGTGTAGTTCATATGTTGATTATTTTATACAAAATACTTTATATATTTGATTGTGAAAAACATGAAAATGTTTTTGTTGTTGGATTTGGATAGCCATCAAAATTCTGCATCAGTTACCCTTGAATTTATTAAATAAAAGTAAGTTATCTCTTAATCTAGACACTATACAGTTGATACAAGAGCAGACAATTGTTATATTGGATTACAACTTCATTAAACTCAAAACCACCAACCAGGCCACATCAACAAGGTAAGCATAGATCGGAAAGACATTATTTTACCAATCAATAGAAATAAGAAAAAGGGACAAAGGCTAGTAAACACGAGACAAGAGACTAAAAATGGTTAAGACCAGAAGTAATGGGACACAAATATAAAATATTCACCGGACACTATTGCGTGACAGAAAGAAATTGAGAGCTTGACAAGCAAAAATCTTCACCAATTTGTTTTCATGTTTTGAAAAAGTTTTAACCTTGTCTCTTCAATATCAATAAATGAGGTATGTGACCAACTCGTCAAATAGTGTAGTAATGTTTGCCAAGTAGAAGAGTGCTCAATCCTGTTACTATTTCTTCCATTACCATTTCTTTTGATTTAACAAAAGACGAAATATATCAGATCCATGTAATAACAAAATTTCATTATTTTCTTTTATTTGAAAATCCCTTTTGTGACAACGATTTCTTTTTTACCGTTGTTGTGTTGGACCTTAAGTAAAGATCCCTTGGAAAAAAAGGAGAATACAATAACAAATCAACCAGTTTAGGAAGAAAGCAGATAAGCTCTCACTAAAAACTAGCCAAAACGTAAATACACGTCAATAAACATAATCAAAAGCTATCCACATTCCTTCCACACAAAATTGGGGGAGAAAACCAAAATAACCCACTCTGAAATGCACCCGGGAAACATGGTTCGTGAATATGTCTTCAGTAAATGCAGATATAACAAAATAACAGCTTTACAAATGCTATTGGCACAACTCAAGACTAAAAACAGCAAAGCATTTCGACCCGCATGCATTTAGACTAGACCCCCACCAGTACAGCCGAAGCAACTGACCCTGCTTATGCTAAGACTTGTCCAGAACAGGTAAAGTATATCAACCATCACTGGCCAGTCTCCTCAGCATCGCCCCAACCCCCTTTTTATTTGGACAGGACACCCAAGGCAACTCCTCAACCACAACGGAAGCTAGACCAGACTATGACCAGATGCAAGGTACCATCTAATAGACCCACTTGACTCCAATATATTAATCAGCATCATCACGATTGGGTATCACACAGAATATACCCCCCTGCGAATTTTGTAAACCAATTAAAACTTCCAACTTCTACATAGAATAATTTTTACTTGCTCGAGCAGTAAAAACCAAAGTAAAGCTCAATCAATAGGATTGCAATGCATGCAAGGAACAATTTGTAAGCAGCTAGTCATATAATGTCCAGCAACATATTACTTAACTATGATCAAATAATGCCGACCACGTAATACTATACCTTCACCTAAAGTTGAATCCACCAGATGGAACTGGAAGCTCGCTCCCACCAAACTGAAATCCCTGCTGGGTAGCGTCACCAGTTGGTAGCGCCTCTTCATCCTCTTCTAACCAATATGTTTCAAGAATCTTGACAGCCTTCTCATAAATTTCATTGTTATCATGACTCTGTAAGTTTTCAATCTTTTCCAGTCCTTCTGCATCATCAATCATCTGGGCATTGAAATTAACATCTCCACTGTTGCCCAAATTCTTTTCAGCTTCCCCAACTTTCAAAATGTTTTCCAACCCTTCGAGACAAACTGTGACAATCCTTGGATCTGGGCATACAAGGAGATCACACAATGGTTTTATACAGCCCTGACCTACTAAGTACCTACCAACCATGAAAAGATGGGTCAATTGCCTCTAACAAATGACTGAGAAAGCAAACTTAAGAAACATTTTTAAGAAGCTGCATTAACTTACTTGATTTGATCATTAGTTCCCCCAGAAGTAGCATTCGAAATTGCCCAAGCAGCTTCTTTCTTTATGTCAAATTCAGCATTTTGGAGTAAATTAACAAGAGGACCAATGAGACCAGCCTCAATTACAGCCTAGATTGGGATTGTTATTAACCACAAAGATTGTAATTATCAGCATAAGTGACAGTCTTCCTCAAAAAGTTCTGAAATAAAACAATGCAAACAACCATGGGAAACCTCCCACACACTGTTTACATACTATGCAATCCACCAGATGAATTTACAAACTCAATTAGCACAAACAAGGATTCCAGTGACATAATGACTCTTCTTGTACACTAACCTGAATCTGTTCCTTGGTTCCAGCTGTAATGTTTGAGATAGTCCAGCAAGCTTCTTTCTTAATGCTCTTTTTGTGATTGTGAGTTAACAAGCTCAGCAGGCTAGGAAGTGCACCATTACTAATTATGCACTGTCAAGGTAGTTACATATGTTAGCCATACTTTTAAGGAACAGAAAAGTACAGGAACAAGAAGTCCCAGACACAAAATCAAACTCAACACATCACCAATTCCGAAGAAATAGGTTAGGGAAACCAAAAGGAAAATATCAAATGAAGAGAAGCATACAAAGAATGAAGAGGTGCAGGGAAAACTTTGCTTGAAGGGAAGATTTGAAAGACAAATTTGTTCTTTCTTTAGCTACAGCTCCCTGGAGATATCCTAGATTCTTAATTCATGTGTATGCCTAGAATGCACTTAAGAAGACATGCCGGACAAAAGGCCAAGGTAATTATACGCCAGACAATCTTAAACTTTCAAAGCACTAGTTCTTGCACCTTATATTCACTAATTAAACTTACGATAAGCCATTCCGACATCATTGAACATTTGATGTTTAGTAACCAGCATAAAATATCTTAAATGTTTTTTAAAAGTAGGAACCTGAGTCTGCATATCATCTCCAGTAACAGTATTGCCCACAGTCCGAAGTGCAGGAACAAGGACTGAAGGAGATGGATGGCTGAAGAAATGCAGAATAATGTGAACATGTTTAGTTCAACTAATTGACTATGAAGTTATGGACAAGAGTAAAGAACCACTACTCACAAGAGGAGCTCAACAAGACGAGGGCAGACACCAGCTTCAATTACAGCTTGGATTTTATCATTTGTACCATCAGAAAGATATGAGAGTGCCCAGCAGGCATCAGTTAAAACTTCTTCATCACTCGAATGCACAAGCCGTTCAAGTGCTGGAAGTGCTGGCCTCACCTGCGCATTAAATGCCATTTGTTAAAAAACAACCAAAAATAGCTGTCAAGAATTTATGTTTGATGCCCAGGCTACCAAACAATGCAAATTAGCAAATCACCTGCTCAAATGGAGGCTGCGGCTTGCCTCTGCAGAAGTTTGATAGAGTCCAGGTGGCATTCCGCAGCATTGAAAGCTTTGCATGCTCATTCAGTTGTGCAAGTAATGGAACAAGGGCTCCATGGCTGAGAACAAGATCACGGCACTTAGGGGAGTCACCTGCAACATTCCCCAATGCCCACACAGCCTACAATTTCACCGACAGTTAAGCTGGAATCTATCAATGCTGTACCACACCATCATTAGTGTGAAATTTTAACACTATGGATAATAGAACTTCAGCCATATACCTGCTCCCGAACATCGTCACTTGGGGAACCAAGAAGCTTCACAAATATAGGAACTGCACCATGATCAATCACCACCTTTGTGTGCTCGGATGTTCCAGAAGCAATATTTGTGAGTGCCCAAGCAGCTTCAAACTATTAAAAAATCACAACAATCACCAACAAGCTTAGTAACCTTTTACTCCAAATTAACCAAAATATAAATGCAGATGAAACATATCATCACCCAATTACACACCTGTAGCTGAGGGAAATCCTCCCTGACCAGAAATTGAATAAAGCGAGGAACAACCCCAGATTGTATGACTTCCTCAATTGGGGGACTTTGTTCTGGTATCCACAAATTGCAAAAAGGAACATTTAATCACTGAATAAAAAAGAACAATCAAAACAGAAAAAGGACATAAAGCATGCTCTATTCAATTACCAATGGAAAGAAGCTTCCGGAACTGAGTAGTCGCTTCAAGTTGCAAGTTGCTATCCTCAGACCAAACGCCAGCAACCAACGAAGGCAAATTCTCTAACTGCAATTTTTTTTTTGGAAAAGATCACATTTTTTACTGTCAAATTCACGCAAAACCCAAAAAATAAAAAGAATACTAAGCTAATCCTAATCACGGACAATTCAGTGCGCCAACAAAGCAAAAATATTTGAACTTCATAAGTATGTGAGCAAACAAAACAAGCACCCTCTTTTCCACGGCGGAAGGGATTGCTTGCGCAGGGAACTGCTGGGCTTGAAGGCCTTCACGGCGCTTCTTAAGCAAGCTCTCTTCGCGTTTATTCTTTCGGATCTCCACCATGTTGTCCTCTCTCCTCCGGCGACCCTCATCGGCGTCGACGGCGACCTTATAGCGGTTCCGGCGAACTTCAGTTCTCGCGTTGGGTCTCAACGACATGGTTGTAATCGGAATTTGTGGGTAATGCAAGGAATCGGAGAAAACCTAAAGTTGATTTATAGATTTGATTGATTAGGAACGAACGGCAAATGTTAGCTGAGACTTAAAAGAGGGTTTGCTTTAGTGGTGAAGTGAGTTTCAATGCTTGGGTTTTTCTTTTCTTTTTCAATAAATCTAATGTTGGTGGTTGTACTTTTTATTTATTGGAAGTCTGGATGTATAAAAATGTACCGACAAGAAGGAAGCTGGTTTTTGATGGGTGCCAAATGGCAATGGGTATCAATTTTACGTATTAGTTTAATTAGTTTTTTAAATAATAATTTTAATTAATTTTGTGATTTAAGAATGTCCTAATCCTACGGCTGCATAACAAAATCTTGTGAGACATTGATGTATGTCTTCTGTTGTTCTGGGTTTTGTTTGTACTTCATTATGTTCGGTTAGAGGACATTGATATAATGACATTAATAGAAAGACAAAACTAAGTAGTCTTATGCATGTATAAATATGAAATACATAATCTCTTCAAGCAATCATATGCAACTTTTTCCTTTTTTGCTTTCGATCAGCATGGTAAAAAGAATTTCTGTTGCTTAATATGATATTTTCAATTGAATCTATTTCTGACTTTATTAATATGTACATAGTTTTCCATATTTTAAACACGCATTAAGTAATGGTTGGAAAATCGGCAACGAAATAATTACGAAACTTTTTTGGTTTAATTTTATGAAAGCTAGGATCACTTTTAATTCTATAAAATAATTAACACAAATTACAATAAAAGCATGAATCATAATTTGTATCTTATTCTAAAATTTGGTTGTTTTCTTCTCTTAAATCATTTTCGAAACTAGCTCATCTTAACCATCGTAGTCACACAAATATCTAGCCTTTAACGATATTCATAAAACGAATTGAGGGAACCTTGTAACTATTGTAAAAAGGGTCAGACAAAGAGTACCAGCTCCCTTATAGTTTAAGCCTATTTATAATAAAATTAGGATATTTTGGTAATTTAATTGAAATTAAATTCCTAATTTTAACTCAACTTTAATTAGAATTACAAATAATTATAATTGAATACCAATTATGTCCAAATAAGATCCAATATCTTATTGATTTTTATTTATTAAATATCTCATATTTAATCATAAAATTTCTCAAATTTTACTAAGTCCAACTTGATCAAAATTTCTTTGTTCTCTTCAACTTATTCTTTGTGTATGACCTATTAGGTTCTCAAATATGTTAGTAATAGATATAAATTATCTCCAATTCATATTTAAGATATGATAAATTAAACTCTTTTAATTTATATCTAATTATCTAATTAAACAATTTATATCCACATATTAAGATTGACATCTAGCAATACAACACGACATTCAAATATTTACGAATGTCAAAGTTATTTTGACAAACTTTTTGTGTGCATGATTTTCTGTATAAATCAATCATTTCATCATACAATATTCCAATTAGATATAAAGCATGGAAACTAATGTCTACTCTATTTAAGTATAATCATAATAGTTTTCTATTATTAGTAATTGATTCAATTAATGACATTTACAAAGTATTTTACAAAGTGTCATTTTACCTTGGCTAAGGATTTCCCGAATCAATACTAATCAAGAATAATTGAACATTCTCCCTAATTATTTTAAGGTGATGAATCATATATTGATCACTCTAGTTCATGTTACATTTAATAACTAGCAACTGATCAATCCTTAACTAAAACATGTCATAAGTAATATTAAAACACAACAATCACTATATAAGAAAATTTTGGTGATCTTAAGTAAAAGGATCATACAATTATCATAATGAGAATTTTCATAAACATACAAGTAATGTTCTAAGTTAATTTATCATATAAGGTCGGTTCAGTGAACTTGTTTTCTAATAAGCACCGTGATACACTCATATTTTCATATATGTTTATGACTTAATTCAGAGTCATTTACATTCATTTTATGTTCATCTATAGCTGGTTTATCATTTTTTAGCATTATTCGAGGTTTGTTGACGTAAAATGCATAAGTGAAACAAATAGACTCGAATTGCACTGTTTTTGAGTTTTTGGCAGACTTGACCTTTAGTCATTGTGGGATTTTTATCTTGAGATTGGTTTAGCCAAAAATTCTGAAATTTCATACTTAA
>JAOTAY010000002.1:13799088-13825272 GCA_025629805.1 Erythroxylum baracoense | reverse complement strand
ATTAGATTAGCATATATTTAGGGATCTAATGAGCATATATCAAGTGATTTAGAGTTCTCATGCATATTTGCTCTCACGCATTCTATTTGTTCTCATTTTATTTCCCTTAAGAGTGAGGCATTGCAATGCTAATTGTAGATGCCATTTTGTTTCACTTATAAGATATACCTAATTAAGATGTACATAATATATTTTCTTCAACCTTATGATTGATCTTTGAGCAAATTATCCAAGTTACTACATACTAAGACCTTTGAAAATACAAACTTGTATTTCCAAGTGTCAAAATTGTTACCAACATAACTTAATTATAGTTAATTTTATGTAATACAATATGTTAACAATTACGTGTATAATCTTTTCATTACAAAATAACTTAACACAATTAAGTTTTGTTCTAAGAGACATTTCATCAAACAACTTATAGGCAACTTGAATTATCTAACTAATAACAAAACAACTGCATTTTTTCATTATTTACCAACAACACATTTAAACAACAAATAAACCAACAACTCAAATAAAAAACGCATAAACCAACAATTATAACAAAACACATCCACCACTGACAGTATACATATAACCATCTAAGACACCTTTATTTTTTAGACACAAAATAAACTCAATACACGCGTTACCTGAAAATGATGCACGATAAATGGACCAAAAACAAAGCAAACATCGCAGGTGGAACCACAAAACCCAGAGAACTGATGGCGTAAGGTGGGAGAAGAGAGAAAAAACGCAGAGGAGAGGGAGGAGGGTCGGGATTGTAAAAGTTGATGACAAAACAAAGTCGTTTGGTTTAAAACCAAACAACGTCGTTTTATTTAAAGATCATTTCGATACTTACCAACGGAAACGAATTTCTGTTAGTAGTTTACCGACGGAACACTGATACCGTCGATATTCAAGTTGCAAATTTTCCCCGCTAGCTGTTACCGCGTAATTTTGCAACGGAACTTCGTAGTCCGTAGCTATTATACGTCGGAAAACTTGCAGGGATATTTTTCCTTCACGTTTACCTACAAATTTTTAGTCCGTCGGCAAATCCGCTAACATTAAGAAGAAAAGTCAATTTTCGTCGCTAATTTACGATGGAATATGTTCTGCCCGTAATTTTTCGTCTGTAATGTCTTATTTTCTTGTAGTGACAGTTATAAGAATTTTGAAACATAAATTATATTTTTAAAAAGTATAAATAAAAGCATCTTTTGATAAATAGTTATTTTTTTCATCAATATAGAATTTTCATCTTAAAAAAAAGGAGTGGACCGTGGAAGGAACTAATAACTATAATTAAGTAGTCAAAACATGCTTTTATGTGGATTATGGCCTGTTATATTAAACAATAATAATTAATGATCCGGACCTAACTAGCTAATTAAGACATTATTATTTTGCTTATTTTGAAAAGGTCAATCTAAATACACGTTATTAAAAGGTTCACACTTTACGCGTATTTGGTTTTTCTCCTTTAAGGATGTATAGTATATACTGAAAGCAAATTAAGTATGTCAGAATTAAGTATGTTCGAGGAGTGAACATTATTTTATGTTGGCCTTTGAAATTAAATCGCAGATTCTTCTGACTATAAGCTTTGTCACGTGATCAATTTAATTCATTATTTTGTTAAAATTTTTAACTTATTAGATTATAATAAACAAAATATGAATAATACGAAAGGGAGAGGTTTGGAATAATCAGTAAAAGTTGTTATTTTGTGATCAAAAGATCAAAGATTCAAATCATGAAGACAATTTCTTTGTAAAAATACAAGGATAAAGTTGCATACATTAATGACCCTCTTTAAAGGCTCGCAAAGCGGAAAATCTTGTACATTAGATACATTGACTTTAAATATGATTAATATGATCATTAAAGTAATTTATAGAATTTAATATTTTTTATAGTACCAAAATTAATATCTAAATATTGAGAATGGTGGTGAGTGAAATAGTATATGTCAAATTAAGAAAAAATAAAATCGATTACTAAAAAAGAAAAACTTAAATAAAAAAATTTGCAACAGCATATTCTAACGATAAGTTAAAGTCTGGTAAATTAGATACTAATTATGAATTTAAATTTTTCTCATAAATAATATTATAAATTTTAAATAAGTCAAAGACGTGACTAAAAGTTATGAAATTGAGATAAAAAAAGTATAATATTTCAGAATTTTTAATTCCAATCTCAAGTTACTATGTTTTATTAATGTTGAGTCTATCACCGTATTTAGAATAATATATTTTAAAACCAAAATTACAAAATTCGAGTGATTATGTTACCATTTAGTGGCTCAATCTTTCTACTTAGAAACAATAATATTCAGCTTTGTGCAATAATTCATTACAGCCTAGTTGACCTTCACCACGTCGGTCACAAAGTCGGTTCACGTAGGAAGGACTTCTGCCCAACTCCAGTTTCAGTGCCTGACTTTTGTGCTTCTCGATTCCCATGTGCAAGTTGCAACTTCTGTTTGCCACATCATTGCTGATATTTATTAGCTTAGGTCAGGGATCTTCAAATAAACAAATAAATAATAAACGTTTACCATTTCATAGCGTTAGCTTCTTGTTCATTTAGACATCTCAAAGGTGATTCTTTCAATTTTAGGCACATAGAAAAGGAAAACGCGCAACAGTGGAAGAAAGGAGAAAGATTTGTGTTAAAGCTACAAAGGACTTGACCTTTGAAAAGGCAAAAGAAGTCGAAACTTCTCATACAAAACAAGAGTCTTTGTAGATGGGAATTAGTTAGTTATGGGGAAAATGAGTTTAGCTGCGAGCCATGTAAACGCTGGTTGTGATTGAATCAATGTTGCGTAGAAATAAGGGTCTGGGTCTTCCGTCAACATAGGAGCGTGTGTATTTTCGTTGCTAGATGTGTATGGAATCTTTAGAATAACTTGTGGGTTTCTAGAGGAAAATTAATCCAAGCCGGTGATGGATGCAGGAGCCGACATTTTCTTCATCACTTCTGGAAGGGGAAATTTGAATAAGAATTATTTAATATTAAATATTAAAAATAATAATGAGATATTTTTGTACTCGTGATTAATTATTATATAATTTATTTTGTACGTAATTAATTAAAATATTTTGTTTCTTATAAATAATTATCAAAATTTTCAGTGATTTATAAACTTATTAATTTTAAAATAATTATAAATGATTCTTATTATAAGAATAAAAGTATCAATGAAACAAAATAAAATAATTATTAAATAAAATACATAACATGTGATTTTGATGATAATATTCTGATAAGAATCAGCATCTTGGTAATAATTCTCTTATTCCCAATATTTAATTGCCCACGTCCTCTTAGGAATAAAAATCCATGATTGTTTGTTTGAGATCCATTCCCTATTTTATAAAGTTTAAGAAACAAATGTTGCATTCCTACTCTTCCCTCTTCAAGGAAAAGAATTGAAGAAAGAAAGGAAACCAAGAACCACATTATTAGACCTATGCATCAGTTAAGACAGGTGGGGTTTAATTTAATTAAAGCTATCCTAAATATTTTTTTTAAAAATTAAGATTATAGTCATTGTAAAGAATTAAACTCGACTTACCATAAAAAATTAGAATAAAGCCTATTTTAATTTGATATTTTCTTTATTTCAATTCTTATATTTAAAATTGTCATTTATCTCTTTCTAATATTCTTGTACTATTATAAAAACTTTCTATTGATTCTTATCAATTTATAACTCCAAAATAACAACTTATTTAAGATGTCAATATTACATCTTGTTGAATTAAAAACTAATAAAATATTGCGAAAGTAATTATATATTATAAAACCAGTGAAAATTTTAAAAAGACAAATAATAGAATTCCAGTGTATTTACGATTGAATATCTTATTAATTAAATCTATTTAAAAATAAAATATAATCTTTTATAATAATATGTACAAAATATTAAAAAATGATATAAAGACTCATAATTTTTGATAAATACAAATAATAAAATAAATTAGACTTCTTTTTTGAAATTTTTTTATATAATATTGAAAAGTGATATAGTATATGCTTTGGGTGAATTTGTTCGCGTCATTTTACACGGTGGTGGGGAACACATGCTGCTCAGGTAGTTGAACTGTCCTTTCTCCGTCTTTATTATCCTATCAGAACCACTTCAAACGCAAGTAGCCAATAAGAGCCACATTTCTGTAGCGCCAGAAGTTATATAGTTGTTATTGGGCGTTGTGATTGTACAACATATATTTCTTCTTCTTCTTCTGATTTTTGTTAAGCTAATACAACCGGAAGTGAAGCATACATACACCGCAAAGGAAATTAGGAAGATCCAACAATGATAGCCTTGGTCCCTGACAATAACGTTAATGTAGCTCCCGTCGCTCGCACCGGTAGGCACTTGCAGCGATACAATAAAGGCTGCCGCCTTGTTGTGGGGTTTGTCTCTTCTCTTTATCTCTCTCTTTCTGTCACATTACATTTCCTGTCAATATTCGTGTGCATTTATTCATATTGGCAAATTTGGTTTCTTGCGTCAAAAACCTGTTTGATTATCACCACTTCTTCTCTTATAACGTCGCGATTTTAATACATATGAAGCTAACCTACATCTGGTGAAGTTTCAAATCGTTAAAAGAGGTGATTTGATCTTCTTGTTGACAGATAAGGAATGTTTTTCTGGGGAAGGAGATACTAATTCATATGCGCGTAATAGACATAGAAAAGACGGAATTGTTGGTTAAACAATTACGGACGTTTGTTTGAATGAAGACTCTATGCTGATGATTATTTCTTTCTTACTGTTTTCTGACTGATACGAACTAACTTCAATAGCAACTTTGACGAAGCTTACACGCTTTTTGCGTTAATATCTTGCCTGCTTGTCTTTGCCTATTACAGATGCATACCATACAGATATAAAGTTGGGAAAGATAATTCCGTGAACGATGAGGAAGAGTTGGAGGTTCTTATGATTAGTTCGCAGAAAAAAAAAGGGATGTTGTTCCCCAAGGTATATTAATTTCTAACAAAGCAGAAATGAATCATTCAAACTAGTCCAGAAACTTTTGCTTCCGTCTTCTCACTTTGATAAGTCTGATTAACCAGGGTGGTTGGGAACTAGACGAAAACATAGAAGAGGCAGCTTCACGAGAGACTTTGGAGGAAGCAGGAGTCCAAGGCATTCTTGAGGTAATATATTAATTTGATCGACCGGCTCTTTTTCATTTCTGAAAATTGATGTTGCAAGTGCAAGTGCTGACATTGGGAATTTGTTGCAGTGTCAATTAGGGAAATGGCATTTCAAGAGCAGAACCGATGACACATACTATGAAGGCTACATGTTCCCTTTACTGGTTAAGAAGCAATTAGATGTCTGGCCAGAGAAAAATTATCGTCAAAGAATATGGGTACGCACATATATATAAAAATGTTGCAATCTCTTATGTCCAGAAATATGCGAATGCGTTTCTCATCTGATTTTGGTTGAAACAGATGAGTGTGGCAGAAGCAAGAGAAGTATGCCAACATTGGTGGATGAAGGAAGCTCTGAACAGATTAACCAACCGCCTCATTTCTCAGCAGCAACTTTGTGGGGAAGGGGATGCAGAGTACAAGAACAAATTGAACTTGCAAATAAAGTTGGTGTAGATGAACAAGTAAAATTTTTGCAGCTTTGGTAGTTCCGGAAAAATTAACAATTTGGGAGTTGGGGGAATGTAATATGAACGGCCACTGATAGTGATGGACGGGTTCACTGGCGTTGCAAAAGTTTATATTGGATAAACGCCCGACGTGGCTTCATTTTGAATGCTGATGACGACGGTAGAGAAATTTAAGTCCCCACTGGTGTTACAAAAGTTTGTATTGGATAAACGCCCGACGTGGCTTCATTTTGAATGCTGATGATAACGGTAGAGAATTTTGAGTCCCCGGTGTTCTATGTAATTCTGTTAAATGCTTTGGTAGTTTCTTTTTTTACTATAAATAAGTTATTCAGACGTGATCGGTCTTATTACAAAAGAATTGCAATGTTTGAAAATTTTTCATAACAATTAAGTCAGTTGCTAACAACTACCTAAATTTGCATTATTATTCACCATTGAATGTCGTTTGGTTAATATTTCTAGTAGCATGCGGTATTACTTCTAATTAAAAGAGATGATGTTTTAAACGACCACATAAAAAATAAAAGAAGTTAATTAAAAAAAGCAAAATTTGGTTGATTTTGTAATTATAGCTCGAACGTTAAAATCTAGCAATTAAATACTCAAATTTTCAAAATTTTTTCAATTCTAATTCGTCGTTAGTATTTTCTTTAGCTTTGTTAATGTGACTTACTACGTGTTTCAAAAATTTCAATTGTCAATACATGCCAGTCAAATTTAACCCAAATAATGAATATTAATAAAATGACAGTCGTTTAATCACAAAACAAAAACAATATCGTTTCCAAAAAATAAAATCCTTAAATCACTTCACGCTTTTTAATCTCTTAGCCCTTCGTCTTATCCCTTAGCTTGAGGTCTCAAGCCACTCTTGCATCATTTTCAGTTTGTTTGCTCGACGTCCCAAGCCACTCTCGCACTAGCAAGCCTTTCGTTTTGAGTTTGTTCTTTGAATGCCCCAAGTCTCTTTCGCATTGTAGTGTACCAATAAGTCGTTCATTTTGAAGGATTAAACCAAGGGCTTGCTAGTGCAGAGTGACTTGAGACGTCGAGTCGAGGGATTAAAAGAAGGGTTGAGATATTAAATAGCGTAAAGTGATTTAGATGTTTCATTTTTTAGAAACGATGTTATTTTAGTTTTTTATAATTAAACCGTATAATTTCATTAATCTTCATTATGTGGGATAAATTTGATTAACGTGTACAAATAATTTGGGTGATTGAAACACATTAAAGCTAACAAAAACATTAACAGTGAACTATAATTAAAAAAATTAAAAATTTGAGTATTTAATTATCAATTTTTTAAGTTCGGGCTATAATTGTAAAATTAATCAAAGTTTAGGATTTTTTTTAATTAACCAAAAAATGAAAAAAATAGAGCCATATATTATGAACCATGGTTTTTAAAGTAAGGCGCAACATTAAAATAATTAGGAATGTCAATGGATCGCCCGGCTCAGCCCCGGGTCATGGTGGCTTTGCTCGTGGCCCAAACTATGGCCCGACAGGTCAAGGGGGAGCTGGACCGGCCTGCCATTTGTTTTTTTAAGAAAAATTTCAAAACGATGTCATGTTGAAAAAATGGCTGATCACGGACTTGATTGAACATGGTGGGCCCGGGCTCGGCCCGTGACCATGGTTATGACCCGACGGTTCATGAACAGCCCGACCCATTATTTAATTTTTTAAGTAAAAAAATTTCAAAACAAAGTTCTTAAAAATAATTATGAAATTTTAAGGGCTTTTTGGTATTTCCAAGGAAAGTGAAAGAAGAAGAACTCCCGCCCAAAAATCGAATGATCCAAATCAAAATCCAAACCACATCTGGGACTGAAACAGGGTGTGGGGGGAGACAGAGAACGACAGGGCCTGTTGTTGTTGGAACGAAGAGGAAGGAGAAGAAGAAGAAATGGAAGAAGAGAGGAAATTATTAGATGAGAAAATAGCGAGAATTCTTGACGATGCAAAGACCAGCAACGCCACTCACCTCCGCAAAGCCAAAGACCTATCCTACTTAGTCTCCTCCGATTCTTTCCCGACCTCTTTCTTGAAAACCCTAACACCTCTTTTCACCTTCAGACGCCGCACTGCTTCAGCTGAGCGCCTTGTCCGCTTCGTGTCTGCCTTCGCCGCAACCACAACCTCTCATCACTTTCTCCACCGCTTCCTGAAATTTCTCCTCCTCGCCGCCGTCGCCGCCGATAAGACCGCCCGCTTCAGGGCTTGTCAAATTATCTCCGAGGTACCTGATTACGACGTCTTATTGTGTTGGTTCTGGTCTTGGAGGTGTCGGTTTCTCACCAGTGTTCAATTTGCTCTTTAGATCATAATGCGATTGCCGGATGATGCTGAAGTTAGCGATGAGCTTTGGGATGAGGTGATAGAGTGTATGATGATACGAGTGAGAGACAAGGTTCCTGTTATTCGTAGCTTTGCAGTTAGAGCCCTTTCGCGCTTTGTAAATGATGCGGAGAACAGTGACCTACTTGATTTATTTCTTGAAGTGCTTCCTTTAGAGCAAAATGCGGTGAGAATGAAATATTGTCTCTTACAGAGGCCAATTGCACTACATATTTGTCATATTAGTGATCTGGACATGTATGAAAAGTTAAATCCCTAACTTTTGATGTTCTCATAGGAGGTTAGAAAGACTATCTTGTTGGCTTTGCCACCTTCAAATGCAACGTCTAATACCATGATTGACTGCACCTTGGATGTGAGTGAATCAGTACGCAAAGCTGCATACTGCGTAATAGCTAATAAATTTCCTCTTCAAAGTCTAAGGTAAATTTTTTGGGCTCATCTATGCGTTTGGTTTTATTTAATTTTACTCTTCTTATGATTGGCTTCTCTTTGAGATAGAAAAGAAGGGTTAAGAGAAGAAGCTTGCGAAACCGTGGGTTGATACGCTTCTTTTTTCCCTTTCAGAACCCTTTTTCTCTTCCCCATCCACCCAACCATAATCAATTTGTCTTATTTGTTGAGATGTAGCATCTGTAGAAAATCTGCATCTGGATTTTTACCCATCATATTTCCTCTGTGGTATAATAAATATTCATTTCATGCTTTCATGCAGTTTAGCAAAACATCCACCTTTAGATTTACTTGGTGGTTTCTTATTAAGCGGCACATATACATCGTTTCTTACGGGGCATATTTGTCTCCCTTATATTTTTCTAGTATAAAGCTGCGGACTGTAATCCTTCAGAGAGGACTTGCTGATCGTTCCGCAACTGTTTCACGGGAATGCCTAAAGTTAATGAAAGATGAGTGGCTTTCAAAGTGCTGCAACGGTGACCCCGTAGAACTGCTCAAGTATCTTGATGTTGAAACATATGAATCAGTAGGGGAATCTGTGATGATAGCTTTGCTAAAAGATGGTTCAGTAGAATTAGGGGATGATCAAAGTATCCGCCGATATGTCCCCTTAACCTGCAGTGAGGATGGAGGTTGGTACTTACTTTTATTTGTTTGAATTTAAGTATGAAGACCCTTCTTTTTATATATATTTTTCCTCATTCCCATTCTTCCGTTCCACATATCTTTTCCTCATTATTTGATACCCCAGCTTTCAGCAAGTTAATGATGGAAATAGATATTTTTGTGGAAAACGTTATCCAATTAATGCCAGTGCAACAAGCAAGGAAAATTACTTTGGGATGAAATGCTAATGCTTATCAGTGTAATTAAAAGGAAAATTTTTGAAAAGAAACAATTTCTCGTGTTTTGTATTTTTTCCATTTTGGCTTTGCAGTGGTTTATATGCTTGTATGTGATTGGATGATGAGAATGTCTGTATCTCAACGTGTTATTCTGCATCCACAAGCTTCATTCTGATTGTAAATTTTTTTCCAAGTAAAAACCTCAATTAGTTATGTTTAGTGGAAATATCTAATGTTTCTAATTTGATGTTCGTTGCTAATCAACTTGTATCAAACAGACTATTGCAGTAAGCTTAAAATAAATGAATCCTTTTGAGGGATTCTGGTTAGTTGCCTGAAGATGAATCTACGTGTAATGTTCTTGGTTTATAAGTTTGAGCTTCTAGATTATTGGATTGCTTTTTGTTCCCTAAATTATTCTTCTATTCTTTGGAAGGCGAAGCTGCAGATTTTGCTTCTAACACTCAGCTGATGGAACCGGAACTTGCTCTTTACTGGAAGAATGTGTGCATGCACCTGGAGATTGACGCCCAAGTAACCGCATTTTTCATCTTTCATTCCCATTCATGATTGTTTCTTTATATTTAACTAGGTTCCTTTTTCATTATCCTGATATCCAAGTTTGGAGAGAGTGAATGTCCATGGGATAAATGTAAATAGTGGTTGCTCCCAAACGATGCTGCATCATAGCAATCAACAGAAATTTTGTTTGCTTTTAGAACAGAAGAGTGCTAGAATAATTCTTTTTTGACTACTTTGAATCTTGGGGTAGTTTCAGCTTAAGAATAATCATGCATTTGATATTCTTAATTAGTTTTTACTAAGGTCGAGTTCTAATTGTGGAATGTTAATAAGACTGTAGAAGTGCAGTTGCCGCTCCATGAAATATGTCCCCGTATCTTTCTTGCATATTTTTATGCCTATGATTTAATAAAGGAACTGTAACATGTAAAATAGAGAGCACACATGGAAACCTGAAGAACTTTATAAGTTATTGTTCGCATTATTCGCGTACATCTTTTACCTTATACCTCTCACAAAAATTAACTAGTCCATAGATTCTGAAATATAATACTGCGCATTAATAGGCTTTAACTGGTTAGAAGTGGCAGAATTTTTGTTTAAATACCAGAAGCCTAGAACCTTTAAAATATAGAAACAGAAGCAATTCCAGAGGTTGCAGCACGCACAGCACCGCAGCAGAAGAATAGCAGAGGAGAAGATGGAGCTGGAAAATGAGGGTCTTTGTGTTTTCTTTTCATTAAACTTAATTTATATACAAACCTAACCATAGAAGGCAAAATTAAGACTACTTCAGTCCTAATCCCCTGCCTTTATTTAGACACAGCAGATAAGCAAAGACTATCATGTTTATTCGTACACGAACTTCACAAACTTGTAACTAGTACTGTAACCAGCCATTGTATTATCTAAATCATTTCAACATGAATTAAACTCACTTACAAAGGTCGCACTGTGGCTGGATAAACTGGGAACCAGACTAAGGGCTTAGATTTTTGGACAAACCAGCGAAAGACTCAAAAACCAGCACTGTTCTATTTGATTTCAACAGCAGACCTGTTTTGCTCCATTCTCTTCAGGTTGCTTCTGATTGCACTTGACAATCAGGCCATCAACTTGGTAATTCACCTAGTTGGTAGTCAAAATAACTTGAATTCAAAATAGTTGCTGCTGGACTAAGTAGCTTGGGATCTATGACTGCCTCTGTTCCTCATTGCAGCTTCTTCACAGCTACTGTAACTCTTTGCTTCTTCATCAATTGTTTTGTAGCAACAATTTGTTACTGGTGTAACAAACTAATGAACAATTTGATTATGCTCGAAGTTTCAATTTGAAACGTCAATTTCAATAGGAACTAAGGTTTGTGAGGATTCTTCAAGTCCTCTTCACATTAGAAAGAGATAGTTGTCCTCAATGTAGCAAGTGGTTCTGTAGGACAGTAGAATCAGTATATTGATCCTACCAAAGCCAGTCAGTGGTTCTCTAGGACATTAGAATCAGTATTGCTATCCTTCTAAAACATTCTCTGTGGTAATTCTGCACACATTTTTGGATACTCTTGTATATAACTGCATTGGGCTCTTAGTTAGGCTATAAAAGATTGTTTGGATTTTAGTTGCATCATTGATATTAGTTTTTATCATGAAATTCTTGCTATTACTGTTTTCACCCCATATCAAATGTGTTTGTTTAGGCCAAAGGCTCAAATGCTGCTGCTACAATGGGCACTGAAGCTGCAGTATATGCAGCTGAAGCTTCTGACACCAATGACCTACTTGAGAGAATACTTCCCGCAACAGTATCAGATTATGTAGCTTTGGTTCAATATCATATTTGTGCTGGTAGGTCACAAACTGAAGCATACGCCTTTTCTCTTAATAATACTATTTCTGATACGTTCATTACTGTTTTCAGGAGCCAATCATCGCTTTGCAGCTCGACAGCTACTATTGCTTGGTACCATGCTAGATTTTTCAGACTTTACAAGCAGGAAAGTTGCTAGTGCATTTGTGCAGGATCTATTACTCAAACCTCTTGATTATGAAGTGGATGAGGAAGGGAATGCAGTTGTCATTGGTGACGGCATAAACCTTGGTGGTGACAGAGACTGGGCTCAAGCAGTGTCCAACTTGGCAAGGAAAGTCCATGCTGCTACTGGTGAATTTGAAGAGGTCATTATAGGGGTTATAGAAGGGCTTGCACAACCTTGCAGGGAGAGAACAGCCGACTTTATGCAGTGGATGCACTGTCTCGCTGTTACTGGTCTCCTCTTGGAAAGTGCAAAATCATTCCACTTGCTTCAAGGAACGTCTATTGATCCAGTTGAACTTCTGCATTCTCTATTGCTTCCAGGGGTATGACCAATTACGTACTACTGTTTTCATTTCCTACTTTTATTTTGTCCTTTCCTTATGGTTTTCAAGATCACTAAGGTTCAACTATAGTTCTGACAGTATTGAGCTTATAAATGGATAAAAAGTATGCTTCTTTCTTATGCTGGGGAGAAAGCACAGAGATATGCTGTAAATCAACATTCAATTCCACTTTGAGCAAGCATCACACTTTATGGCCAACTCATGTAATGACTGTGCCATATTTTACGGTTTATTTCAAGTTTTTAAGAACTGGACAACATTTTATGCAGGCAAAACATGTTCACTTCGATGTACAGAGGGTTACTATCAGGTGTCTTGGCCTATATGGTTTGTTGGAGAAACAGCCAAGCAAAGAGCTGGTGAAGCAGTTAAGATTATCTTTTGCCAAGGGTCCCATTATGATTAGCATTATGGCATGTAAGGCATTAATTGATCTACTTATGTGGCATGGTCCTCAAGAAATTAACAGGGTGCTAGGGCTCGAAAGCTCTTATCAATTTTTGGATGAGAAGATGACAGTTAAATCTGTAGATTGCTTGGATACTGATGAGCTTTTGAGTATTGATTCAATCAAACTTTTATTTGCTGGTCTTGATCTTAGACATTCAGATCAGCTTGAATCAAATGATGATAATGAGACAGTACAAGCTATTCTTGGTGAGGGTTTTTCTAAGGTTCTTCTCCTTAGTGAGAGCTATCCAAGCATATCAACTTCTTTTCACCCTTTGCTCTTAGAAAAGCTCATTAATCTGTATTTCAGCGACGAAAGAAAAGACCTGATAAGGTAAAATTCTCTCTGCTTGTTGCCTAGGTTGTTAGTACCCTCATGTTAATGATGACACTTTGAAGTTCTTTGCCAGGCTTAAACAATGCTTATCTGTTTTCTTTGACCATTACCCTTCCCTCTCGGCAAATCATAAGGTGGGTTTCTCTAACATGACTGTTTCTTAGTGGATGATTTTATTAAAATCCAACTTCAATAATATTATTTTGTTCTCTAAATGCAGAAATGTTTGTCTAAGGCCTTCATTCCAGTCATGCGTTCAATGTGGCCTGGTATCTATGGGAATGCTGGTGGGTCTGCATTTGTGGTGTCTAATCTGCGAAAGCGTGCTGTCCAAGCATCTCGATTTATGGTGCAGATGATGCAGGCTCCTTTATATACTGCAAAGAATGGAAAACAGGATGAAAATGCAGACACAGACATGACAGAAATTGCAGACAACTCTATCCGACCTTCTCTTGAATGTGGGGAGGAGGGACTTGCAATTCGCATAGCTGTAGAGGTATGCTTTTGCTACTGAAACTTTTGTTCTAACATAATATGGTTCCTGAAATGACGAATCTTCAATTTTTGTTTAATGACTTGGCTTATGTTATCATGTTCTCAAATTATCGACGTAACTATAGCTGTTAGTTTTTAGCTTTGGTCCTAGATTGGGCATAGAATCAAATGGGAATTGCAGGAGCAACGAGTTTTCTTGTAGTGGGTTGGCGAACATCTCAAGTTGCATGACTTAGACCGTATGGATGTTTTGCCTTGTTCCACAAGGCATCATAGACTTTGTGGTATAAAAATTTTTTGACAAAAAAGGGGGAATCTGGTTACTATTCTTTTGCTTACAGGGTATGAGCTCAGGAATATAAAGCTAGTTTTAGGCAATCACAATAGACTCGTAATATCTGGATACTGAACTGTACTAAAAGCGCAAAGGATATGAAACCAGGAAATATAGAACTAGCGTTTGGCATTCACTATTGACACAGTCTGGAGATGATGTAATCTGCTACATCACATCGAAACTGAATAGCCTACTGTCTTGTACAATGTAAGTAGAAAGGGTGAGTGGCTTTGACACCGACTTTCTTAAAAAAAAAAAGGCTTTGACACCGACTGATATGAATCTTGGTGGAGCCTTGTCTAACTGCTAGATCTTGAGACTGGAGATTCAAAAGACCACACGGATCTCATATGAAAATCCATACTTATGCTACAGAATACGGGTCTCTTACTTCCACTTGGGAAAACAATTTACCATTTCAAATTTATTATCCATGCTTTGGTTACTTAATCTGCTGATTGCATGTACTCTAAATTATTATTAAGTTTAAAGTAATCTCTGTTTCAAGGTTGCTGCATTCTTATTACTGTATGCATTGTGACGTAAAATGCTAGTATATGTCATAAATTTATATGTGTATTTGTATTTGCTTCTTAGGTTGAGAAACCCAGTTTTGACAGATGTCATTTGGAAAGAGTATCATTTGATAGCATGTTACTCCTTTATATGTTGTCCTTGTGTTCTCATTTCAGGTGGCAAGCTTCAATGGAAAGAAGACACCTGCGGAGAGGTCGTATATCATATCCCTCTGTAGAGTACTTGTCTTGCTTCACTTCAGATCTTCGGAACAAGGAGCAATAAAGTTGATGAGGAAGCTGTTAAATGCCGTGGCTGAATCTGTATCAGCAGATAAAGACCTTGCTAAGGAGTTAAAGCAGATGGCTGGACGACTTAAATTATTAGACATGCAACCTGATGAGGAGCTGTCGGAAGACCATGCTAATCGTATTCTGGGTATAGTTCTTGAGTAAGACAGATATTTGACATGATATATAATTAGTGACGAGAATTTCTGATGCCTAGTTGAGAATCATCATCATCATTTGAGAATATAAAGTAGAAAAGCAAGTGGAAACATAAACAGTAACTTCACGCACTGGATGGGCCATTTGGTCTGCTACTCCAATAATTATACATGAAATGTCAATGGTACAACTACATTCTATTGTTTCCTTATATTGACCCTTCTTATACAATCACAGGGAGTTTGGAAATAGAATCAAACGTAGACGTTGCTAGTTCTGCTGCAATCCATCAAACTCCTGTGATTCCTTCAAGGTCAACCAGGCCATCGCGTTCCAGGAGACGAGTTAGATGTGAAGAAGAGACCTCTTCTGATGAAGAGATCTCAACAACCAAATCTGTTTCAAGCATTCAAGGGACTACAGGAGCTCGCTCACAGAGGGCAAGCAAGACGGCAGCCCTGACAAAGATAACGGCTAGTAGAGCAGCTAGGATTGATGAAGTAGATGATGATACAGAGCAGGAGGGCTCAGAATTGACATCAGAGGAGGATTCTGATAATTCTGACCACTTTGTTGAATAAACATGTTGTTGTCTTCTTGCAATAGGTTATAGGTGTGCTTCCTTGGCACTCTTAGCTGTTGTTGTTGTAGTGTTTGCATTTTCCCTTCAAGTTCGCAAATTGTAAGAGGCAGCTTAATATGCAAATTGAAGAAATTTGCTGTAAGTCTGCTTTATTCTATGCGTAAACTTCAAATTTCTTACAAAAGTTCACAAGCTGTAGTTATTTTTTTTATATTTCTTGAGAAGCGCCTAAATGTGAATGTGAGGATTAATCAATGAAAGGTCACAAATTAGATGTACCTATCATGGTAATTGCAAAAAAGAAAATGTTGTATATTGAATATATTGAAATCAAGTTATATATACCCAGACTTTCTTTTGTTTTATGATGATAGTTTTTTTTTTAAAGAAGTGATTTATATATAAGGATAAAGAATTTGAATTATATAGGTGAGTTGTTTGATACATATATTCATAGGCTAGTATAATCACTCTTCACAATATCTTTAAAAGTTAAAATCTCCGTAAAATCCCTAAATTGGTGTTTGATTTGGAATGAATGATGTTATCCTTGATTCTAACTTCTCATTTATAAAATGTGGATCAATCCTTTCATGTGACATTGGCAGGAGATTACTAAAACCGGTTAGTGAAGTTCTTGCTGTTAAGAAGGATGACGACCTACCCCTTGGTCTCCTTCTTACCTACAAGCACTGGCTCGTCTTTTTTATTTTTCAAGCTGCAACAAGCATTTGATGAGACTAAAATCTTAAAAAAAGAAGGGTATATATGGAAACAACTTCAACTTGCAAGTCGATTGATATCTTCATTTTATCGATTTATGTTTCTTCTTTCATCCATATATGTTTAGTCATTATTGATCATTTCATAACAAGGTTGATCCAATTATAGCGATAATAAGTTTAGTCTTGAAGATTTTAAGCATCTGCACATGACTTCTAATTCTTACAACATTAAGTTTAGTCTTAACAGATTTCAAAACTTTTAATTCTTGTAATTAAGTATTGGAATTATTTTAAATTTATAACTAAAGGTATTGTTTATATTAATAATAGAAAATAATTGTTTGGTGCCTTCTAAGAGTGGTTTAAGCATTCATGTGACTAATGACTTCTGAAAAATAAAATAAAATAAAAAACAAGAAAATTCAGACTAAATTTTAATAATTTAAAATTCAATATTTAATCTAGAAAAAAAAAAACCTTTTGAAACTCTTTTACTCAAAATCTATCATAAAAATTTTAAATTAGATACTTTAAAGAGACTGAGGCATAAGATAATATTATTAATTATCTTAAGTTTCATAAAATTATTATTAATATATATTCTAATTTAAATTTAATTAAAGTATTATATAATATCAAGCCACAGTTCTTACACTCAATTTATAGAACACTCCATTATTGCAAGTTATGATAAAAATTTAATGTAATTAAGAAAAACTTGGTTTCGAGTAGAAGTGCATCAAAAGAAACCTAACTCACACGCACACGACTCCTCGCTTCCGTTTTGAGTGATACGGCCGCAAGACACAATCGCCTCTCCAAATCTCCTTGCTGTAAGTTTCTATCTTATTGATTTTAGGGCTTTATTTTATTTTATGTTCTCTATTTAATTCAATTCTTGTTATGCGTGTGAATTAATTAATATTATGCTCCTACAAGTTTAATACGTCTTGAAATCAACAAACTGAGAGGATATTTGTTGATGTTCGCTTAGCTTCCTACTGATTCCTTTTAGGGAAATATGCTTGTGCTTTAGAAATATGTTTTTTGTCGGGTGAGATTTTGTTTGCCACTATGATTTTGTTAGTATTGCATGTGAATTCGATAAGGTATTGATTATCTCCCGCTTGGAGCTTTTATGCTGTTGTTGCCTGATTTTCTTCATTCTTAAATTGTGTATTACTTGAGTGCAGTGTATTCTTATGGTTTATTGTCGTGCTTATTTTTGTGCTAATATGCTACTTTGGACTGAAAATGAGCTAAAATAAAGGTTAAAGTGCACTGATTACAAGTGTTTCATGATTTTATAGGGATTTATACTAGTTGATTTTTAGGGAAAGAAGTTCCAGGGAAATTATAAAATGACAGACTACGAGGGAGGAAGATATGAAGGAAATGTCTCTGATTTTGAAAATGGCGGTGGTGCCTCTCCCGTGCCTCCTGTTAACAGCCAGAGCTATGCTGACATCGATGACCTCAGTGATCCCAAATACCAGGTATACAAAAGCACCTTAATCTGTTGACAGTTCATAGCTAGGAGAACTGCAGCGATTGTATATTGCATAATGTTTATACCAGCTTGGTTGATTTTGACTTGTAAAACCACTATAATATAGTTTGTTTTCAATACATCAATTGTAGGTGTAGAGTGGTTCTATGCGTATTAGATTTATGCCACTTTCTGAGATCGATCGACTATTTCCTATTTTGTTTTTTAAAGATTCTGATCAAGTTTTCTACCTCATCTATAAGATGAGTTTGGTTATGAAGTGGTTTTGTATCTGTTGATTCAACAGATCAAGTTGTTATATACCAACTGCTTATCTGTAGCTTTAAATTAGATTTTAGCAGGGTTATTTGTTATTTTGAGGATATTATGGAGTTTTTAACTCTTTTCTTTTGTGGATTTCATCCAGATTATTCATTTGTATGCATTTTAGGTATTGTATCTTATTTAATTTTTCAAATTCAACTATTGCAGCGTGGGTCTCGAGAATATGAAAGAGTGTCTTCAAAGAGTCGTGAGAGGGATAGAGAGAAGGCACATGATAAGGAGAGGGATAAGGATAGGGAGAAAAGCAGGGGCAGGGACAGGGATAGGGATAGAGAAAGGGACTGGGACAAGGAAAGCGAGCGCCATCATAGAGATCGGGAACGTCATAGAGATCGAAGTGAGAGGAGGGAACGTGGTAGAGATAGAGGGGATGACGATTATCACCGAAGTCGTGACTATGACAGGTGATGAAGTTCACTTTTTTGTAGCTTTCTAGATACTTATAAACCTTTTACTGAACATAGGATTGTCATTCTATTGACTAATATCATTTGAAGACGAAGAGATCATGATAGAGATAGAGAAGAAAGGCACCGGCGTAGATCAAGATCCCGTTCCCGTGGTAGATCTGAACACCGATCAAGGTCTCGCTCCCGTTCACGCTCTAAGAGGTACGAAGGGAAGAGAAGATGTTAAGTAATTGTTATTATACTTCCATGCATATGTTTGTTTATCATTCATTGCACCAATCTTTACCTTTTCTTTGTGATTGTAATTCTATCTCCATACAGCAAAAGAATTAGTGGTTTTGATATGGCTCCTCCCCCTTCTGCAATGTTGGCTGGTGCAGCCGCTGTTGCTGCTACTGCAGGTACATGGATCATCTTTTGGACTAAGCCTATCATGTTTATTTAATTGCTACCTGCTCTTATTTTGCTTGATCTAATGTGGTAGTCCTCATCAAATTGCATTCTTTTATTTTGGTAAGCAGTATATTCCTTCTTTCTTAATATAGTTTCTTTTAACTGAGATGTCTGAATGGTTTATATCGTGCTACTGTTATCATTATTTTGTAATACTGGAACCTTGAGAGTTTTGGTTACTTTAAATTGGTGTTTGTTTGTTTCCTTTTTGGAAATTTATTCCGTTTGATGAAGGCAATATTGGGCTACTAGTCCCACTATGCTGACAGTGAGCATGAATGACTTCTGTTGCTTTGATGTACAAGTAGGAATCCATGTGTGGGTTTGTGATTCTTCTCCATCTTCAACTGGAAAATAAAATCTATTTTCATAGTTTTTTTGTGAAATTTTTTTTCCAGAGCTTTGATGTGTGATGCATTTGCATCATGTCTTTGGGTAAAGTTGTTTGTGAGAGTATAGAACATAATACATCTTGTTATCTTGTGAGAGGATAGAACATAATACATCTTGCTATCTTGTGATGGGATAGAACATAATACTTTCCTTTCTCCTACAGCAATTTCTTGGTAACTCAGCCGATGTATTTGAGATAAGAACTAATATTGTTTTCTGATTCTTATAACGGTTTCATGATTTCAGGTCAGATTGCAGGAACAGCTCCTGCAATTCCAGGAATGTTTCCCAATATGTTTCCTATGGGGACAACTCAGGTATGATTTATTGCTATTAAAGATATCCTTTATTTTGCCTATTGGCCAGCACTGAATATTTCGTTATTTGTTTTCTTGTAGCAGTTTAATGCTCTTCCTGTTATGCCAGTTCAAGCCATGACCCAGCAGGTTGGCTAGATCACCCATGGGTTTTTGTTTATCGTGCGGAACAAGTTTCAATTCAATAATTCTAATTTTGCATCTAACCATAACTTCTGTTGTGTATTTAGGCTACTAGACATGCTCGGCGGGTGTATGTTGGGGGGCTTTCTCCTACAGCAAATGAACAGGTGATAAGCAACACCTTTACTCTTTCTAATTATCAACAAGTTTTGTACTCGATTGCTCTATTATAATCTATAATAACTTCTTTTAGCCAATTGCTAACTAGTTCTTTTACTCTCTTTTTTGTTCTTCCATAGTCTGTAGCAACATTTTTTAGCAAAGTTATGGGTGCAATAGGAGGAAACACTGCTGGCCCAGGTATGCTAATGTTTTGTTATTGAACTGGTTAACTCTTTGTGCAATGCCCTAGTGGTTTATATCGTTCTTGCTGGATTTTTTGAAGGGGATGCTGTTGTAAATGTGTATATAAATCATGAAAAGAAGTTTGCATTTGTGGAAATGAGGTCTGTTGAGGAGGCAAGTAATGCAATGGCCTTGGATGGTATTATCTTTGAGGTAATATATATGATTCATAATTTTATCATTGATTGAACTTTTTACTGTAAACTATCAGTCTTATATGGTCATGTTTCATTTCAGTTTTTTTTTCCTTTGTGCAACCTTGTATTATCAGGGAGCGCCTGTTAAGGTCAGGAGGCCTAGTGACTATAACCCATCTCTTGCAGCAACACTTGGTCCAAGCCAGCCCAATCCCAATCTTAACCTGGCTGCTGTTGGGTTAACTCCTGGTTCTTCTGGTGGGCTTGAGGGTCCTGACCGAATTTTTGTTGGTGGACTCCCTTATTACTTCACAGAAGCCCAGGTTAGGGAGTTGTTGGAGTCTTTTGGGCCCTTGCGAGGTTTTGATTTGGTTAAGGACAGAGAAACAGGGAACTCAAAGGGTTATGCATTCTGTGTCTACCAAGACCTTACGGTTACTGACATAGCTTGTGCTGCACTTGGAATAAAGATGGGTGATAAAACTCTCACTGTAAGGCGCGCAAACCAGGGTGCCAACCAACCTAAACCTGAGCAGGAAACTGTTCTATTACATGCCCAGCAGCAGATTGCATTGCAGGTAGGACTTAAATTGCTTTTGCTTCTAAATGTCATTTCCACCTTTTCTGTTGTCATTTATACCGGTTTCTATATACTCATACAGAGGCTAATGTTACAACCTCTACCAACCAAAGTTGTATGTCTAAGTCAAGTAGTTTCAGCTGATGAGCTTAAAGATGATGATGAATATGAAGATATTCTGGATGACATGAGGACAGAGGGTGCAAAGTTTGGTAAGATTTTTTATTCTAATGCTTGACTTCTTGATGCTCGGTTCTTTTACAAGCTTTTTGCGTATTGATCGGTTTTCTTTATTTTGTCTGTGTTATATGTTTGTTTTACAGCGTTTTGTAGTCCCACATTCCGCTATAAAGAATCAGGCCTAACATACACAGACAGAAGGCTTCCCCTATTTATATTGGCTTGAGAACTATTTTTTTTTTTTGGGTTTTTGTAGCCTTGAAATTTTTTTTGTTTGCATATTTTCACATGCTATATGCAGGTACACTGGTGAATGTTGTCATCCCTCGTCCAAATCCAGATGGTAGTTCTGCACCAGGTGTAGGAAAGGTTTGTTGGTGTTCTTTTCCTCCTAAATGGTGCTCTTATTTAAAAAATGCAACACTTTGTTCTTTTCCTTCTCAAGTTCAGGTTCTAATTAAAAACTTGGTTATTTGCAGGTGTTCTTGGAATATGCAGATATTGAGGGTGCAACGAAAGCTCGAACAGGGATGAATGGAAGGAAATTCGGTGGCAATGAGGTTGTTGCCATCTTTTTCCCTGAAACTAAGTTTTTGCAGGGAGAATATGATGGCTAATTATTTGTCACCTGCGTCCTTTCAGTTGATAGTGTATTCAATGACGTTCTCGTCTTAGGCTTCTTTTAGCAATATTAGGTTTGAGGAGATTTAGCTGTTTTAGCTTTAGTTTTACAGCTAATGAAAGTCTGGACTCTGCAGATATAACATGCATTAAACGTGTTATGTTGTACTATATTTATCTAATTAGGTATTGCAATGGCGGACTTACGCTTGGGCTTTTAGATACACAGTGCAGTTGTTTCATTACGGTTTTGGGGATCGACTGACTTTTTGGACTTTGATTTGTTTTTTTCCTTTGGGCAAGCAGAAATTCGGTACGGTATATGAAATTTGAAAATGTGGTACTTGCCTTTGTCATGACATTAAGAAAGAAGTTAAAGAGGACTACTTTGTTTTAAGTTACATGTAAGATTTATGTCTTTTACTTTATGGAGCCTTCAAACTTTCAGTACGATTGATTTTGATGTGAATTCACCATTAATGTTGCTGGAGCTTGTAGTGATTAACCACAGTTTCAAAATCTTGGAGAATTGAGGGCAAATATTAACTCTCTAAGATTGTGAGCTATTGAGAGAGAAAAGAGATGCTGTATATATATTTTTGTCACATCGAGTATGAATACGAGCAATCCTATAAATGTTTCTCTCTCTCTTGTATAGAGAATTTATCTCACCATAACGACCATTTTGTTATGTATGCCAAAAGCCTTTACATCTTACTTTACAATTCAAGCCTCATATTCTTCTTGTGGACTTGCCTTCATGTTACTATTTCTCTTAATTTGGGCTGATTGGGTCGGGTTCAGCTTAATTAAATTTGAACTCGAATGTCCTCCTTGGTGAGAATTGTACAACCAAAACGTAATTTTCCTTCTAAGGTGATGATAGTTTCCTATTACAAGCTTCCCTTTTCATCTCAGCTCCTGATTACATCAGCTGTATTTTGGGTGTGCAGTCCCATCTGCTTGAATTTTGCTATAAGAGTTTTCATTGCTTCATCCTCCTGTCATGCCTTCCGAATCATTTCCCATAATTCTGAATTTTCAGCAATGATGACCAACTGTAAGAGCTCACTATGAGTGGCTCATGAGAGAACATTAGCCCTCTTATTTTCAACCCCCTTTTTATAGTAAATTTCAAAGTTAAAACCTAGTAGTTTATATTAAAAAAAAACTTTATCAAAGATAGTGAAATATTCCAACGTGATTCATATAATATAATAATAATACCTCTAATCATGTTGTCCAAGTATTGTATGAGAAGAACTACAGCAACAAAGAATCTCTTGAAGCCTTAAAACTTCAAAAAATTTTCCCAATTACTCAAAATTTTAGTTTAGCCTATTGTGTTTCTGTATTGTACATTTTGATGGAAAATGTGCATTATCCATGTAGGCTCAAGACTCATATATATATATATATATATATATAAAACTACCCACCATCAATGTAGTTATTTAACCGGAGATAACGTCCTTATTTTCTCTCCAACTCCTTCAATCATCATCCTTATCTTTTGCTATCCTATATTAATTAAATCACTTGAGCCACTTAACAGAAAGATAAGATTAAATGTAAACGATTTATATTCTCCCACTTGGTTCATGTGATTTAATATTATAACAAGAAAGCAAATAACAGAATTTGCAATCAATATTTATGGCCAAATGAATTGCACAAAATGAGAGAAATAATTATCTAAATGTATAGAAGTATGCAAAGAACTTTGTGTAAAAGAAATCAATGAATAACATGAGAAAGAACAACGATCTTAATGCAATATCCAAGAAGATCAACCGCTAATCAGCCCCATATGCTTTACATGATTTTAAAATGACTTAACCGATATTCCTTTAGTCAAAGGATTAACAACCATCAGCTCTGTACTTATATGCTGAATAAACACTTTCTGACTCTTTATACGATCCTTAACTACAATATGCTTTATGTTGATGTGCTTGCTTCGACTCGTATTATTCTTATTATTAGCAAATGAGACTGTAGAAGTATTATCAAAATATATCAACAATGGTCTTGATACAATATCAATGACCTTTAACCTTGTGATAAATTCCTCAACTATAATACATGTGATGAACATTCATAGCAAGCAATATATTCAGCCTCTATAGTTGACGATGCAACTATTGACTGTTTCATACTCCTCCAAGATACAACACCTCTAGCAAGAAAAAAAAGCATATCCTCAAGTTTATTTATTTGTATTTTGACATCTAGCAAAATCTGAATTTGAATATTCGACGATTTTTAATTTATTAAAGTAACTATATATGAGTTTGAAATCCTTAGTTTCTTTTAGATATCTCATAACCCGTTGAACAGCTTTCCAATATGTCAGACTTGAGTTTCTTTGGTATCTTCCAAGCATTCCTAGCGCAAATGCAAGATCAGGTCTTATGCAAATAAGTGTGTACATAAGACTTCCAATTGCTGAAGCACATGGTTTATTTTCCATCTCCTTTTGTTCCATAATGCTTTTGGGACATTGAGGCAGATTGAATTTATCCCCTTTAACAATAGTTGATCCTTTCGGAGCACTTTCTTGCATATGAAACCTTTCAAAAACTTTTTCAATGTAGGTCTTTTGAAATAGTCCCAGAGTCTTTCGAGGTCTATCTCTGTGAATTTCTATGCCAATGACATAAGAAGCGTCACCTTTATCCTTCATTTTAAAGTTTTGAGATAGAAATTATTTTGTCTCATGTAACAAACTTAAATCACTACATGCAAGTACTATATCATATACATAGAGGATTAAGAAAATAAATTTTCCCTCAACCAATTTGACAAAAATCCATTGATCCACAACATTCTCAACAAAACCATATGAGACAATTACGTTATGGAGCTTGATATGCCATTGACAAGAGGCATGCTTCAATCCATATATAGATTTCTTAAGCTTGCAAACTAGTTGAGAACCATGTTCTTCATTAAATCTCTCAGGTTGTTTCATATATACCTCTTCTTTAAGATCCCCATTTAGAAATGTCGTTTTCACATCTATTTGATGTAGCTCTAAATCAAAACATGCTACTAATTCTATAATGATTCTAAAAGAATCTTTCTTAGAAACTAGAGAAAAAAGTTTCAAGATAATCAATACCCTCCTTTTGAGTGAAATCTTTGGCTACAAGTCTAGCCTTATATTGTTCAATATTACCAGAGGAGTCTCGTTTCATTTTAAAAACTCATTTACAACCAACTAATGAGGCCCCTTTTGGTAACTCAACGAGGTCCCATACTTGATTTTTAGCCATTGATTCCAACTCTTCCTTCATGTAATTGTACTATAAATTGGAATTTTCTCCATTCATAACTTGTGAAAATGAATTAGAATCATTCTTAAGTCTAATGTCAAAATTAGACTCTTACATGTATACAACATAATCGCTAGAAATTGCTGGTCTTTTAAGCCTTAAAGATCTCCTGAGTTCAAAAGATTTATCTAAGTTTTGAACAACAGGTTCTTTATGAGTTCGTCTTTTATAAGGTGCCTCTATAAGAATTGGTTGTTCTTTTATAGTGTCCGAAGGATTTTGAAGAACAAGAAACTCATTTTCTTTCATTGATGAATCAATTTCCTTCTTTTCGTCAAATTGTATATCACGAGAAAATTCACTTCCTCTAATATCAAACTCCTCAAGGAATTTGACATTTCTAGCTTTGACAATCTTAGGACTGTACGAAGGACAATAAAACCTGTATCCTTTTGAGTTAGCTGCATAACCACTAAAGAAGACACTTTGGGTTCTTGAATCCAATTTCTTAATTTGAGGATTGTAAACCCGTGCCTCAATTGGAAAACCCTAGACATTTATATATGCTAAACTTAGTTTCTAACCTTTCCATAACTCAAAAGAAGTTTTAGGAACAACCGTAGTTGGACCCTGTTTAAGATATATACTACCATTTTTAAAGCCTCACTCCAACAGGATAATGGTATATTAGAATTACTAATCATACTCTTTACCATATCCATTAGCATTCGATTCCTCCTTTCAACTACACCATTTTGTTGTGGTGTGCTTAGCATTGCGTACTATGCCACAATTCCTTCTTATTCTAGGAATGTCGCAAATGGACTAGGTATTTATCCTTGTTCAATATATCAACCATAATGTCACCGCCCATATCTGATCGCACAATCTTTATTTTCCTTTCTGTTTGTTTCTCTACTTCAGCTTTATAAGACTTGAAAGCATCAAATGGTTCAGCCTTTTCATTTAATAAGTAGAGATACATATATCTAGAAAGTCATTAATGAATGAGATAAAATATCTGTGAGCATTCAGACAAGGAGTGAAAAATGGTCCACAAATGTTAGTGTATATGATTTCTAAAATTTGAAAACTTTTTCTAGAACCATTATTAGTATTGCTAGGTTGCTTTCCTTTAATGCAATCCACATAAGTACCAAAATCAGTAAAATTAAAGGTGTGTACAACCCCATCATTCACCAAGCTTTTAATTCTCTCAATAGAGATGTCACCTAATCTCTTATGCCACAATCTAGAAGAATGTTTATGTAACATCCCGTTTCCAGAGAACGGGTCGGACCTGAGAAACGGGTCCAGATGTGGTAAATTACCACATCTCATG
>JAOTAY010000002.1:13773208-13798988 GCA_025629805.1 Erythroxylum baracoense | reverse complement strand
AATAAAGTGTTTGAAAAGAAAAGTGGGCACACAATAAGTGCCAAGTGTAAAGTGATTAGTGAAAAGTGTTTCAAAAAAATTTTATACCGATTTTTGTTAAGTGTTAAGTGATGTGACATGCCATCTTCGCGGGGCACGGATCCGGGTATCACTGTCGATATCGGGTTCGGGTCCGGCGGGAGTTGGGGTGTTACGGTTTATCAATAGTCATTTAGTACCAACATTCTCGACATATATAGTTAAGAGACTATTCTCAAAATTAGAATCCAAATATATTTTATATAGATTTTCAACAAGATTTCCATAACCAACACTCACTTTATTCTTTAATAATCTAAAAACAAAATCGTACAAATAAAATCCATAGCCCAAAGTGACTAATCTGGAAATCGAAATTAAATTTATAAACAAAGAAGAAACATAAAAAGTGTTTTCCAAATCCAAAACAAAACCAAATTTCAAAACAAGTCTATAAGTCCCGATAGCTTCCACTACTGAACGCATCCCATTTCCTGAATACCCTGTTCATTGCCCTTCGGCTTCCTTAGATTAAAAAAGGCCTAAATGTTATTAGCAATGCGAATTGAAGAGCCAGAATTAATCCACTAAGTGTTATTTGGTACTTGCACAAAATAAGATTCATAACACACAAAGGTGAAGAGTTTACCTTTCTTTTCAGGCCATTTCTGGTACTTTAGGCAATTTTTCTTTATATGCCCTTTCCTTTTGCAAAAGAAGCACTTGTTCAGTTTGCCTTATGTCTTCATTGGTTGTTTTCCCTTTTTCTTGGACAAAACAAAACTTGTGCCAGTTTTGGCATTTCCTTTATCATATGTAGTTAAGTTTAAGCTTTCAAACTTCTCATGCTTCAACCTTTCTTCCTCTTGAACACACATGGTCAAAAGGTTATTAACAAACCATTTATCCTTATGTGTGTCAAGAGGAAATTTTGAAAGGACCATATGCTATTGGAAGAGAAGTAAGAATAAAATGAACCATAAATGATTAAGATATTTCAACCTCCAAAGATTTCAATTGTGCAGCAACGTCTCTCATTTGCATAATATGCTCATGCACATTTTTCGAATCGCCAAATTTCATACCTAAGAGTTTCTGCATTAGGGTACTTGCCATGGCCTTGTCAGAAGTCACAATTTGCTCCTTAATGGCCCTCATGAAGTCTTTAACTTTAGTGCATTAAGGGATAGAGCCTCTAATGCTTTTGCTTACATGAATCTTAATAAGCGCCAAACTCAAACGGTTTGATCGCTCCCACTTTTCATTAGAGGCTTTCTCAATTGGCAAACTTTCCTCCGTAGGAACATGAGGAGCTTTCTCACGGAGCGCCAAATTAAGATCCATGTACCTAAGGTAAGAAGAACTCCATCTCTTCAATCAGAAAAGTTCTCACCAGTTAAAATTGGAATTGAGTTACTAGAAATAGCAGTAGGAATAATTGCACAATAAAATACACATATTATTGCTATGTAATGTATACTAAAATGAAATCAACCAATGTCAAATTTTAATGTAGTAAATTCAAACTTCCTGTCGGTAAAGGTGCAACATTCATAGAATTTACTATAAATTAATAACAAGACTAGTGAATATAAATTCCAAAATATAAATTCCATATCTGTGGACCTAGGAAATAACAATATCTAAATTTACTGTCTTGTTCCAATTAAGGCATAAAATAAAACCTTCCTGAGGGTAAGAGTAATTATTTTATCCAAACCATTGCAATTTAACTACACATAGTCACAGGACTATTAATAACCCTTTATTTGATGTCAGATTTTTCAAAGGATTAAGATGTTGTGACTATTCTTAATCACGCATAGATTCTAGAGGACATTAAATCAAAGAAGAAAGTGGAACAAAATTGAAACAACACCGTGAAATTAATGTGTAGAAAATCTTATCTTTATAATTTATATGAACAAACTATATGTACGTCCATAAAAAACTTCCAATATGTATAAAACACACGTATATATCCTTGTTCAGCCAAAACAAAAAATGCACAACAATCCATGTTTGTTTTTTTCTTCCTCTTTCTTCTCAATGAATAACACGTACGTCCATCAAAATATTTTTATAAAACACATGCATATCTTGTTCATTCCAAAACAAAAATGCAAAACAAACCATGTCTTTTTTCTTGATTGAGGGACATGTAGGACACTAAAAGATTTTCTATCTCTCCATTAAAAAACTTTCAATATGGATAAAACACACGCACTATGTTCACGCCAAAACAAAAATGCACAACAAAACATGGCTTTTGCCTTTTTTTTAATCGTTTGCAGTCATTAAAACTAACATATAACATCATATTGAACAACATACGCTCGAGATGTGGGCCCATAACCTAATATTAAATTTTTTTTATCAAAGATAGTGAAATATTCCAACATGATTCATATAATAATAATAATAATACCTACAACCATGTTTTCCAAGTAATGTTTGAGAAGAACTACAGCAACGAAGAATCTCTTGAAGCCTTAAAATTTTAATAAAAAGTCCCAATCACTTAAAATTCTAGTTTAACTTATTGTATTTCTGTATTGTATGTCTTGATGGACAACATGCATTATCCACATAGTCTAAGGAGTCATATATATATATAAATAACTTGATAACTACCCACCATCAAGGTAGTTATTTAACTGGAGATAATGTCCTTATTTTCTCTTTAGCTCCTTCAACTATCATCCTTATCTCTTGCTATACCATATCAATGAAATCAGTGGGCCACTTAATAGAAAGATAAGATTAAACGTAAGCAGTTTACAGTTTAGAGAGCCATCGTTGTTGAAAAGGAGTGGACAACCTATTTTCTAGAAGGTGCTTCTAACTTTGTTGATTTGTTTTGATAACAAAGTGCTTATCTAGCAACTATTGCCCCCACTTCTGCACTGTATATATATGATGGCCAATAACTCTCTTTCATTAGTGGATAATGCCATATGTCTGGGAGAAATAGCTTTATTAATAAAGGCAATGGAATGCCCCCTTTACGCAAGAGTTGCCCCCTATAATGCCCAGAAGCATCATCCTCGATGGTAAAAGTATCCTTAAAATCAAGTAATACTATCACAGATGGGTTAGACATGACTTGATTGAGGTGCTTAAAAGCCATCTCTACCTCTGAGTTCCAGCCAAATGCATCCTTTCTTAGAAGTTGAGTAAAAGGTTTGGCAAACTTCCTATAATTTTATATAAACATTCTATAATGGTCGGTTAACCCCAAAAAACTTTTTAGTTGCTTCAATGTTGTTGGTACTAGCCAATCTAGAATGGATTAAATTTTTTTGGGGTACGTGGCAATTCTTTCTAGGGAGATAATATACCCCAAATATTTGATAGCTACCTCCTCTGTGATAGTGTTTTATCCATACTTTACTGCCCAACAGTTCTAACTCCTCCCCCAATAGCTCCCCCAATATTACCTTTTTACCTTACACCAGGAAATCAATAACATGATTGATGAAGTCAAAATGGACGCTCCCTAAAGATGTAAACCATTATACACCCACCACCACTTCGCACTCCCTTAAAGGCATAAGCCACAAATCTAATGAGAAGGTAATGTGCTGCATCCTTCATTGAAAAATTTCCACCACTGAGTCACGTGCTATTTTGCCCCCCATTAGCTACCCTTACCATCATAGGTTCTTTCTTGGAGATTTTAAACCCTAATTTATGAGTGAGTTCTACATCAATAAAATTATGTGTATTGCCTGTATCTAGTAGTATTTGTAGCCTTCTCCTCCCAAAATGTCTAGTAACCTAGTTGTTTGGTAGTTTGTTACCCCGACTAGTGTATAAACTAAAATATGAGCCAATTCATTTTCCAACTCTTTAGTCCTTTTTAAACTTTTTCTTCTTCCTCCACCAACTCCAGGTGATACAATTATGTTCACCTACCCTTGCATTTATAGCCAATCTTATATTTTTCTTCACATAAGTAGCATAACTTATAATCTTCTTCTCTTCAATTTCGACAGGGGTTAATGACCTTCTCTGAGGGTTTGGTTAGCTCCATTGGTCATATTCTAGTGGTTTTAAGGCTTTTGTGTTTAGGTTCCAGGCTTAGAGAAAAAGGTTTTAATGTTTGGCTTTTTGTTGGTGTTGCTTCGGGTAGGAAGAATGGGCCTTTGTTGGTGAATTTCACTTTTGTGCCTTCAAATTGGCCTCATGAATTGTCATTAGGCTATATACTTGTTGAGTGGTTTATGAATGGTACATTCTTACTAGATATCTCACCTCCTCTGCTAACCTAATAATAAAATAACTGAGGGCATATTCCAGTGTCAAATTTTGCCGCACTCCATGATACTCCTTTACACTCTCAATCTGTGTGAGCTCTTTAAGCTCAGACATATGGTCATCAGGTGTCTCACCAAAGCGAGCTATAATTGCCATTACATACTCCTCCTAGAAAGGTATTACATTACCACTTTTGTTCATAAAAGCTTATGCCACTGAAGAGCTGTGCTTTCTAGATAAATAGAAGCCAACGAAACCTGAGCTTGTTCATTGATATTATCAAGCAAGAAAACTTGCTCTATCCTATAGAGCGAAGATTTCAAATTCTCACTCCTAAATTTTGGAAGGTCATTCTAGTTAACGGTGAAGAGTATTGGTGAAAGTTGCCAATAATTTTATAGATCCTATTTCCATACCCCTGAATCCCAAATTTACCTACAATAGTATTATCAATAGCTTTAATAGTTTGGTCATCAATTACCACTATAAATGTTTTTCTCATTCCCTTGTACTAAGAGTCTCTCTTAATGTAACGACCATCTTGAATATACACTAATGAAGCCCCCTGACTCATGTCAGAAATGAAAATAAAATCTTAATGGAATTTATTACAACAAAAACATACTAAAATTTTGTTATGCTAACATATGCTAGCTACGTAATAGCCTCATATTCTTTTTATGGACTTGAGTTAGTCTTCCTCTGAATTTGGGCTGATTGGGTCAGGTTTAGGAGAATTAAATTTGCATCAAATTTCTATCAAAGTTGAATAAACATACCTTTTCTTAAACATTTAATCTAAACCTGAAAACTAATGTGATGAGACATTAATGTTGGTTTTGAATTTCTATTAATAAAGGACTATTACAAGCACCGTGTGAGCTCGACAGGTAAAATTAAATATTAAATAACAATTTTAATTAAAATCCTCGGATGTATATCTCGGTTCAACCATCTCTTGACATGTAACATCACTTTTGACTCGATTTAAACCGATCTTGTTGTAAAAATAGTCGCACATCATTCCTAGCTTTTCTTTTTTTCTCAAATAACATAGAAAGATGGACACAAAAATAAGTCATAGGATTTTTATTTAAAATTTGTTTTTTAATTACTATTCAAATATTTTAAAAAGTAAAATAAGTAATTTTGACTTTAACATCACAAAAGCTCTCCTAAATATTTCTTTTTCAATAATATCGACATTTCATATTATTTCCAAACATTCTTTGGTGGGAAATGTATATAAAAAAAAAAAGCCAACCTGTATCTAAAATATTAATAAATGAGCCAGCTCAGTCCAGGTTTTCTTTTCTTGCCTTTTATTTGTTTATTTATGAAAACATATATAATAATGAATTGAATTCGAAGTACCTTCACGCCTCTGGGCTCTGACTCTCTCTTCCTCTCACCAAAACAGTCGGACACAGTCACACACACCTACGCTTTATCAACATTTGGAAAAAACTAAGAAATACCCATTCAACTCAACTTCGTGTTTCCAAATCCCAATGGCACAAAAACTTCGTCTTCTTCTTCGTCTTCGTCAGTTTCATTTTCAGTTTTGCTGCTAACACGGCAGCAACTCCAAGAAAACAGAAACCCACCATTGGAAAACCCAAAAAAGCAAGGGCAGAGCCAGAGCTATACTTAGCAACCAAAAATGAAGAAAATGAAGGCAGCACGGGAGGCGTTGTTGTTGCTGTTGTTTTTCTTTGTGGGTTGTTGTTACCTGTTCGGAGTTGTTGAGTCAGATCTTGCATCGGACAGGGCTGCGTTGATAAGTATACGCGTAGCAGTTGGTGGAAGATCCCTACTTTGGAATCTCTCGAGGAGTCCCTGCTTGTGGGTTGGCGTCACTTGCGTCTCCAACAGAGTTGTTGAGCTTCGCTTGCCTGGTATGGGGCTTTCTGGTCAGCTACCTGCTGATGCTCTTGGCAATCTTACTCAGCTCCTCACTCTGTCTCTCCGTTTCAACGCACTCAGAGGTTTCATTCCGCCTGACATCGCCAATCTTCGCTCTCTCCGCAGTCTTTACTTGCAAGGTAATTTCTTTTCTGGAGAGATTCCTGGATACTTGTTCGGTTTGCGGGACTTGGTAAGGCTCAACCTTGCTTCCAACAATTTCTCTGGTTCCATCTCTCCCGGTTTTAATAACTTGACGCGGCTGAGGACTCTTTATTTGGACCACAACCAGCTTACTGGTTCTATTCCTGACCTCAATTTACCTGCGCTTGAGCAATTCAATGTTTCTTTCAACAATTTGAATGGTTCTATTCCATCCAGGCTATCCGACAAACCAGCCATTGCCTTTGAAGGTAACTCCCTCTGTGGAAAACCCTTGGTATCTTGTGACAATAGCACTTCCAGTGGCAGTGGTAATAACAGGGACGATAACAAGTTGTCTGGTGGAGCAGTTGCTGGCATAGTCATTGGTTGTGTTACTGGATTTTTGTTGCTTTTAATGATTTTGATCTTCTTATGTCAAAGAAAGAGAGGTGAGAAACAAGGTTCTAATAAGAATGTTGAGGGAGTGAAGAGTTATGAAGCTGACATCTCACGTGAGAAGCCTGTTGGTGACACTACTAGTGCAGGTAATGTAAGTTCAGGATCCGCTGGAGCTGTAGCCAGGGTGGAGGCTAGGAGTGGCGGAGGAGGGTACAAGAGCTTGGTGTTCTTTGGAAACTCACCTAAGGGGTTTGATTTGGAGGATTTGTTGAGGGCTTCTGCTGAAGTTTTGGGGAAGGGGACTTTTGGGACAGCTTATAAGGCCACTTTAGACATGGGTTTGGTGGTGGCTGTCAAGAGATTGAAGGATGTCAGTGTTACAGAGAAGGAATTTCGTGAGAGGATTGAAACAGTTGGCAAAATCAATCATGAGAATTTGGTACCACTAAGGGCTTATTACTATAGTTCTGACGAAAAGCTTCTTGTTTATGATTACATGCCCATGGGAAGCTTATCTGCACTTTTGCACGGTGAGTACGTCTTGCTTTACTTAATGACATCTATTTTTCTTTATGATTGCTGTTCTTCGCTTTTGGTCATCTTGATAGATAGATTACTGTTATGTACTAAATAGTTGTGTCAATTTGCTTTCGTACTTGGAATACAAGTTCGTTTTAGTGGATTTGCATGTAGAAACTACTTCGGCTTTCTGTCGGTATTTGCTGAATGATGTACTTGGAGGTTGGAATTTCTCGAATTCTGAATAAAACGGATAGAGTTTCGGAATTCATGTATTTCTTCTGTGAACAAAGAAGATGTGAAGTTGCAGTGCACATGCTGAGATGGCCAGAATATGCTGGAATATTTACAATGTTGAGATCAAGTGTCGTAGCACAAGAGAAGATCAAAAATCTTTCTAGCTCTTTTTATCATGTTAGTTTGTTTAACCGCAGGAAACAGAGTGGCTGGTATGACTCCCTTGAATTGGGATACCAGGTCTGTCATTGCCCTTGGTGCTGTCAGAGGAATTGCATACCTTCATTCTCAAGGCCCTGCATACTCTCATGGAAACATCAAGTCATCAAATATCCTGCTTACTAATTCCTTTGAAGCCTGTGTATCGGATTTTGGCCTTGCTCATCTCGCTGGTCCCACACCTACCCCCAACCGCATTGATGGTTATCGAGCTCCGGAGGTGACAGATGCTCGTAAAGTATCCCAAAAGGCTGATGTTTACAGTTTTGGTGTTCTACTTTTGGAATTGCTTACAGGAAAGGCTCCTACACATTCTGTCTTAAATGATGAAGGGGTAGACCTTCCAAGATGGGTCCAGTCTGTGGTTAAGGAAGAGTGGAATTCTGAGGTGTTTGATCCTGAGCTTCTACGGTATCAGAATGTAGAGGAGGACATGGTTAAGCTCTTGCAGCTTGCAATTGATTGCACTGCACAATATCCTGATAATCGCCCATCAATGGCTGAGGTAAAAGGCCAAATTGAGGAGCTATGTCAATCAAGCTCGCAAGAGCATGATACCGTTGTTGATGATCAGGCCTCTCAACACACTTACTCCGTTGATTCAGGTGCTCCCACATTTACATAAAAGGGCTATACAGAGATCAGCCACTTGTCATTGTTTCTTCTTCAATTGGTTGTTCATTCTTTCAGAACCACGTATTTCTTATTTCTCTTGTACCCTTATTCCTTGACGTTTTCGTTATTAAGAGAAAACTTTTCCTGTCTTCTTATTCCCTTTTTCTTTTTTGTTCCTTTTCCTTTTTCTACATTTAGCTGAAGCAATCTGCATTTGGTTATGTAACTTTATCTTCAATGCTGTATTGGGAAAGGGATGCCATTATTAATATCAATGATTGGCTGTTTGAAGTGTGAAAATCTTGAAATATTGCTACAGTCATCAGTTATCGTTGTGCTTTGTTTCATCAGAATTTGGATCATGATGGATGATAAGATTCTCTTTTTATTTATTAGACTTGGCATAATTTCCATCGAGACATTTGGTTAATAAACAGTAAATTTTCTTCTACTTGATTTCAAAGCATCTACTTGGACTTTTATTAGTGTCCAAGGGATGACTTGATTAGGAGATGGTTTAAGTTTTAACGCTGTGATACTCATCATGTGAGGAGCAGGTGCCATGTCGGCTTGAATAATTTATGTAAGGGTCTTGTCTAATTAAGGTTTAGACTATTATGAAATAGGACAGGGAAATCTTCGTTTGCTTCTTATTGTTATTGACGGAGACAGAATATTTAACTCGTACCAAGGACTAATCTTCATAGTGAAACTTAGTTTGTATATCTTTACTAATTGAGACATGGGTCTATTACTTTTTGATTGATTCCATTCCAAGGCAAGATTTGAGCATAGTAAAGAAAGGAGAAAGGAAGAAAACATATACAAAGAAAAGAAAAAGTTACTTATTCGCTGTTGGTCTTTGAACTTTCTTCTTTACGAGCATTTTTCAATTTGAATTGAAATATGCATCAGTCACTTCTTTCACTTTCCCTTCAGAAGTTTTCAGAGCTTTATTCTTCTTTATATTGTGCTTTGCCATGGCCTGTTTTATGTTGGATGGGCATAGATAGATGTATTATAATTGTGGTCTTGAGATGTTCTTGTAATAACCGTACTTTTTGCTTTGGTTAGAACTTTGGTTTGTTGAACCTGAGTTGTCTGAAGTAACCTATAAGCATCTTTGTCCCTATTGCTTCTTTCACAAATCCAATTTGTTAGAACTGAGCTGTATTGTTAGTTTCATTAATAGAGACAATAATGGTCTTGCGCAATCTCTTCATTTTCAAGTTTTGGTAGCCATCGTTGGTTCAGAGAAGATCACTAACTTAACAAGGTACGATACTTGCAACAGAATTAGACTGTTAGGTAAAACATCTTGACCATTCAACCAAGAAAATAAAATCCTAGAGGATAGTAAAAGATACGGTTTAGTGGTCCAATGGTACAAGAAAAAGCAAAAAAAAGATACCAGCTTAAGCAAGTTTTGGAAGATTCATCCTCTTCCCTGGAGATTTTAATGAGAAATGGAGAGAAAATTGCAAGAGAAAAAGGACACATCCATACCTACAACCACTGTATATAGATATACAGGTAAAGCTGGTCATGGCTCTAGCTGCTGATTGATTGCAATTTTAATACGACAATGATTTGCATATGGACCTGTCTTAATACTATGCATTCAAACCGATTATGGAACCTTAAGAACCACTCAATAATTGGGGTTCTTGCTGTGCATCTGACGGAAATGACATGGCGTTACTTACCATTTTGTACTTCTTTTCTTTAATTTTTCCGCTTTTGAAAAGATGATTCTTTTTTTACATATCTCCAAGACAAACGCCGAAATGGGTGACAAATCAAGCGAGTTCTACCCAACCATTTATAGGATAATACATACCAATACTGATAATTGTGAAATAGAAATGTGGGTTGGTGGCGGCCATGACTCTTTGGCAGCAAATTGGAAGATTCGTCATTACTCTCTTAAAACATCCACGAGAGCTCTACTTGATCAATTTTCTGTGATTAAAACAATCTGATTGACAGGTCGTCAGGGTACATTCATGCTAGACATGTTTGTTTGCAACATACAAGTAGATAATTTTTAAGAGAGTCAAGAATTTGTGAAATCAGAAGATGGATTGAGAATTTAGATTCCCATGAGTTTTTTTGGCACTAAACAGCTCAAAACTCTTAATAGTTAAGAGGAACCGAAGACCTCTTTAAGATATTTTATACTTGAAACTCTAACAACTCCATATCTGCTCCTAGGGCTTGACGAGTCAAAACTGTGACAGATGAATCATATCTTTATTTTCCAAAAAGGATATAAATTGTGCTTATCTATTTATTTATGCATTTATGAGATTACACTTTTCTTTATGTATTTGTGGTACATACTATGTCATGCCATTAAGGTAGGATCAATCAACCTTTTGATAATGTGCAATTATTATTATGATGGAATTTCAAATCTACAATTTTACTCAAGTTTGGAAACAATCAACTTACTTTTAATGTTGTAAGTTGGTAACTTAACTGGACCTAAAGTGAGGGTTGAATGTGAAGATTGACACATCTTATTAGCCTTTACAAAATGAAATATAAGGATGTTTAGAAAGTTCTAAATCAGTGATTTTTTTAATTTACTCAAGTAATTAACTTCTAATAGTGATGCCTTCAATGGTATATAGGTTGGGATGGACTTGAGGCCTTCGATGCTCTGGGCAGTCTTCACGTGGTTAATTCTATAAGTTTGCAAGAAAATGCAATTATAACACTCCAATAATTAAATCAGATTCAAGTTTGAGTATATTATTTTCAAGATCTGAGTGATCTTTGTTATCATAAATCATGCAACTGACTTGACAAACTATGGAGCCTACAATTGATGATAGACCTTAAGAACTAAATTGGTCCATCGAGAATATGTCATTGTGTATCAACTAACATATTAGACTAGTGCTCTTCTAGTGAGATTGCATACTTTCATTTTAACTTATTCTCTGAAGAATGTGAACCGTTTCTTTAAAAAAAAATCAATCGATTGAAATTCATTAGTACTAATTTAAGAAAAAAATTGATTAATATCTCACTTATGATTTTCAACTCATAATTCTAATTATTCTATTGAATTATTGTTAAAATAATTATGAATAAAAATGCAGAACAAAGAAAGACAATGTATATCTCTATATTAATAAAAAGGAACGGACACCATTGATCATGTCATCATATAGTTTAGAGTGCATATCAAAACATTAGATTTTATAGAAAATGGAACTTGAACAGGGGAATAGGTATTACACGCCTTTCTACATTGCCACATAATATATAGACATTACATATTTCTATTTTAAGAAATTACAGCTATACATGATAAGATCCTGATTTGATTTAGCTAATTACAATTGTATATGATATGATCATGATCTGATTTAGCTAACTTATTAGAATCAAAATTCACCAAGAATATCTCTCAACACTCCCCTTCAAGCTGATATAAAAATGTCTTGCATGCCCAGCTTGCCAACTAGATCATTAAACTGCTTCTTAAGTAACCTTTTTGTGAGAATATTAACCACCTGTTGAGCAGTAGAAACATATGGAATGTAGATGGTGCCATTTTCAATTTTCTTCTTAATAAAGTGTTTGTCAACTTCTATATGTTTTGTCTTGTCGTGTAGGACAGGATTATGTTCAATTGAAATTGCAGCTTTATTATCACAATATACCTTCATAGGAATAGAATTAGGAACCTTCAGCTACTCCATTACCATTTTTACCCATAAAGCTTCACAAATTCCATGAGCTAGAGACCTAAACTCAGCTTTAACACTACTTATTGCTATAACCGTTTGTTTCTTACTTCGTCAGGTTACCAAATTTCCTCCAACAAATGTACAGTAACTTGAGATAGACCTTCTATCAATAGAGTTTCTTGCCTAATCAGTATCAGTGTATACTTTTACTTGGAGATTGTTCCTTTTTCGAAACATCAGGCCCTGTCTAGGAGTACCTTTTAGGTATCTTAGGATCCTATACACTGCATCAAAGTGTTCTTGATCTGGTGAATGCATAAATTGACTTATCAAACTCACAACAAATGCTATGTTAGGTCTGGTATGAGACAAATATATCAATCCTCCCACAAGTCTTTGAAATCGGTCTTTATCAACAACTTATTCAGGTTTGGCAAGAGTGAGTTTGACATTAGATTCAACTGGAGTTTCTGTTGGCCTACAGTCGAGTAGTCCAATCTCATCGAGAAGATCTAGAACATACTTCCTTTGATCTACAAAGATGCTTTCCTTTGATCTAGAAAATTTCATACCTAGGAAGAACTTTAGAGATCCTAGATCTTTAATTTCAAATTCTTGAGCCAGCTTCATCTTCAACCTCTTTAAGTTCTTCAACATCATCTCCAGTCAGAATTACTTCAACATCATCTCCAGTCAGAATTACATCAGCCACATATATAATATGAATAGAGAGTTTACCTTCCTTAGATCTCCTGTAGAACATGGCGTGATCCGCTTGACTTTGATACTAACCATAGCTTTTCACAATCTTCCCAAATCTGTCAAACCATGACCTTAGTGACTGTTTTAGGCCATATAAAGCTTTTCCTAGCTTGCACACCTTATTCTTCCCATAAGTCTCTTCAAATCCTGGAGGTAAGCTCACGAACACCTTCTCATCAAGGTCTCCATTTAAGAATGCATTCTTGACATTAAGTTGATGCAATGCCCAGTCAAAATTCACGGCCAAAGATAAGAGAATTCGTATAGTTTTTACCTTTGCCACTGGAGCAAACATTTCTTGACAGTCAATACCATATGTTTGAGTGAAGCCCTTAGTAACCAGCCTCACCTTCAATCTTTCCGCACTTCCATCTGCCAAAAATTTTACTGTGAACAACCACTTGCATCCTATTAACTTTGTCCCCTTAGGTATTTCAATAAACTCCCAAGTTCCGTTATTTTCAAGGGCCCCTATCTCCTTTATAACAACTGATTTCTAATCCGGATCAGCAAGTGCCTCCTGAATGTTTCTTGGTAAAAATAGGTTAGTAATTTTAGAAACATATAAATTATGGTTTTGTGAGAATTTGTTGTAGGAAAGGTGATTTGACAAAAGATGATTAGTGTAAGATCCTTTTACTTTCCTAAGAGCTATAGGAAGACTGAAATCAGCAGATAAATCATTATGAACATCAGTAATAGCGGGTCAGTAAGAAGAATGGATTAATCAGGTTCAGAGACAACAAAAGGAAAGGTAGCAAATGGGTTACCTGTGCTGGATGTGTTTTTAGGTTCCTACTTCGAGGAGTTTGAGTGGCCTTGCATTTGTATTGTTGAAGTTGATGGTTCTCTACGACCTTGTTGATTCTTTCTCTTAGTATAAATGTGAAACTCTTTGGTCTTTTCTTTAGGAACTGAATGTAGCATTTCTCCCCCTGTCTTGGAATCAGTATTGCTTGGTAGATCATGATCCATAATTATAATAAGTAAAGGTGTGACATCCCTAAAATTCCATTCTTCAATCTAACTCTCCCCTTGAAGAAAGAATTTTTGATTTTCGAAGAATGTAAAATCCATTGAGACTAAAATTTTCCTAGTCTATGGATTATAACACCTGTATCCTTTTTGGGAAGGAGCATGCCCAACAAAGATACACTTTTCAACCTTAGGATCAAGTTTTGATTAGAGCTTAGATATGTTCACAAAAATAGTACATCCAAAAACTTTCGGAGGTAGAGCAGAAAACAACTAATTGTCTATAAATGATTTGTGAAACACATCAAGAGGAAACATAGTTTAAAACAAGACTTGACATTCTATTGATTAAGTAAGAAGCAGTCAACACTGCCTCACCCCACAAGTATTTAGTAGCATTCATTCAAAACATCAAGGCAAGGGAAATTTCAAGTAAATGATTTTTTTCTATCAACAATTCCATTTTGTTAAAGTGTGTTATCAAAAGTTGTTTGATGAACAATGCCTTTATCTTTCAAAAAAGTGCTAAGATTTGTTTTGAAATATTAAGTACCATTATCAGAACAAAATGTGCTATTTTTGAGTGAAACTGTGTTTCAATTATGGTATAAAAAGTTTGAAATATTTGGGGAACTTCAGATTTTTTCTTAATAGATACACCCAATAAAGTCTAATGTGATCATCTATAAAGGTCACAAACCATCTTTTACCAGAGATTGTTTTAACAGGCGAAGGCCCCCATTCATCACTATGAATCAAATAAAAAGGTTTGGAAGGCTAATATGTTTTAGAGTATAAAAGTTTTTATGGCTTTTTGATAAAATGCAATGTTCACACTGAAGTTTTGAGCAATCAACACCTTTAAACAAATGAGGCATCATTTTATTAAGATACAAGAAGTTAGGATGACCTAATCTATTATGCCAAAGAAAAATTAGTTCCTTAACAGAGGTAGAGTGAATACTACCGAGACATTGAGCTTCTTTATGCTTGGAGTCTTCCTCAATAAAGTAGTAGAGACATCTATAAATTTAGCATTACCAATCATCCTCCTTGTAGTTTAGTCCTGAAACACACAATGAGAATCAAGGAAAGTGACAGTGCAATTAGATTCCCGAGTAAGTTTACTAACGGATAAAAGATTGCACCTAAGTTTAGGCACATAAAGGACTGATTTAAGGCAAATATTAGGAGGCAAATGAATCAAACCTTTTCCAGGTATAGGAGAAAAAGACCCATTTGCTGTACAAATTTGTCCATAACTAGAACAGGGATTGTAAGTATGAAATAGATGAGAATGACTAATCATATGATCAGAAACTCTTGAATCAATGATCCAAGGAGTGGAATGGTATAAGAAAGAACACGATAAATCTTGAGAAGAATTGAGATTACTACCTGTTTGTGCAACAGAGGCATTGGGGCACTTGTGGATTCAAATTTAGGTTTCAACAACTTTAGGATTTGATTAATCTGCTCTTGGCTGAATGGACACCTCATTAGCAATAAGGGTTTTATTGAATTTACCCCCATGAGACGCCTTCCAATTGGTTGGCTTCCTATAGAGTTTCTACTAAGTTTCTCTGGTGAGCTTTGCCTTGTTACAATAGTCACACTAGATAAGGGTTTTGTTGAATTTACCCTCATGAGACCCCTTCCAATTGGTTGGCTTCCTATAGAGTTTCCACCAAGTTTCTTTGGTGCGTTTTGCCTTGTTACAATAGTCACACTAGACCCGTGCTTTCTCTTCAAGTTTCTTGCCATGGCCGCCAACATTGCCTACTGCCATGGCTTAAATTTCAATACTAAGATTAGGAAGTCGTTTTTCAAGCTTGACTTGACGTCTACTTTCTTGATGTCTCACCTCAGCAAAGACTTCTCCAACACGAGGGAGTGGTTGTCTCCCAATGATCGTGCCTCTCACCTCATCATACTCAACATTTAAATCGATTAGGAATTTAAAGATCCTGTTATCCTTAACAGTTTTCCAGTAATGATTAAAATCATTAGGAGATTTCCACTCATAAACATTAAACATATCTAGATCCTGCCATACACACTTTAGGGAATTAAAGTACGTGGTAACATTATCCTCACCTTGACTAATGTGACCCAATTTTAGAGTCAGCTCATATATTTGTGACTGATTTCCTAAATCAGAGTACATCTGATGGACATTGTCCTATAACTCCTTAGCCATATAGTAGCACGTATAATTAGAGCTGATGTCTTCATCCATTAAGTTCACCAGCCATGTCATCACCATAGAGTTTTCTAAATTCCATATTGCATGTGCAGGATCATCTACAACAGGTTTCGACTTATCTTCAGATAGCCAATCTTGCGGATTGAGACCATCGAAGAAAATTTTCTCCATTAAGCCGTATAGAAGTGACCTAGATGAATGGGATTCAGAGGTAAGATTATGAGTAATAATAGGCTGAGTATGGTGGCTGGAAGATTCTGTAATGTCATAGCTGTCTTAAAGAGATGGCGGCTAGGTTTTATTCTTGTTGAGCGTGCTCTGATATCATATAGAAAATAGAACTTGAATACAGGAATAGGTATTATACACCTTTTACTTTACATTGTTGCATAATATATAAACATTACATACTTCTATTCTAGGAAATTACAACGGTACATGATAAGGTCCTGACTTGAATTAGCTAATTAAAGGTGTACATGATATGATCATGATGTGATCTAGCTAACTTAATTGGAATCAAATATTCAACAAGAATATCTCTCAATAGATTTTCTATGTAATATTGGACTAGTGATAACTAAACATCCTTTCTTCTAACTATACTTTCTTAAATGAATCTCATGCTCCATTTCTTATATAAGGAAGCACACCAGAGATTAAGCACGTAAATTCGCTAGATGAGGATATCAAGAGAAGGCCTAAACCACACGGGCTCAACTTTAATTCTTCATTACACTTTTGCCTCAAATCCTGTGTTCTTATCTGAAGTGATGGCTTAACATTTCAATGTTAAACGATTGCCGACATAGCTTACCTCAATTTGTCACGTAGTACTCAAACACTTGCAACAGAAATCAAGCCATGGTTACCTTTATTGTTCCTGTACTGTACGAAGTACTTGGAACGGAGGTTGAATCAAACATGACTGAACAAACTCACAAGAGAAACTATAGTACAATATGTGGGTTTAAGATTTTTTTTCCATCGATCCATCATAGAGAGAGCACCAAATAGGATGAACCCTTCAATCATTTTGCTGTTTTTGAGTGCTTGATTAGCCAATCAATCACCACATCAATATTTATGGAGTCCTTACAGGAGATCATATAGCAGCAGACCTCTCTATCTGTGATTGATTCAAGACTCCTGCAACCATAAAATGGTAACTTCTCTATTATATAACTGATTTGATCCAATCTGCATACTACGAAATGGCTTGTAAAGTAAAATTCTCTGAAGTTTATCAAAACTCACAGCTGATCTACTAAAGCTTGCTTGGACAGAGCTTCAGATTTGTCAATCTTGTTCCCAAGAATAAGTAGAGGGATTCCATTTAAAGATGGCTTTGTCAGGAGGTCATGTAACTCACTCCGAGAAATAGGTATACTGTCTCTGTCAGCAGCATCAACTACATATCTGGTTTTGTGATGATCATAGAGGCAACCAAAATATGTCAGCTCTTTGACAGATTCCAAGAAGAATACAACATCAGAAAGGATCACCCCAAACTTGATTCAACAGAGAATAAGTTGAAATATTTCTGTCATTTTCAAATGCTTACATTTGATTCTAAACCGAGTTCATTGCCCTATCTTCAGTTATTAAAGGGACAGTAAAGTTCCTTATTTTTGTTTTGACTTTTCAGTAAGAAGATAACTCCGAACATTATTTTTCATTTAACATCCAAGGATGTAAATCATGCATAGTTGAAACGTTTGTACTTGAAAAGTCGTAATGAATGAATATATGGACGCAAATAAGTGACATGCGATAATAGAGAAGGTTAGGATATTAGAGAAGTTACACAATTGCAGAGACTCCACGACAGTAACGTTCCCACATTGTACGAAACCTTCTTTGCCCTCCAAGATCCCAAAGTTTTATTGTCACGTTGCCTTTTGTAACTTTCCGCATATTAAATCCAACCTGCATCATATTGTGAACTGTTCCTCATAAGATATCATTAAAATATCATCAACTCCTCAAAATTAGAACAAGGAAATGATACCTACAGTAGGAATCATGTCTTCACTGTATCCTCCAGTCTGGTTGGCATAAAAGGAAAAGAGTCAGGATCAAATGGTGTAAAATTGTCAGAAATTTTGGGCAAGATTTGCACTCACGGCAATAGCATTGACAAGAGATGTCTTTCCTGCATTCTGAAGCCCTACAAGGGATAGCTCCATTTCTTGCTTAAAGAATAAGCTGATATATGCACAAAACGCAATTGGCAAAAGGTTACTAGACAAAAAACCAGTGGACTCATTACCCTGATTGACAATTGTACAGACATTATGACCAGCCTCTAGGATAAAAAACTAAAAAGCACTTATATTATTCAGAACACATCATTAGTAGAAAAACATAAATGAAGGCCTGGAAGCTAATACTTTACACGGCCAAAGGCTAACCAATTGCAGTACATCTCCAACATGTTATCTCTTGTTTCATAGGTGCCATATGATTCAACTAAGAGAAGTTTATGTCTAAATGGAAGAAGCATAGAAGTTGTATTAACTACACAGAGTCTAAGAAGTAGATAGTGGATGTATCTATATCCATTCAGAAAGTTTTGCAAACCTAGGATTCAGCAGTAGATGGCTAATTTTAAGAAAGCAAACGGCACATGAAAGGAAATTATCATTTTCATTTTGTGCATGATTTTTCATCAAAGGCATGCAGAAAATTAACAATGCTCGAGTCACAAAGAACTAATTTGTGAAGGCCTGGTAATCTACATCGAACAACCTGTGTGGGTAAAGTAAAACCTTAATGTCTCACATAAAAATCACACATGACAAGTAGTGCAAGCATTTTAAACTACGCCAATACTAAGGAGAAATTTGAATCGTAATATGAGAAGCTATAATCTTTCTAATCCATAATTTCTGTACAATTAACTTCATTCCAGCTGATCTCCTACTTAAATCTCAATTTCAGAGTAACAAATTGTTGCAAAAAGAAAAGAAAAAATTATACAAAGACAAATCATCCACTTCCCTATTTTTCTTCCAATACAAGTAAAGTTTGGCTAACCACAGTCCAACAAATGCAGTAAAAGCGAACGCATTTGGCAGGTTCTAAGGCAGACTTATGACAATTTCACTAAGTATGAGAAGCAATAATTCCATATAATTCCATTCTCAAAAAGGCAATTCCTGATGAAAGCATGACCAATACTGATAACGCCTCCATTATTAATGATCACTCTTCCCCTTGACAAGCTATCTCCCCCTGTTGCTAAGTCCACTCTTGTTTTGATACGAAAGTTTAAAGCAATAAAGTTCAGAACTCCAAACGACAAGAATACCGACTTTGAATTTCAGTAACGGTCTGCCAAAAGAAAAATGTGTTCAACGGTTGGGTTTCAAACATCATTATGGACTTTTTAACATTCCTTTTGGATTCCAGAACTGGTGTTTTGTGAATTATTCACCACGAGCACGTAGGCATATATGTTTAACTTGCAATCAGATGTAAGTTTTATACCAAAAGAAAAAACAGAAAAAGAAAGGAAAACTTGGAAGGTAAACAAGAAAAAGGTCGTACACAACCCACATGAAGAGCCTTCTTAGAACATAAAACTCAAAAGTGCAACAACCGATTTCTCCATAATTTTATTTAGTAACGAAAAGGAAGAAGCTTAAAAAGAAACTGAACAACCAAAGTTTTCTCTGTTAAGACGCATGGGTCTGCAAAAGATTGGTAATCGAAACAAAATGAACAGAAGATATACAGTTTTTACACAGCCAAAGCCAATATGCTGTTTCACCAAAATCAAATGAAAGAAAGAATCTTTTTTTTTTTTCTCACAAGGAGAAGTTGCACATCTCAAAATAAGCAGCAAAAAATTAACACATTCCATCAGTGAATCGATACCAAGCTCTTGTAATTGTTACCTTATAGACCAAGAGATGGGTTGGTTAAGGTCTTAATCATCCAAACAAGAAACGCAGGCAGAAACAGAAGCAAAGAAAACAGGGGAATTACCTCCGGAGCCAATTGAGAAGGGAATCCCAGAGACCCATTCGAAGAAGCCAATGTGTTGTTGTGAAAGTGAGTTATTATTGTGAGGAGATGCAACAAAATTGCAGAAAGCAACTTGGTTTGGTATCGAAAGGAAGCGTTTGCTGGACTGTGACTTGAGTTTTGAGGTGTGCTGCGGACGCCGTTGTCGTCAGTGTTTGGGTACTTTTGTCGTAATCGTAATAATAATTAACATCATGACATTAAAAATTAATGTCTGTCGTAAGTTGGGGTCGCCTTGGTCTTTATGGATTGGGCCTCATATACCTTTCTTATGAATTTCTTTGTAATATTTCCAATTTGATCACTTAACTTACAGGCCCATTTTCAGAATCTGACTCTTGGGTTTACAAGCTTCAATTCAATCCGTGAATTACGCTAAGGGCTTTTTACTTTGTTTTTGTACATTTTTGTAATTTGTTTTGTTTATTTTTGTATTATTGGTGTATTAATATGTACCTAATTTTGACTAATAATATTAATGTTAAAAATGAATCAGGGTTATAAAAAGAAATCATTGCATGAGTCTAGGAGTGAATCAGGGTTCAGTTGATTATTATGACTTAACATGTTCCTGTATGATTGACTGTCTACTAAGGACACCAATCTTGAACCTATGCACTTGAAACTGAATGTGAGAAAAAGGTTTTATAAAGAATCCATGAGGTAATCTGATGTGAAGACATGGGAGACTTGCAAATGGCCATTGGCAACTTGATCATGAATGAAGTGAAGGCTTATAGCAATATGTTTCACATTAGAGTGAAAAACATGATTAGAATAGACAGTAGCTCCAATATTTGCATAATAAATGACTGGTGAAGTAGGCAGCATGATACTTAACTTTTAGAGGCATGATTTCAGTGGAAGAATTCTAAATTAACTTTTGTTTCTTAGAGCTTTAAAAAATAAGAATATTACTAAGAAAAACAACACAAGTCATGGTAAAGGTGCAATCAATCCTGTTCTCGACCCAATTAATGTTGATAAATGCATGGAAACTCAAGGGAAAGTCCTTGCAGATTATTAATTAACCTATAGTCCATCATACTATAAGGTATGCAAAATATACTTTACTGCAGACCAATGTATCACTAGGGTGAGTGTATGAGTTGTGACAATTTGTTAAGTACAGATGCTGTGCCTGGATGAGTGAGAGAAAGACACTACAAGGAGCTAAGAATTTGACAATAAATGGTAGAATGCAACTAAGTGGTTCATTAGGAAAGTTTCAATTTTTTTTGAAAATTAAAAAGAATTCAATAATAGCTATGAAAGGCATAAAAAAGGGATACTATAGTGACAGTCAAATAAAATAAGATATAACAACATGGTTGATTTTAGGAAAGACTAGAACTAGAGGTTCCACCCTTTTCTAATATGAGAGCTTAGTTGATCAGTACTTATGAGTTACCAAAGTTTTCTTAATCGAACAATGCAAGTTATGAATAAGAGTGTACTTGTCAATTCTCTTCTGCTAGTGAATTTTTTTATTTCTTTCCCTCCAGATAATATGAACTACATAATTGAAATTAAGACTTAAGTAGCTTATATCATTTTCCACATAAATATATTTTGCTTCGGCCCATTCAAGAATCTTGTTCCAATTGGATTCAAAGCAATATTGTTTTAGGGTGTGCTGAATGTTAGCCCAAATGAAGGCTGTGAATTCACATTTAAAGTATAAATGGGCTATACTTTCTTCTTCAATAATACCGAATTCATAAAGAGGTTAATAAAGCCATGAATCCTTTCTTTTGTCTTTAGTCTACCTTTAGCTGCTAGACAAGTTGTGAATGAGGCTTTGGGCTTCAACGATGCTTTCCATACTACCTTGAACCATGATATATCTGGGGTAGGAGGTTTAATAGCTTTAATGCAGGAGGAATTTGAGAAAACCCTATTGGAACTTGAATTCTAAATATACTTATCTGTGCTAGAAGAATCAAGTTGATAGTTTGGTAGATAGGTTTGGAGCCTTTCAAACCCTCCACCTTGAAATTGCCAAGATTGTTTTCAATGATGATATGAACTTCAGCATGTGATGAAATTCTTTTGGACAAGGTAGAAATATCATTTCTGAGGTGAAGAGGGCTAAAGGCGGTCTAATTATCAAACTAGAACCAAATATCATTTCCATTTCCCACATGGATATTGATGAAGGGGTATACCAGATGTCTTTTCCTTAAAATCTGAATGAAGAACCAAGCATGCTCTTTAATGTTAGGATTGCCATCACTAGTGTTTCTTGATAACCACTGTTAAAAGTATATATATGTGATAACCATTGTTAAAAAGATGATATAGGCATGATGAGTATGTGAATAGTCTGTAATGACATACAATTGAGACTTTACTACAAGTTTGTATGATATATAAAGGAGAAGTCATAGGCAACAAAAATAATTAAATTTCTTTAGAGTATTATAATTTAGTGATATATTGACTAAACAAAGGAAGAGTGACTAGTTTATGGTTGAATGATGACGACATAAGATTGATAAGATAAGTGACAGTTTGAAGTGCCAAAGACTAGTATGTAGATGACATTGAATGCTTGGTGAAATAAGATAAGAACAAGATTTAGGATCTGATAATGTTTTCATTTAGTGATTTCTATTTGTTTAGGTGTATGATGTGGAGATTTATGCTATTAAATCTTAATTTGCACTGTAAAATTACTTAGACTTATCACTTCTCCATTCTCATAAGTATACACAATTTTGATAAGAATGTTAAAGTAGTGCCCTACTAATGGTTTAATTTTTGGAAAAATTGTACCAACACCAAATTTATTTTTGAGAGGGTAAAGTCGTGTGTTTAATGATATAATAATGAAAATGATTGAATAAGGAAAGAACGATTAAACCTTAAACATCCATAAATAAAACTTATGATGGATTTGAACATTTTAAGAAAGACATGCCAAATGAAAGTTTACAGCCTTTATTATATGAACAAGAATTTCATTAAATTTAGATACTTGATTTAGTTAAGGGAAGATGATGAGTAGTAATTATCTGATGAAGTATTTTGGATGAGAGATGGCCAAGATGAAAATGTTAGGAGGTTAACTTTGCTCTTTGCTCCTGAGTTAATAACCCATGAGGAGTGATTCTTGGAATTGTTTGTTGGAAAACCTGGTCGAGATCTGATCATGACCACAGCGAAATAATTACAAAATTTTTTCTCATTTTGATTTCTCGAAACCAAGATCACCTTAATTCTATAAAGTGATTAGCATATAATCATAATAATGTGTGAATCTAAATTCGTACCTTATTCTAAAGCTTGATCATAATCTTGTCGTATCCCTCGAACTGCTTCCGAAACTGATCTGTCTCAACTATCGTAGCTGTATAAATGTCCAGCCTTTAACGATATCCACAGAATGGGTTGAGAGAACTCTGTAATTCTTATAGAGAGGATTAAGCAAGAAGTGCTAGCTCTAGAGAGCTTAAGCCTATTTATAATAATATTTGGATGTTTTAGTAATTTAATTTAAATTAAATTCTAATTTCAATTAAACTTAATTAGAATTACAAATAATTCTAATTATGCCCATTTAAGATTCAATATCTCATATTAATCCTTATTTATTAAATATCTCGTATTTAATCATAACGTTTCTCAAACCTTACAATCAAGTCCAACTTAATTAAATTAACTTTGCTCTCTTCAACCCATTTTATATGTGAGACTCATTAGGTTTTCAAATATGTTGACAATGATTATAAATTATAATTATAATTTATAATTAGAATTAGATAAATTAAAACTCCTTTTAATTTATCTTTAATTCTTCAATTAAACAATTTATAATAATAGATTAAGATTGGCGTCTAGCAATGTATCATGACCACCCAAATATTTAGGAATGTCAAAGTAGTTTTGACTAACCTTTCTGTGCATGATTTTTTCATATAATTCAATCCTTTCATCATACAATATTCCAATTAGACATAAAGCATGAAATTAATGTCTACTCTATTTTGGGTCTAATCATATTAGTTCTCCACCATCAGCTACGATTTAGTTAATGACATTTGTAAACTATTTACAAAACGTCATTATACCTTAGCCAAGGATTTCCTGGATCAATACTAATGAGAACAATGGAACATTCTCCCTAATTATTTTAAGATGATGAATCCTATTTTGATCACATAACTATCTCTATATAATTCATACTACATCCAATGACTACTGTTTGACCAACCCAGATTAAATAGGTCATAAATAATATCAAAATATAGCAATCCCTGTACAAGATAACTTTGGTGACCTCAAGTCAAAGGATCACTTATACACCCATCACAATGAGAATTCCATAGACATACAAGTAATGTTCCAAATGGATTTCTCATGTTAGGTCTGTTCATGAACTTATTTTCTAATAAGCACCTACATGTTTGTTTTAGTTATCTCCATACTTTAGTCTGTGAGATTGACTACTTCTTTCATAAGGAAAAACATAACATGTGCTAGTCTTTTTATGTTCTATTAGGTCCAGTCTTAATAGAACAATGACTAGGAACAATTTAGGGATAATACATAAATTTAATATGAATCTCATAATTATAATCTCATTATAATTTCATTTGCAATTTAAAATTATCCCATCGACTTTATCATATATATCTAAACATGTATAAGATAAATAATGCCTTTAAATAATTTGTCACTAAACTACAACCAAAGAGATTGACTGTAGGGCATAAACCAACAATCTCCCACTTGTACTAAGCCAATCATTTAAGTATCTCATCCCATATCACCATATGACGAAAATTTGCCTAAACACCCTAAACACATTCTTGGATCTTCGATGAGACATTAGTTCCTTATTCATGCCTAATGGCTCTAATGTTCTACAATACATTACTGATTTGAGCAATGCGAAGAAACTTTATCAAGTTTATTAAAGAACTTGTTGATCCAATTAATCATTTCTACTAAATGAAAAACGTATTATGGCTCAATTAATAACCATTGCTACATTGGAACCTTTCCAATACTATTGTTCTAAGTAAATAAACCTTAATTAGGATTTACTTCAAAAGTTATATCCTTATCATCTTGAACTCAAATATCAACTCCCACATAGAGTAATGGATATCTTTAATACTTTATAAGTATCTGATATCTTAAACACTAAATATCTTTAGTACGTTATGTATGTATTTAGACTTAGAATATGTTAACAACATCCAATCTATCTCTATAGATCTAATTACCAAAATTAAGTTATTACCTTTTTGCATATCCAACAAGAGTTGTTCTTGGACAATTATGTATTCAATAATTGAAAATTATAATTGTTGTTCTCTGTGAGCAATATGTCTCCGCATACTCCTACTGAAGAGGATAACTATACTCCCACTAACCTTCTTGTAGACATAAATTCACAATCATCTTTAAAAATAAACTTTTTGAATTCATCATCAAAGTAAATCTTTCAATGTCTCATAGCCTTTCAACTATACATCAAATGTATCATTAAAGGCTCTAGTTCCAATTCGATGTGTTGTCATGAGATTTGAACTTTTCAAATTTCATCTTACTCTTATTACTTATCTTGAGAACCATTCTCTTATAAGTATACGCTAAAACAAACAATTTGTTCAATGAATTTGTAAGATTACATCTAATCTTTTGGATATCTCATAACCTTTTATTATCCAATTTAGTTCTAAACTTAATGGATAATTTATGCTTCAACCAAGCATCACATTCTTGAATCATTAACTTTGACTCTTTCAAAGACCTAGCATTTCATATCTAATAT
>JAOTAY010000002.1:13726131-13750807 GCA_025629805.1 Erythroxylum baracoense | reverse complement strand
GACGGAGACAATTGTTTCTGTTCTGTCCATCACAACCAAACAGCTCACTGTCTCCAGTTTTTGTTTCGTTCCGTCTCTAAATTTCTGTTCCGTTCCGTCTCTATAAACCAGAGACAGCAACCATACGGACAGTTAAAGTCAACAAAGCATATACGAGAATTAGTTTAGTGAAAAGGGAACGAAGATTGACTTTTTGACAATAAAAGACAAGAAGTATAACCTCCGTAGAATATTGCATTGTGCCCATCAAGGAGATTGGTGATTGCATGCATGAGTATGACAACATAAATTATAGTTCCCATTCTGTTGTATGGCTCAAATTACAAAGACTACAAAAGGAAATCAGAAATGCCTCCATTGCGTCTTTCAACCCAATTCAAATTATCGGTATGGCTGTCCTTACTGCAAAATACGATCAATATAAGCTGTGGTATTGGCTTACAGCCATGAATTCGGGGGACAGATAGAAACTGTCTGGGATAAGCCTATCTATTTTTGAACATGATAACTATAGATTTCGAAGGTAATATATAAAATTTAATCTTAGTAAAATATTCAGAGATTTACTGTTTGAATTGGTATCGTCTATGGAAATTAGTATTTTAGTTTCAAATTAATCAAATGTATCACAAGATAGAGAATGAAAGCTGTTAATGAAGAATGTGCAATTATGCATTCCCAGTTCACGTATGTACAAATTCACTAAACAAAATCCTGCTTCCTCATATCATCAACGTACAATTCTTTTCAATGTAAAATCATTATACAACTTTAGCCATTATACTTATATTTGCGTATACACTGATGAAGATCTTAGCTTACAAACTAAGGAGATTCTTACACGGTGATTTTCATATTTGAAATTAGTGTAGTTTTAACAAAAAATGTTATGGGCTTGTCAATTTTTGAAAATTTAAAAGGATATAGGTTATCTCTCATAAAACACGAAACTTAGTTTAGAATCTGAATCCATTCCTTTCAAAAAATACGTTATAAATAATATACACATAATATTTTTCAAATCGGAATGACCATCAAAATATATCAATAAAACAAATCGTCAAGTTCAAATATTTAAACATTGTTATCCTTTTTATATAAATAGTTTAAATATAATTAAGACACCACGGATAATTAATGAATTACATTTATACAAAGTCATTCAACAATTTATTTTTCATTAAAAAAACATAATCTTAGGTTGTACCAAGTGAAACTCACATATAAATTTAAGGTGACTGCAATCTTACCAATATAATATGTTTTAAGTCGTGTACTCCACTAGTACAAAAACGTTTTGATACATGTTATAATTTTTGTTTTGATATATGTTATACTTTACAATGGTTTTTTTAAGAAGATTTTATGATAATATACATTTAATAGTTTTTATACTACATATATTTTAAGCATTTTTATATGAAATTGAAGTGATATATCCTTTTATAATAATTTTAATGTCTATTTGTGTTATTCTATAATTTGTATATAATGTAATCGAGCATGTTCTACAAATTTAAAGAATTACTTGTGAGCTTGATCATATGCAATACACATAAATGTAAAATAAAATATAAAAAAGATAATAAAATAATTAAAATATATAAGAAGGATAATATAAACTGGTGTCTGTTTGTTATAAAGTACAAAAGTAGATTTGTCTTGATTAAATGATATGAAACCTTACTAAAAATTAACTTGTAAATTATATCTTTACTCTTTTGAATTTCACCTTTTCTATTTCAATTCTCTAATTAATAAATATTCTAATTCAATCTTTGAATTATTAGATATAATAAAGCATTTACAAAATTCAAGTTAGATATCGACAAATAAGTGACATGCATGTTGTCATGGGAACTTTTTAAAGTGCAACAAAATTGGAGTAAATTTATTGAAGTCTTCGTGTGATATTCATCTCAAAGTTCAACTCAATCTGTTTTCATAATCATCGACCAACAAGTTTGTTAGCTTTTGAACGTCTCATGTCACTCGTGTTTAAGTGCTTCACTCAGATTCTTAATATACAAGTATTTTGTACAACTTAATCAAATGGACAAATAAGAGAGATATGTTAAAAATCAACATTTTAATGATATATTCACAATAATTAATACAAAAAGACTTAAGTGACTTCCTTCTTGAAACACTTTACAATAATACCACTCGAAGAACTCTCTACTCGAAATTCTCACTAGCAACTTTTCTACAAAACTCTCCTTTTTGACAAATGATTAAATGTACATTAAGTTCCTTAAATAAAGTACAATTAATGCTTTGATATAAGTTTATAAGAACTTAAAGATCAAGTAAGCTAAAAATATCCACTTTCTCCACTAACCCACCAAATTGGTGGGGAGTTGTCACTTCTTCCCCTAACTCCATCAAGTTAGTGGAGAGTTATCTACTTTAGGTCACTAACTCCTCTTTTTTCATATAGAATAAGTGTTTGGAAGATATTAATCCATTGCCATGTCATCTGACCCACTTTCCTACTTTCATGTTCTTGCAATGTATCATCACATAATTGCATCTTGAAGCTAGATGCCTTGATAAGTCTTCAATCTAGCCATCCTAAGCCATCTTTGTGCATGGTTTATCCAAGCACATCCATGGTATAATCTTATTGTTATATGACCTAAGTTAGCATCAACATGAGTCATCATATAATAAATCTTGCATGTTTATGTACCTTTTGATCTCCTCATTGAAGTTATGTACATTCGTGCACCGTTATACTCAGCACAACTTAGTTGTGCCATCATTTTTCAGTTTCACTTTCAAATCTCATCTTTAATTGAAGATTACTATTAACGTCCACCATTGCACGGTACGCTCTCCTACTCTTTAACATCCATCAATAATGCCTATTATAGCTTGCCTACTTTTGGGACTATGCCTCATTTCATCGTCAACATGCCACCTCTATGTCAAACTAAGTGTCAAGCATTAGCCAAGGATCACCAATACTTGCATGATTTTGTAATATAGATTTAAAGGTAATAAACTACTCCCATCAACATCTACTTACTATTTTTCTTCTTCATCAAGTTTTTATTCTTTTGTTTAAATGCTCATTTGCAAGGTCCACGACGCCTAACATAACATCATTTATGAGATATAATTCTCCCACATATTCCTTACAACCATTGATTTGCTCCTTACACATCTTCCATTTTAAGCATTCACAAGAAAAATATGATCCTTCATAAATGAAACAAGAAATATCTCATTTTTATTGCTTCTTCGACTTGCGATAAAAGTTTCACATACCTCCTTCTTGCCTTTTTCTGAGCCATTTCATGTTCCATCATTCTTCTAACTTGATAAGTAGTGATTCGGCCATAACGTATTTTGCTTATTTATCCAAGTATATTTATTAATTTTGGTACTTAAGTTGTTTATATTTTGTTTCTAGGTCTAACTTACTCACTTGAAGCAAAAAGGAATAAATTCAAACAAGTTTGGAGGAACTTTATGTATGAATTTGGAGTTATTTTGATTGAGTTATGGAGTGCACGGTAGTGCATATGATCATGCAGGAGAGTTTAGAGGCATGTTGAATATTTCATACGAAAAACGCATGTGTTGGTTGGGAACATGCCTGTGTTAAGTAGCAAGGAGGCCATGTTAACGATATATGGTTATGTTTGTGAACATATTAGTTCTAAAAATTATCACATGTCTATTTGACAAATGGTACCATCAACATGCCCTATATTAATGCCCGTGTATCTCATTGTATTCGAATTTCAATATTAAAAAGATAAGATTGAGTGAAAAAAAGGAAGGAGGAAGCATAAAATACAAGGGGATAAACCCTAAAACGGTGGGAAAGGAGAAGAAACAACCAAGGAAACCCTTTGAAGCAGATTTTCATCAATCTTCAATGAAGTTTTTGAGATTATAAGGATTCTAGTCATATTTTCTTGGATTTCCAGTTCTCTCTTTGGTTTAGATGTTTTATTTTTTGTTATCATGAACTAAATACCTTTTAATATCTAAATTAGATGAACCTTAGAATAGATCTTATAATGACTTTATTTTGATTCAATTTATTCTTTAATTTTATTAATATTCAGTTATGTATTCATATTTGTTCTTGAATTAATATTGTTGACATGTTATTTCATGTGTGATTTTATGCAGTTGAAATTGAGAAATGTAATATATGAATAGATTTAGCATAACTAAAAAAAGTTACGTGCAAACCAAGAGATAAGTTGAAATAAATCTTTTGGATTATAGTCATAGGTTGAAATAGATCTTTCGAATTATAGTCAAAACTAATAGTAAAATTCATTGATCAATTAATATAATATTAAGGGTTTTAATTAAAAAAATTCAATTAATCAAATTAGAATGATGTGTTAATAGTCTTGAAAAATATATTAGTATAATTTAAGAATTTTCACGATCCACTGAACTTTAGAATGCATTGAAGAGTGAAATCATGATTGCATGAGAAGTCCTATAAAGGACTCAAAGTCCAAGTGCCATTGCTTTATTAGTTGATTTCTCTCTTTTACTATCTTGGTTCCTTTTATTATGTTGATTTTATTTTATTTTAAATCTAAATTATCGTCATCACCTTAATTATTAGTTAAATAATAGGAAATGAGTCATTATTGGTACTCATAGTCTCTGTGGAATTGACACTTGGTATTAATAGCTTTACATTATAGAACAATAGGTGCACTTACCTTGGATAGTCTATAGATCGAAGGAATTGAGTTAAATACATTGAATATGAAAGTTTACCAAGTTTTTGTCACTATTTTCGAGGGGGAAGGTATTTGGAAATTTCGATTGCTATTAATCTAACAATTTATTTTCTTTGCATTTACTCCATTCCTTTAGGTATTTTAGTTTTGATCATTAATATTCATATCTCTTATTGATTTTTTAAGAGTTGAATTTGTTTATGATCCAAAGCAATCCATCGGAATTAGTCAAGGGAGACCCTAAAATTGAAAAGAAATCTCTTTAAAATCCCAGAACAAGACTTAGATAGATGGAAGAAGAGTGAGAGCAAGAATTTGAGAAAACACAACTAGAAAATATGGAGAACAACAAAAAACTATGTTTAAGTATGCGAGGCAATCGTTAAATGGAACCGAGTCTAGTATTACTAGAATATCTGTTACGGTTAATGTTATGAATATCGTACCAATTTTGGTATTGAATTACGAACACCAGTCAATACGAGATATCTTTTTGAGTAATTTTTTACAATTATAAAATAATCTCTGATTTTTTTTAAATTACAAAAGATTCACTCAACATATTCTGCTATATAATTTTTCATTAATCATCACATAATTCATTGTATGGCCCATTAAAAGTTATAGAAGTAGAACTACTTTAGTAACATTTTTATCATAAAAACATTTATATAATTAAAGTGCAAAATTTTAGTAAATTTTAATTAATTTAAATTGTAATTTGTGAAAAGATAAGTCTAATTATGAACAACTTAATTTTCACTCAATTGTTATAACTATTTGTACAAAATAAATAATAATCTTAATGATAAAATGTTATAATCATTACTTAAAGAAAATTTTAAAGTAGATTTATATTATTAATATAAACAAATGGATACTAAATATAAGAATCTAATCATACAAAAAATGTTCATTAATAAAAAATACTAATGGTAATTAAATTGAAAGCAATATATAGTGTTTTAATCACCATTAAAAAAGAAATTGATTCAATTTTTCATCATAGTAATTCTTCATTTTGACAATAAAAATAATATTATCATAATTATAATTATAGTTTTACAAAAAACAAATGACATTGTCATATTAATTATATTTTGTAAACAAATTAATTAATAATGAGAATCCTAATTTGTATTAAATTTTATAATAATTTTCAATAGTTTAAAGTTTAAATTTACAACATGAAATTTATTTTCAATTTTACAAATTTTTTAAAAATATAAAAATTAATTAACGATAAAAAGAGAAGCATAAAGCCAATCTATACAATTAGCCTATAACACTAATTTTAGGCTATAGTGTCGTACACCACATTTAAGACCTTAAAAAACTCTTAGCATATAAAAATGACGCGTTGTTTAAGCCATTAATTTTTTTGGTCTACTCGTTAAGCTACATAACTACTCTATGTGTCATTGTGGTCTGTTACTCTGTGATGCTGCATTCTTCATTTTCTGCAAGTCATTGACACTCCAACTTCTCTAAATCCATTGAGGTTGTGCTCCAACTACAAGAAGATGCGAAGTTTACCAACCACTCTAACTTCTCTAATTTTACTAAGGCTGTCTTCATCTTTGTTTGCTTTGTTTATGACAAGCAGTGATGCTAGAATGGAGGTGGAGTAATGACAACGACAAAAAGGTAGCTTGGTGGAGAAGCAGCAGCGATGGATAGCAACAAGGAAGACACTGGTGACTGGATAGCTAGAGAGAGTGAGAGCTAAGAGGATTTGAGAGAGGCAGCATAAATTAGGGAAGGGAAGACTAAGGAAGGAGGCCTTCAATGGCAAGGTTAAGAAACTTTTTAATTTTACAATTTAGTCCTACATTTTAAAAAGTTTCATATTGCACTTCATAGCGCCAGCTCACATCGTGTGATTTGAGAGGTTGAGATCCAAGCCTCATAACGAGGGCTAAAGTATTGATTTGATGGTGCTAAACTATATTAGACTTTCCAAGTAGTTCGAGAGTTGAATATTAATGGTGGATGGAATTACTTCACGATTGAGGAGCCCGTAGACATAGAGTTAACCCTGGAGTTCCTCATCACCTTCACAATAGAGAAGCAACATTACACCTGGGATTTCGACAATATAATACAATTTTGAGTGCTCAGAGAGATGCAAAGTATGAGCTACACCAGGTTCTCACTATGCATAGGCCAGTACTCAGAGGAGTTCGTCAGTAACCTGCATTATTGACACACTTCCTAGTAAGATTTACGGAGAAGACAATGTGACAAAACATTAACCATGAGTGGTCGTATGATCCATCAAGGTCCAAGGCAATGTAGTTGGTATCCCTTATGATCATATATGTACATACGTTAATTAGCCATACAATTAGTGTAATAGCCAGAGACTACCCGCTTATAGATATTATCCATTTTGAACTTTGGTCCAGTCAAGCCCTCACAGTTTTGCTCTTTCTATCTTCAGGAAAACGTGTCTATGAGGGAGAGGTATCCATATTCTTATAAGACGTACTTCGTTCCCCTCTCTAATCGATATAAGAATCTCACAATTCACCTCCCTTTAAGACTCAGCGTCCTCACTGACTTATCGATTCGGGTATTGGCTCTGATACCATTTTTAACAGCATCAACCACCCGCCCACAGATATTGTCTGCTTTGGGCCTTGACCCAGCCAAGCCTTCACGGTTTTGCTCCCATCCATAAATATTGTTCGCTTTAGGCCTTGACCCAGCCAAGTCCTCATGGTTTTGCTCTTTCCACCCCCAGGAAAACGCTTCTATAAGAAAGAGGTATCCATACTCTTATAAGACATACTTCATTCCCCTCTCCAACCGATATGAGAATCTCACAATTAGAAGGAAAGAAGACAACACTGGAGTGGTGGGGAAGGCATACACATTCTATCTTTACAACATAATAGAGAAGGTCCTATTAAGCGATCGTTTCACCACAATAGCTTAAGCTGATGTGTGAGACCAACTTAATTAGTTTTATATATTCACTAACACACTCCCTCAAGTGAAAGCTTTTTGGGCTTGAAACTTGCACAGGCTCACTCGACCTTGTGCTGAATAATAGGTAGGTGGTAGGATTTGAACTCACGACCACTTGGTCACAGAAGCTCTGATACCATATTAAGCGACCATTTCACCATAAAAGCTTAAGCTTATGTGTGAGACCAACTTAATTAATTTTATTCACTAACAGGTCCCTATCTACCTACGATATGCTTTGGCATGGTTCTTTAAGCATCAAATCTATGACATTAGAGTGGGGACCATTTGTATGAGAATATATGTAATAAGATTAATCCGAGTTATAAGACTACTAGAGCGGATATATAGGATGACACTGAAATAGTAGATAATACCTATCACTTTCAAGACACTGAAAGTGATAGGGATACTTTAAAAGAGATCACGTTAGTAAGGGCCAGTCTATGTCCTAATGGGAGCTTAGGAGCCTACAGCTACAAATGGAGCAGAAGGGGATCACCTTAATACACTAGAGTAACAGCTTAGGTAAGATCTTCTATAGTAACCCTCAGCAGCACTTAAGCGAGCACTCAAACATTAAGATGACTCATTAGATAGTACAGGCACTCCTAGAAGGCCTTCTACACCTGCACATTAGGACCAACTGAAGATGCCAATATGAGAGACATGCAGGGCAGATTCTAGGGAATAGAGAGGGACAACATAATCTGGTAATACACATAACGCGGTTAGAGTTATGTGATTAATAAATATTGAAGGTTTTAGTATGAATCATAAGATGCCTAAAAGTTATTGTACCACCTCCATTATCTTGAAGCATTTTTAGCTATTATGAGTTATTTAACTAAGTTAGAATATAAAAGGATGAAAACATAATTAGATGGATTTTTACTTGCTACATTATGAATGAATGCTTTAGTCATTGATTTGGATGATAATGCTTAGATTTTTACACACATGAGCCTGAAAATGCTTAGGTTTTGAGCTTAAAAGCTTTTAGTATCATTATATTGTGCTCTATTTTCCTTTGTTATGTAAATATCGTACATAATCGGGTGATTCTAGAACTTGCTTTTGTTATGCATGTTGAGATCATATCTTTAAATTAGAGGCATTAAGATGAAAAAGGCACCTAGATTATACTTTTAATGAGTCCTTTCTTTAATTTTACCTTACCTTATTTTTATCCCTTAGGTATAACCAATTTTAAACCTTGACCTCTTTTTTTATAGATTATGTTAATCATGTGATAAGCTAATTATCATTTTTTATTAACTTGATATTTTTTTCACCTTAAAGGAGTGTATTTACTCGATTATATAAGAATTTAATCGGATAAAGAAAAATTAAAAATGAGGAAAGGTGTTAGCTCATATATTTGAGGTTATATTTTCTTATTTATAGTTATCAATATGTCTTATATTCTCTTTGTAAGCATGAAAAAAGAAGACAAAAAGTGCTTTAGAGTATTGAAATTATGAAAAGGAGAAATAGACTATACCTGATGTGTTCTATACCTTATTTGCATTCTATGTGGAGATTTGAGTTGGTTGAATCAAATTTTTATATAATTATATTTATACAATGTCCTTCATACTTTCTAAAAAAAATTCCTTCATGTTGATTAACCCACAATCTATCTTTTACCATACCTTACCTAAACCTCATTAAACCTTATATAAAGATCTTTTGATTTGTATGCCTCTGGTTTATTTTATAAAGGTAGAGATGTGATATATTCATAAGTGTATGGCTAAGATTCCTTTTATGTAATGATTTGAGAGGTTTATTGATTTTCACCCTAAATACTATGAGTAAATTAATTAAATCTTTTGTGTGAGGGTGTTAAATCCTATGATACTTGATTTCAAAAGGACTATCAAAATATCATTTGTGATGTTGGCTTGTGAAAATTTGTTCTATAATTGTTGACTCTTATTGTATTTTAATTTGATTGTTGAGGGATAACATTTGAAGTATGAATAGATAAGTTGAGATGAAGAAGAGGGGGATATTAAGAAGAGTTGATGAATTAGAATTATTTGCTTGAGGACAAACAATTGCTTAAGTATGGGAAAGTTGATAAATGGTGATTTAATCATATTTTTAGTCTCATATTTAATGTATTTTCTTGTTTATCCAAGTATTCTGATTGATTTTGATACTTATATTGTTTATATTTTGTTTTAAAGTCTAATTCACTCACTTGGAGCAAACAGGAATGAATCTGGACTAGTCTGGAGCAATTTGGAATTGTTTTGATTGAGTTATGGTTGCAAGACAATGTATATGGTCGTGTAGAATAGCAAGGAGGCCACATTGACGATACATGATCATATATGTGCGTATGTTAGCTTTGAAAATTATCACGCATCCATTTGGGAAACACGACCATCAACATGTCCTTGTTAATGCTTGTGTATCTCACTTCATCTGAATTTTAAATTTAAAAAGATAAGATTTGAGTTTAAAAAGGAAGGAGGAAGTAGAAAATACGAGGGAAGAAACCCTAAAACAACAAAAAAGGAGGAGAAACAACTAAGAAAATTGTTGTAGAGCGGATTTTTATCATTCTAGGCCTTGTTTGGTTGGCATGGATACTTGCTTGGGAAAGTAATATTTTTCCTAAAATTTATATTATCACATTTGGTTCATTTTTTTTAGTAGTTAGGAAAATAAAAATTTTCCCAATCTAGGGAAAGTAGTAGTACTTTACTTGGATTCTAAATCTCATCGCCCCTTGGTATTTATATTACTTTCTTCAGGAATTTAATCTAAAAAATAAGCTAGCCAATTCAACCCTTCCTTCTCTCTCAACTCTACGATAACTCTTTTATAAAACCTACCTCCTCTTCAACTATTCTTATTGTTCTCAGCTTTTTCTTCTTCTGCTTTTGTCCTTTTTCTTGCTTCAGCCTGTAGAAGCCAAGAAGCCAATTTTGACAAACCACATAGCTTCTGGTAATAAGAAGAGGTCAGACATCTTATTTTTCTTATTAATCTCTTCTGAGTCATCTTCCTTTTTTCCTGCTAAGTAAGATGTTTCCAAACGATGGTCTTCATCGAACATGAGTAAGATTTCTTGGTGGACTAGTTTAGTGTTGTGTATAGTTCTCTTCCCATTAATGGGTTTATCAAGTTGTCTTCTTCGAGTAAAGTGTCAAACTTTTCTGTCCTTACGTAGTTGAGGAAATATGGCAAAGTTTAAAGTCAAGACTCTTTGTGTCGTATCATATGTTTGTACCGTCTCTTACCTCTCTTTCTAGATAACAAACCTCAAAATCCAGTAATTGTTTCGTGTGAATTGGTTTCAGAATGGACTGGAGCTGTTATAATGGTTCAGTTATAGAAATTATGTGTTTATTCCATTTCAGAGTCTGTTGTTTGTGTCTACCTTTTACACTCAAGACATGTACTGCCGGCGCTCCACATCAAGGCCTCATATATCCTGGTTTTGAAATATCTCAGATGGAATTTGTTGGTAACCGTGGCTTATTCTTGCTGTCCAAGAACTCAATTTTTTATTTTGGCTTCTATTCTAGCCTTAATGTTAATCTATTTATCTCTGTACTTGGTTAAGGTTTTTTTAGTATTTTTCAATTATATATTTATGATATAACAGTATTATATGATTAGAATATTAGAAATGAAAAAAATTAACATTTAATAATATAACTTGTATTACAAATTAACATTATTTAACGATTTCAATTTTTATTCGATTTGTAGGGATATAATTGGAAATACAAGTTAAAATTAAATTACATTCCATGAAATACTATTGCATATAAAACACTACAATAAGAATCCAGCCAACTTTTCTATTAGAACTCTTATAAGTATCCAAACATGTGAATATCTTTACTTTTCATTGATTTATTTTCCGAGGAATCAGATTCCAAATTCACTTTCCTTTCCCGCCAACCAAACGGGACCCTAAAGTAATATTTTTAGAGATTTTAAGGATTCTAGTCATGTTTTCCTGGATTTTGAGTTTTCTCTTTAGTTTTGGTGTTTTATTTTATATTATCATGAGCTAAATACCTTTTGATATCTAGATTATATGAACTCCAGGATAGATCTTGTAGACTTTATTTTGATTTAATTTATTTTTTAATTTTATTAAGATTCACTTATATATTCATACTCATTATCGAATTAATATAGTCATCGTATTATTTTATATGTGATTTCATACAGTTAAAATTGAGAAATTCAATGTATGAATAGATCTAGCATAGTTTAAAGGAGTTATATGCATCATAGAGATAAATCGACATAAATCTTTCAAATTAGGGTCAAACTTAGTAGTAAAATTCATAAGTTGAGTAATACAATTCTAAAAGTTTTAATTAGAAAGAGATTTCAATTAATTAACTTATAATTATGTGTTAATAATATTAAGAAAGATATTAGTATAATTTAGGATTTTTCATGGTCTACCTTTAATAAATTGATTAGTGAAATCATGATTGCATGAGAAGTCTTAAAGGATTTGAAGTCCAAGTACCATTGTTTTATTGGTTGATTTTGCACTCTTTTGCTATCTTAGTTTCTTTGATTGTGTTGATTTATTTTATTTTATTTTAAATCTTAATTATCACCAACACCTTAATTTTTAGTTAGATAATAGGAAAAGAGTTAGTACTATTACTCATAGTCTTTATAGGATTGACATTTATTTCTTTGAGCCCTACACTATAGAATAATAGGTCCACTTGCCTTGGATAGTCTATAGATTAAAGAAGTTAAGTTAAATACATTGTATATGATAATCCACTATTGCCCTCTTTATTAGTTCGAATGAGTGGTGAAATTTAGAGATTCATTAAGGTATCTACAACCGTTACGTTAGGGAGGTCTTTCACATTTTTTCTCTAAAGCTTTATTTGTGCCTAACTTTACTAACTGTTTATGAAGTTTAACAACTTGTCCTTCTCTGGCTTCTTATACACGTCCAACATCAAAGATATGAATTTTCTCACATATTCCTGCACTAATCAATCTTACTTTAATCCCTTCAAAGCTTCCATTACTAGCCATAAAGTATTGTTAGGAGGAATTAGTTAATTATCTCTCCTTTATTTTCTCCCAAGTGTCAATAAGAGGTTTACTTGCAATAATATTATTAGAGGTCCTTGTCCTCTACTATAGCTTTGCATCAATCACTATATATATCATTGTGATCGATAACTTTTTCAAATCAGACACCTTTTTCACTTGATATCCTAGAAAAATTTTTAAACTTTTGGCACATAAATTGCCATAAAAAAATTTAGAACTCTTACACCTTCACTAAGGTGCTTTTAGATTGAACTTCTAATTTGTTCATAGACATAGCACATGTAAACATTAACAAGTCATTGCTCATCCGCTCGTGAGCTTTCAACTGTTTCTCAATTGCTCTTTTTGTCTCTTGAAACTCATTCATAACAGTTTTAAAATGTTCCAAACAAGGAATCACACTGTCTTCTATTGAGGCTAGAGGACCAATGATTGCCTCTATTCGAGTAACGCTTTTTTACAATATTGATTCTGCTAACCATTGCTTTACCAATATTGTAAGAACTCCTCACCAAGCTTTAATACCAGTTTTCCTCTTTAGAGCTTTAGTACTGCCATTAACCAACTAGCTCTAATACAAGTTATCCTCCTTAGAGCTTTAGTATCATCATTAGCCAACTAACTATGATACCAGTTGTCACAGAGGCTTTTTCAAATGTAATGAAGCTAGAGTAAATTTGTTGAAGTCTTCATTTGATAGTTAAGCTTTAAATCTCAAAGCTCAACTCAGCTTGCCTTCGTAATTGTTGACCAATAAGTTTATTAGCTTTTGAACATCTTATGCCCCTTGTGTTTAAGTATTTTACTCACACCAATATATAAATGTTTTGGACAACTCAACTAAATGGATAAATAAGAGAGATACAGTAAAAACTAACATTTTATGAATCTATTCACAATAGTTAATACAAAAGAACTCAAGTAATCCTCAAAGCACTTTATAATAATACAACTCAAAGAACTCCCTAGTTGAAGCTCTCACCAAGAACTTTCCTATAAAGTTCTCAACTCTCTTACATATAATTAAACATACCAAAATTCCCCAAATGGAGTATAAAGGATACCTTTATATATACTTACAAGAACTTATGGACTAAGTAAACTAAAGTTACCCACTTTCTCCACTAACTACTAAGTTAGGAGGAGTTACCACTTCTTCCACTATTTTCACTTAGTGTGGAGTTAGAGGCCACTAACTCCTTTTTTGTACATGGGATAAGTGTTTGGAAGATGTCAATCCATCGTCATATTATTTGACCCACTTTTTCACTACTTTAAGAAGTAGTTCCACTTTGTTAGGTATTGTTCTCATTTTTTAGACCACTAATTACATGTTTTTGCCATGTATTGCCACATTATTGCATTCGATTTAGCCATTCCAACCATCTTTGTGCATGGTCAATTTAAGTACGTTTATGTTACAGTCTCATTACTCTATGACCTAAGTTAACATCACCCCAAGTTATTGTATAATGAACTTCACATTTTTACATTCCTTTCGAAGTTCTCATCGAAGTTAAGTGCTGTCATACACTCTCAAAATTAGCACGACTTAGTTGTTATATCATATTTTGACTTCACATCCGAATCTTATCTCTCGCTGAGTATTACTACTGATGTGTATCATTGCAGGCCAACGTTTGTCTTCTCTTAAGCTTTTATCGATAATGTTCATTTTGCCTTGCCTACTAGTAAGACTTTGCCTTTTTTTGTCATTAACTTGTCATTTTCATATCAACCGAAGTGTCAAACATCATGCAAGACTCGTCAATACTTGCACAATTTTGCAACTTGAACTTTAAATTTCTAACGCCTGTCCAACTTAAATGTTATGTAAACTTTTAGTTAAGTATAGAGATGGTAATAGGGCCAAGGTTGAACGGGTCTCGGGCCCCATTTTTTGAAAATTTTTGGCCTCGATTGCCCGACCCTAGCCCGACCGAAATTCGACAAGTAATAACAAAATGATGTTATTTTGTCAAAAATGATGTCATTTTGACGTTTTAATTTTTAAAAGATAATTTGGGTCAAATTAAGTTGGGCTCAAACTTGGTTTGGTTCAGGCTTGAGCCTACTATCTCAGATCTGGGCCTGACCTGTTGCCATCCTTAGTTAAGTACAATATGTCCGAAAATAGAGTTTTTAGTGAATTTAGGGGTTGAATTAAAAATTTTAGTAATTAGATGATTTGATTAAAAAGAAGATTAAGTTGGAACACTTCCACATCTTCACTAGTTTATAAATATAATGCAAGTCTTTTTGGCCTTCATCTAGTTGGATAACTTTGACCGTGATTAAAAGAAACACACAAAACAAAATTCGAGTAAAATTTTTCGTAACTAAGACTGTCTACGCAAATGTCCTTTTCCAACCTTCCAAATACATTGAAAAAATACTGGTAAATGTATTTTTCTGTTATCTAGACATGGACGAAGTTGGACTAATCTCATAAGCAACATTTGAACTTACACTTATAAATTTGTGATAACCCAAAGAGATTTGTTTAACTAATAAAACAGAGAGTCTATGTCAAGTAAAGTTATTGATTTTTCTAAAGAGCTCTTGAGAGTAGAGTATTGAATTAATCAAGCTCTATGCCATATACACCCAGTATAACTTACCATTGACATGGATGTGCAATTACAATCTAGAAGTGTTGATATTTCAAATTTTTTTTCCCGACGACAAAAAGGGCTTGTACAAATTAGACCCTTTGTTTTTCTAAAAGTTGCACTGTAATTTTGGTGCGGCCGGAGTAGGGTGGCGTAGAATCTCAAATCTGAACACTTCAAATTCAAGGAAAGAAAGGGTTGATGAGGTGGCGCTTTCCGATCAAGATCGCCGCACGTGTGCCACCGTGTTTTGTACACGTGTGCATACGCTCAAAGCAATCGCAGTGTTGACAAGTAATATATGGAGCCGATGAAAGGAAAACCTCCCACGCACTATTAATATTTAATACGGTTTAAATATTTAAAAGAAACAAACAGAGAAAAGTCTATATATATGTATATATATATATTGGAACAGGAGGTTGATTTATATATAAGTAGGTGAGGGCAGTGCTCCATTTTTATCTGTTATGTGTGCTGGTGAAGACAGACTGAACATTGATCTCTCACATTAGCATTAGCTTTCTTCAGGCTTTGATCTGCAGTTAGTTAGTATAGTTCCTGGGGTTTGTGGGAGATGGGAAGGCAACCATGCTGTGACAAAGTAGGATTAAAGAAGGGGCCATGGGCTGCAGAGGAAGATAAGAAACTTATCAACTTTATCCTCACCAATGGCCAATGCTGTTGGAGAGCTGTTCCTAAGCTTGCAGGTCTCTCCATCTAAAGCTTCTTACATATCTGTCTGTCACCGCATTATTAGTTCCTACAACCTATTCCTTCCCCTGTTTTTCCTTCTCTTGTCATAATCTTATGATTGTTCAACCAGAAAGATTTGATCCTGGGAAGGTTCAGTTTGCTATTATGTACAAGAGAAGTGATTAATTTCTCATACCTCTGTAGTTTAACATCATTGCAGGATTGTTAAGGTGTGGAAAGAGTTGCAGGCTGAGATGGACAAACTATTTGAGGCCAGATTTGAAGAGAGGCCTATTGTCGGAATATGAAGAAAAACTGGTGATTGATCTTCATGCCCAACTGGGTAACAGGTTGGTTTTAGTTCTATTTCCTTGTGTTTTCTGTTATTCGTTGCTTCATTTGTTTAACCATATTCCTTTATAGTCTTTAAATTATTTTTGCCCAAATCGGAGTTAAGATGCTCTTTTAGAACCGAATTTTTTCAGTATTTTCTGATAATTCAATAATACCGGGTCCTATGAGCATTACACTAATGTGGTTGATGACAAATGTCAGTCACAACCGGCTGGTCTCTCCCACCGTTAGTGGCTACAATGATTTCTGTGTTTGGAGAGGTCCTAAACAGCCTATGGCTATGATTATTCATTGTTGAAATTCTAAATAACTTCTTATTGTTTCTTGACAGATGGTCCAAGATAGCTTCACATCTCCCAGGAAGAACTGATAATGAAATCAAGAACCATTGGAACACGCACATCAAGAAAAAACTTAGAAAAATGGGCATTGATCCTCTCACTCATCAGCCACTCTCACCAACAACTGAGCAAGAGCAGCCACCACCTCCACATGAACAAGAACAGAAACAGAATCAGTCCTCTTCTTCAACGTCAGGTCAATCGGACCAGAACAAGGAACTGGAAACATCTTTACAATCAACCATAACTGAGATCAAGGATGATAACATGAGCATGACTAGTCCATTTGACCCCATGGATTTAATTAACGGATTTAGCATCGAAGATGTCCCAATAATTGAACCCCATGAAATATTGGTCCCTTCTTCGTCAACTTCTTCGTCTTCGTCATCTTCCAATTATGCCTCCAACAATGTACTCGAAGACATGGAGTTCCCAGATTTGGAGTGGCCTAACAATGGCATTGACTTGTGGGGTGATGACTACTTGAGCAGTTGGGATTCGCTAATCAATGACGCTGGAAGTGACATAAAGATGGCAGCTTCTATTGATCCTCCTTACAGTCAGTGCCCAAGATTGGGTTTGGACAAAGATTCTTGGACATATGGGTTGCTTTGATTTGAAAAATTTTCATTCATAAGTCGCTTCACAGAGAGAGAAAATAAGTTAAGAATCCGGGAAAAATCCCTTCTTTGATTTACCACTTTACTCATACTTCACTGCTTTGAGCAAAACAAGCAGTGAGTTGTAACCAAACTTTATGTAAAAATGAAGTTCAGACGTTATTTCATTCTCTTTTTCTTTCTTGCCTGCAGCTGCAAATATATCATATCAGTCTGCATATGAATCACTGCATCAACTTTCTAGACAGGTCGTGTATTTAATTTGCTTCAATACCAAACCGATTCCAGTTGAAGGGATATTTATGTATCATAAAAACAATTTCTTTATAAAATTACAAAGAAAAAATTACGTATATTATGACTTTCCCTAGATTCCTCGTAAAATAGGAAACCTTACTCGTAATTATGACAGAACAGACGACTTTGTTAATACATAACTACATGTCTCCTGATATATTTATCCACTTTAAAATTTTAATTAATACATGAGTATATTTCGTACAAGTACACCTCAGTACGAAAAGAAAAACAAAGAGTGTAGGAGCAGACGGTAGGACTTGCAGGGATGGACGACGATTATAATATGATATAAATAAAAATTCCCCCAAAAAGAACAAGAGTAGAGATACTGTCAAACATTCAGCCTTTTTACTATTTTAATTGTCTAACAAATGACTGCTTTTTTGTTTTGTTAGACATGACGATGACGCCCAACTTCAGCAGTTGAGATTATTTTTACCGTAGTCTTCTTTTCATTGGACTCGTGTCTGGTAGGCCTATCTTACGTGTGCATTACGAAAATCTTACGTGTGAAAATAATGATGATCCCAGCTAATTAAATTTGAAGCGCCGGATGCAAGAAAGAGGAGAGTGTTAAAGCAAACAAAACAAATTGATTGAATGGTTTTATTAATTAAGTGTCATTTTAGCTTATTAATTATAAGATAGTTAATTAAACGTGAAGAGTAGTTTGTTTCGGTGCAAAAGAAGAGTAGTTAATTACATGGCAATATAAATTTTACATTCCTTGGCTAAGATTCTAAGGTTTTGTTTGTCGTGTACGTGAAAACCGTAGGTTACTGGTAACAATGACGTCCATCCAACCGTATTACCATAAAATAAAACGTCAATATCGTCCATATAAACTTCTTCTTTCTTTTTATTTTCCTTCCCAGTTTGTCCGCGTATTTTTTGGGTTTGTATGCAAATGCCTTTTGCACATTATTTGCACCAAAAGAAAGTGCCTCTGTCATTGGAAATAAGTGTGTAATTTCACGTTTTCATAAATACATTTTTTCCATAATTTTTTCTTAGAATTATGATATCAAATTCAGGCAACCTTTTTTTCTTAAAATTAGGATAGTCAAATTCTCTATTTCCATCGTTCTATTTCAACTTTGGTCCACGTCTAATATAACATTGTTTTATATTAAAAAGTACAAAACGAAGCCGTATTTAATGCAAAACAGAATTATTGGAACAGAAAATCTGGTCCCGATAGCCGCAATTATTAAGATTGCAATTTTGATAAATTTTAATTATTTAAAACACTGCAAATATCACTCTTAGCAAAATAAACTACCTAAAAATAATAGATATCACATATATTTTTAGAATATAACTTAATTAAAATTAGATGTCTCAATTTTTGTATAGATATCAAATTGTCAATCTCTAATTATACCTCGTAACAAATTCATGCTGTTAATGTATAATGAAATCTGAAACCTGAATTTCACATCAGCGACGACTCCTACTAGTAAACTATCGGATTACGCCGTAATAGTTAAGTTGTTGAAGTCGGTCTTTGTTTACAAAGTCTATTGATAACCTCGGTACATTCAAATTGACTGTTCATAAAAGCAGAACATATAATTAAATGAAAAGTAATAATAATGCATCAAAAAAAATAGGTGCCATCCTCCGACTAAAATCACACATAGTCAAATATTTGGTTGCATATAAATATGTTGAGAACATACTAAATATAATCGAAACTATTTTGATGTAAGATTTTCGTCCTTTAAACTATATAATTTGATATGACTTGGACCTTTATTTATTTAAAATTTACTCCCTCGTATTTTAACTAATACTAAAAGAGTTGTTTTATATACGTTGACTCATAATCAGTTCTTAATATGCATTAGGGACAAACATTTCTTTAATTTTAATTTCCAACGTACCACCACAACTTTCTGTTCAGTATTATATATAATTCTCAGTTTTCTTTATTTGTTCGAGTACGGTTTAAAGTTACCGTATCTTTTATGCATCTTGATGTCTTCCCCAATTAACATTCTTTAAAATTAGTGACCACAATATGTGATTTTTTTCTATTTAAGCTCGGCCCTAAGCAACAACAAGAAGAGCACCTATTTAAGGCTCACTCTTATAAAAAATAAAATAAATAATAAAAAAGGTCCTTATTTTATTTCAGTTCGCTTTTTATGAAAGTCAAGACCCTTATAAAGAGTGATAAAAATAACCTCTAATTCATCTCTTTTTATTTTTTACGAGACCGACTCTTGACTCTCGTAAAGAATAAAAACAGGCATAATAAAGACTTTAAATGTCATGAACATGTCTGATTTTATTAAGCATCTTTTACTAGTTTATTATTTCTAGAAGCTAACGATTTTATATTTCTATTTTCTAATAGTTTTAATTTATAATTTCTTTTCCCTCCGCCGTACTTCGTGGATAAGGTAGCAAATAACAATTATCCTTACTGGCTAAAAAAGTCAATATAATGGTACATACCTTAATTACTTTTGAATAATTCAAAGTTAAATTGGTCAAGTGACGTACCTAATTAATTAAGTTGGCTTCAATCATCTTACTATAACTTAAAAGAAGATAATAGTTATTATAGATCTATTTGAGAAAAAAAAAAGATCACATAAGACAAAGTTACACGCATAAAAAGGCAATACATAAATGGAAATTACGAATAAGCTCATAATTTTCTAATAAAAATATCTTGATCATCACTAGCTAACTTGAGTGCTGTAGGGTAGTGATAATATAAAAATAAGAGTTGAGAGTTTAAAAAACATAAAAAGCTTTGAAATTTCAAATAACTAGTCCATGTATAGAAAAATAAATTTCAGCCTAGAAAACGTGTCATATGTACTTGGTATCATTTATGACGGTCTATCCAAGTTCTGACTCCCACATAAAAGCAGTATTAATTTATTTACGTATGTTAATGCAGCGAGTTAGACGTAAGGTGTCTGACAATTTACAATTTACAATTTACATGCCTTTCTCTGTAAAATAGATGTATGTATGCATAACTTAAAATGATACTTCTCTTTTAATGATCGAAATTAGTATATATATTTTATCTATATATATATAAATAGAGTGTGTTGACTTTGTAACAAGAATAAAGAATACGAGACTAGAGAGGAGATTCTTAACTAGCTAGACACATCATGGTCGATTTGTCTTATCAGCATTTGGTGAACACTGCCAAAAAAATGTATAGAGTCGTTCAACTTGGAGTAAATGACTGTTAATAAAGCAAACGCGGTTTTAGCCTCCTCACGTATTCGTAGTAGGAAGATTGACGAATTATTGTTTTTTCTACATCTAAGAAAGGGACCACCACTCCAAGACGCTGAAACATAGAAGTATAAACGGAAGTTTGAACCGAGTAGAATCATCTAATATTCTTTTATCCATGTGAAACCTTGAAATTGATCTGCCACTTCTTTTGAAAATTAGATCTCATTACCATTGAAACTTTCAACTTCAGCATCAACTCATTCACACTTTCTTGATGATTTTGGTCTTTGCTCTAGACAAACCCCCATGGTGGATAGTAGGGCAAGTTGGTGTTTTTTAATTTAACTTCCACACGGTGGAAAAATACGTCATTGATATTAGTGTGTGCCTTTTCACTTCAACAATTAACTTCGAGTGGGCTAGATGATGGTGTCGTTTCAACCTAAACATTTTTTACATATATATTTTTTAACTTTTTCTATAGTCAAGTATTAGAAACCATATAGTCTAGTTCAATAAAGATTTAGTGGTGTCTATAGCCATGTTTTGATGATTTATAAGATTGCATCAGCAAATTAAAAGATACCAAAGAGGATGTTAGAGAGGACAATTTAAAATACTTGCAACAGTTGTGATGTGATAAGTATATATATTATTATTATTATTATTTACTGATATAGGCGTTAGTTAATCACTGTTCTTTAATACATAACTTTGTTAATAGATGGTTTAGTATCACTAACGGTTTGAAGATAAGTTGTTAGTCTTAAATAATTATTACTTTTGATTGCAAAATATGGATACTGTAGATACCAAGAAGTCGCTTATTACTTAACTATAACATACTTATTAAGTAACTAATTCTTATTTCTCCAACTTTCATGTTTAGCAGAGTTTTTGTTTATGTTGAACTTGAGAAGTTACTTGGAAGGATATCTAGTGGATGTGCTCAATAAATAAATAAATAATAATAGTCGTGGGAATACTAAAGATTTCAATTCCGCGTGGTTGGATTAATGTAATGAAACATGAAACTAAATTTCCAAAAGCCGGGGTCTGGTCATGCTCAACCCTGTCCAGTCGGACAGTCCCGTCATATGTAGTCCCCAGATCCCAAAACCTATTTCACACACACATAAACTCGCCCAGTTCCATATATGACACATGGCAGTATCTTCCACCACTATTTTCATTGTCACACATAATAAATTTGTAAGTAATATGTATATATTAAGTCATAGTTGGAGAGTGTGATGATATGATCACGCATCATTAGTTGGCTTAACCCGTTAACCGCACACAGGGTATATTCCCCAACCCCTGCTTGTGTGTATTGAATCTATATGTCTGGACGGGCGAAGAAAGGGATGGTGACTGATTATTGGTTGGCTCGACTGGTAAAAGTCGTTCGTCCTCACGATAACCGCGTGGAAAGCAAGATGGAGTGAGTGCTGGCCAGTTGGTCAGCTTGGTTAAGTCCAGGTGTCGTGCCTATTTTGAGTCTATGAATGAATGACTAAAGAAGTCAAGGTCCTTACTTTTATTTATTTGTGTTTTTTGTTTTAAATACAAAATATAAAGCGGGTACGGCCTCGCTGTTATTTTTGCTCGCACTCTCTTGTTTGCAAGTGAAAGATTCTATTAAACTGTTGCATGGCATAAGATAGTGGATGGTCAAGGCACTTTGTTGGCAAGGTTCGTTGAGATTGGTGATAGTGCAGAGTTGAGAACATCAACATCACCCTGTCCACGTTGCCAAAGCGCACGCTTTTAAACTATTGTAGAGCATAAACCGAATCATGTTCAAGGTTTCATGTTTCCCATACATATAGAAAAGCTAATACCTTTTCAATATTGGTAAGAAATTTTAAGATTTTCATGTAACAGGTAACGATATCTCAATTATATATTCTGAATCGAACGTAAAAGGATAATAAATGAAAAAATGCGAAAAATACTTGATTTTAGTTCCATAACTTTAAACGAGTTTTCCGAAGCTGAAACAAGCGCGAATCTCCTGCCATTTTCACGAAAACTGTTCACTAGAACACAATCAACGTATTTCTATAGTTTTTTTAAAACGTAAGCTCTCTTAACAGGTCAGAGAATCCTTATACTTATGAATGATATGAGTAACTGCAGGAGACCTTAACATTTATATATAATTTCTATATGAGACTTCTCTATCACAAGACTGATATGGGTCCGGTCCACATTGATTGGAATCTATTTTCAACCGAACTTTGACCCATTGATTTAGATCATTTATTGGGTCACTTTATTATCTTTATCTAAATCAAATTATGTAATTTAACCGATAAATTATTTGAAAAACAAAAAATGCAATTAAATGTTGTTCTACTTTATGGGAAAAGTCAAAAAATCCAACATTCTCCCCCTTTGATAATATTTAATTTCAGTTTTGACTCAAGTTTAAAAACAATTTAAAAAACTCGGTAAAGCTACGGTACTGTATTAGTCGACTAAGTTTAAAACAAAATATTTGATCCAAAAATATTACAAGAAAAACATAAATTAGTGTCGGAAATTTACCGACGGAATAAAAACTCTAGCTATTTACTGACGGAATTCAAAAACCGTCGGTACATACGTCATCAAAGTTTAGATATAGTGACGGAAACAATTGTCGTCAGTAAAAGTGGTAGAAAGGAATTTCGCGTAAAATCTCTAACGACATATAGCGACGACATAACCATTACCGTCGGTAAAAATTACGGAAATGCTTCTCGTAGTTAAATAGCTTTGGACATTACCGTCGGTGAGTTTAGATCAGCTTCTGTTATTTATCGACAGAATAGCGTACGTCGTTAAATTTATATCAAGTTTACCGACAGACTATGTGTTCCGTCGCAAAATTAAGCGGCAAGACGTCGCTGTTAAATATTTGATGAATTTAAATACCGACGGAATTTTGTTTCTGTCGGTAAATGTCGACTGGTTAATAAATAAAACGACGTCGTTTGGTTATTCGTCTTTAATCCGACGAATACCCCCTATTTTCTTCTTCTTCTTCTCTCCTCCGTCGTCGTCTGGTTTTGGGCGATTTTCCTTGCTTCCACAGTCATTTTCCGAGCTTTTTTGGCCCATCGTGTGTCGTTTTTTGGTAAGCTCTCTTTTTATATACGAACCGTGGGTGTTTTGGGTGATCGGTTTTAGTGTGATTATTGTTGTTGTCTTGCCGTTTTTTGTGTCATTGTTGGTTGATTTGTTGTTTACATGCATTATTGTTGGTAAATAATGAAAAAATGCTTTTGTTTTGTTATTAATTAGAGATTATACATATTGCCTATAAGGTGTTCGATAAAATGCCCCTTATGATTGTTGTAATATTTTGTTGTAATTGTTGTAATAAAAATTTATCGTAATGCTTAATTTGAAGTGTGAACTTGAGAATTTGATATTGAAGTGTGAATTTGAGATTGAGGAGAAGGGATTTGAGATTGAAGTTTGTATTTGAAGTGTGGATTTGAAATTGAAGTGTGTATTTGAGATTGAAGAGAAAGATTTGAGATTGAAGTGAAAAGATTGTGTAATTGAAGTGTGTATATGAATTGTGTATTTGAAATTGAAGTGTGTATTTGAAGTGTATATTGAATTTGAAGTGTGTATTAAATTTATTATTATTATTATTTATTTATTAATCTTCTACTTATTATTAATTTTATTAATATTATATTTATCAATTATGTTTATTATTATTAGTAATATTAAATATATTATTGTTATTAAATTTATTGTTATTATAACTTTTC
>JAOTAY010000002.1:13695159-13716548 GCA_025629805.1 Erythroxylum baracoense | reverse complement strand
ATGCACAGAGACTTGTAAGTATCTACAATTTACAGTTATATTCTCATCTCTTTTTTTGCTGTATTTTAATTTAATTTGTTGTGTTAAAATTTGGAATGAAAGTATATGTTTCTGGTGCCATATATGGCTGTGTTTTTTAGTTTTGTTCTTTGTTCAATAAGGGGTATATTTCATAAAAATAAAGGAAACTCTGCTAAAATTCTTATAAATTCTAATTCACTTGTATTTCTATTGAATTTTATGTGTGAATTTTGGAATTAAAATATGTGTTTCTTGTTGAGAATAATAATGTTATACTGGTGCCATATATGGCTATGGTTTTAGTTTTGTTCTTTGTTCAACAGGAGGTAGATTTCATAAAAATAGAGAAAATTCTGCATAAATTTTTATAAAATCTATTTCAATTATAATTGACATTTTATTCTTATGTAGGAAAAGTCTATGAGCATGAGGCCTACACTCTCCCAGCTATTTCTGCATACTCACACTAAGAAGCATGACGGTGTGACATTCGTCAACAATCGTTGTAGAGAACTCAATGTATGTGCAATTTATGATTTAATAATGCTTAATAATTATCACTTATTAATTATAAACATGGCTTTCTAATAGACCCAAATACAACAAAGCATTGAACGACGGTCTCAACAATCTGAAGCTATTGATGACACTGAAAATTATCTTGACGTAGTGGGTGGTATGGACCGTCGTGAGAGGATATTCAGTTTAGGTTCATTTGCGAACACTTATTATTCGTAATCCTCCACGTCTAATACAGCAGCATCTGCTAGGCGATCCACCACCAATCAAGTGGAAGCACAGTGCAGATATTGACGACTCAGTTGCAACAGACGTTGGAACAGTTGCAACAGTCGATCGCATAGTAACAACAGTCGATGCAGTTCATCTCTCAACTCCGTCAAGAGGTGAATGAGTTGAAGCATAAGGGCCAACCAGAGCATCCGTCATCTCCAGATCAATAGTGTCTTTTTGGTCATTTAGTTTGTATTACAAATACTTATTATTTACAATGTAATGTTTTTATTATCAATTAAGATATTTTAACTTTTAATAATTAATCAAAATTTCTATTTCAGCAAATTAAATGTATACTATAAATTTATAATTATTAAAATTAAGCATTAACCATAATTTAAATAAATGACAATATATATTATATATTTTAAAAAAATTAAGTAACGCATTTATCGACGGAAAAAAAATGTTCGTCAGTAACTACATGACCTGTTACCGAAGGTCAACCAGTTTTTCGTCTGTAATGGTAGAAGGAATTACTGACGGAAACACATATCTATCGGTAAAGCTTTTAGCAAATATACCGACGGTAAGTGTGTTACCGATGGTAAAATGTCGATGGAACAAAACAACCGTTGCTAAATAGTACCGACAGTCAAGATACCGACGGTAAGATAATACACCGTCGGTACATTTACCGACGGTATCAAATTTACTGTCGGTAAAGTTATCGACGGAATATGCTTTAATCGTCGGTAAGTATTAGCTACGACCGATTCTACGATGCTTTCGTCTGTCGGAGAGTTCCGTCGGTAATCTTTATTACCGATGGAATGATCGTGTTTTTTGTCAGTAATGTTTGTCGCAAAAAGACATTTTCCTTGTAGTGAAATAATGAAAACCCAACATTCAGTCCTACAAGGCTTTCGATACTGAAAAGTATCAAATGTATGTGTCATGTGCGACACAGATCCAATACAATCACGCATATTTAATACCTTACTAACATGAATGGGAAAATAAAGTGTGGCAAACTAGGATGATACCTGTATGATCTAATACGTATCATCTTTATTTGTAGGTCTCGATTTCTCCAACTTTATGCTAAACTGCGTATGCTAAACTGCATTAGAGAAATCATGTTTTCTCTCATTGAATGCTAAACAACATTAGAGAAAACTTGTTTCCTCTCACCAAATGCTAAACAACATTAGAGAAAATCTTTATATTTTCCAACTGATGCTAAATTGCATTAGAGAACATTTATGAGATTAAAAACTTATATCCTCTTATGTCATGTGAAACTTTAAGGATATCCGTATAAAACTATATGCGTCTAAATAACATAGGCTCAAGTTCAATATGTGTATATGCCTAATGACCTTTAATTGCTTAAGATTGACACAAATATTAAGACTTTCATACGTATTATGGCAATGTATGATAACAAGTATTACTGAGGATAAACAATGATCATCTTTGTTTATGAACTATCATATCGTCATAATACATCAAAATGTACAATTGTACATGGAGCAAGTATAACGATCCCCTAACTAACAGCGTTTAAGGACTTTAAAACACCCATCCTGTATACTTGTACCAAACACAAGTGGGCAAGGTCCTTTAGTTAAAGAATCGATTTACAGTTCCTTAATCCTTGAATGTTCCAAACCTTAATGTCACCTTTTGTATCAACTACTTCATAGTCAAATATTTGACGTCAAAATGCTAAGACCTGTGATATTCAATATTGTTATTAAACAACACAGCAACTCAATTATCACATTACAAAAGAATGAGTTTAGCCACTAAATCAACCATAGACAACTCAACCCTAGCTCTGGATATGTGGCTTAAACTTTTATGCTACACCATATATGACTTTTCATTCATCAGGGTCCTTTATTTCATGACTTGTTTAGCAAGATACGAAGAAGCATATATCTAATTCGGAGTAAGACGTATGGCAAGAAAGTTGTACCATTATGTTTTGCATTAAACATAATTGTACAACAAAAGCATTGAATACAAAACATCAACCTTCTTTGTCTACAATTGATACAAAGATCGCATATAAAATGTGTCGTGTAAAAACTAAAATGAACCTTGCAGCAAGGTTCAGTACATACATTTTCCTATAGATATTTCTTCCACTTCTTCATTGCTGTCAACCATCAGTTCCTCCTTCTCTTTATTTGGCTTTATCCTGGATATGAACCCTTGCATTGTGGAAGCACCTTGATCAGATACTGTACTATATGGCCACCAAGTACTTAATGCAACTATTGCAAATCAGATTCATAAATTGATAAGCTAAAGAGTTATCTGATGGTCACAATCTTTCTTTTTAGGCCTCATACTACTGGCCTTTTTTAATGTCATGTGAACCTTTACCAGCATTGGATTGACCAGCATCAGTATATGGAGAAGATTTAGTCTTTCTACCTTTGATCTTAGCGAGCTTCATCTTTGCCTTCCCTTTAGTTGCTTCGAGGGTTGTAGGAGTAGCAAGCTTTTCTCTACCTCAGCAATGCAATGGGCAATCAAAGCATTAGAGTCCCATTCCTCATCCTGCGAATAATATGTCTTCACCAAATTACTAAACTCTGAAGGGAGTGTATTCAGAGTCTGGTATAAAGATATTAGAAAGAGGAATGTTTAACATCTTCAGTCTCTGTGAAGATGGATCATTCTTGATATGTACTCCTTTACTCCCCTTTCTCTCGTATATCTCTTAGAGAATAATTCTTTTATCAAGGCAATTGTCTCAACATTAGGTAAGACTGTGTACCTCTGGGAGACATTACCAAGAAATTACTTTGTTATGTCTGTGTCCGAAAGTCCACTTAGCGAATGGTCAGGTATGGATTTCTTAATGGTCATAAGACTTAATCTGTTAGACCGATCTTATGATTCATAGGTTGCTTTAAGAGATTTCGAGCTTATGGATGTAGGTGGAGATGGCCTATCCTGCCGTATGGCCACATCAATCTCAGCTATCTCTATAACATTCAATATATCCTCTGTCCACTTCTTCGTATTGAAACAGTCAAGGTTTCAATAGTGAAACTGATTTTATTAATCGAAAAGGTGATTGTAAAATGATAATGTTTAAATCAGCACAAATGTAGGATATCAACTATACTTAAAGCCATTAAACAATATCTTTACTAAAAATTCGGTCACACATATTATGAAACATTTGTGGGCTGAATACATAATATATGCAACTACACCTCCACATAAAAACGACCAGATTACAAACCATCATCTCTCATGACAGTACCATCTGTGGGCGAATAGATCATTTAAGCAATGACTTTCCTCTATCTAATGCCTTTATGCACATCTCAAAATCTCATGTAAGGCCAACACATATGGGCAGAATAACCAAACATGAGACCGGAGACATCCCTTAACCTGTAAGTAGAACAATTCAAAATACTGACTCGAAAGGCCACTGTGGTGACTACATCCTCATCAGCACTCAAAAAGTCAACCGACATAAGGGATACATCTTTATTTTATCTTCACATTCTTTATGGGCATATGGTATATGACAATATAACATCAATAAATGCAATAACTTGAATGCATAGTCTCATTATCACACACTCGTGCTGAAGACATTATCTGAAAACTTCATTTGAGACTTTTTTAAAAGAAAAATCTCAATAGAGCGACTATCTTGCATTAGTGGACACTAAACCAGCCACCCGAGACACAAGAACCTTATGTATCTCCCAAGTTCGTAGCATGAAAATTCACTTAAAATGGCTTCAGAATGTCTTAATTCTTTTTCCGAGTAACTATCATGCAATCCCGAATATTAAACATGACACCCGAGACACGAAAACTTGAAGTATCACCCTCGTTTTATGTATAAAGTATGAAAATTTACTTGAAATCAGATTTAGAACAACTTAATTCCTTTTTCTAGAGTTAAACTTTAATTTATTACTAATATAATAAATCTAGAAAAATGGAAATTTTCACTTTATAAATTTCCCCCGTTATCGTTCACAGTCACACGCGCCCGATGGTAAGGCTCACCTCTCTAGAAATGACAATTTTTAGTGAGTTTCTGGCCTTTTTTTGCACTCCCGGGCTCATTTTCTCCCCGTTTCTCAAGGGTAAACATATGTATACTACTTTCATGCAATAAAAAGTAAGAAAAAACCTAGAAATAAAAGTTAACTCTTCGAAAACCTTATAGAGAAAAAACTGAAAAATCTTCGTTTTTAACCATCTGATCACGTCACCACTCTGATACCATGTATAACACGTAACGATACCTTAGTTACGTATTCCGGATCGAATGTAAAAGGGCAATAAAAGAAGAAAAGCGAAAAATACCTAATTTCAATTCCATAACTTCAAACGAGCTTTTCGAAGCCAAAACGAGCGAGAATCTACTGCAGTCTTCACGAGAAATGTTCACTAACACACGATCAATGTCTTTCTACAGTTTTATCAAAGCGTAAACTGTCTTAATGGGTCAGAGAATCCTTATGTTTACGAATGATATGAGCAATTGCAGAAGACCTTAACTTTTATATATAGTTTTCATATCGAGTTTTTCCATCACAAGACCGATATGGGTCCGATCCACGCTGATTGAGACCTATTTTCTACCCAGACTTTGATTCATTGATTTAGATCATTTATTGAGCCACTTTATTATTTTTATCTGGATCAAATTACGTAATTTAACCAATAAATTATTTGAAAAACCAAAAATGCAATTAAATATTGTCCAACTTTATTGGAAAAAGACAAAAATATCCAACATTTAAACCCATCGATCATATTTAAAGTTGATATACATCGTTCTTCTTAACTTAAAAGGGGATATAATAATGTAAAATTATTCGAATAAATAGAACTATTAAACTTGAAAAAGACAATTTTAAAACAACTTAAATATCAATTTTGTGCATTACATCGTACATTTTATATATTATATTATACATTTTAAAAATAAATTAATACTATTTACAAGACACCAAATATTATTGAAATATTTAACAAAATATGCAATATATATAATATTTCAACAACTATAGTATATACAAAGACTTTGTTGACACTATTATACTAGAACGATGGCTAAAATAATATATTAGTGAAGTAAATTATCCGTTTTAATCCGAATGATTATAGTACTCATAAAAATGATTCAGGACAGTTAACCATTCATAACACGTTATCATTCTATAACAGGTATTATTGTTCAGGTAGCGTTTTAGTTTTGGAAGTGACTAAGTTCCAGTAAATTATCGATTTGGGAGATGCACAAAATTCTAAATAATAATGCTAGTAATGGAATATAGATCTGATTATCAATAATTATTGATTTTTTATAATTTCCTAGTTATCTTGTTGTTTATTTATTAAAATATATATCAGACAAATTTATAGTTATCGAATGGTAAATCATCAAAAACTGGTAGAACCAATGAGTGAAGTTTTACATCCCTAACTTACATCCTTTAGACGTGAAAAGAAGAAGCATGAAATCACTAGGAGCGAAAACCAATTATAAAGCTAAATCCATTAATAATAGTGATAATTGGTCACTAATAATGCCTTTTAATTAAGAATGGAGCGTGTGAAAAGGGTAGTGAAAGATGCATATGTATGTACCCTAGCAATCATTGGTTTCCAAAACAAGGATTTTTACATCAAGGACAGAAAAGAGTAGTGGAAGAGTGAAGGGGATCGGAAGAAGGAGAGACAGAAAGCAGCAAAAGAGTTAGATAAAGGCTTTCGTCTTTAAAAAAATTGGAGGATTGAATAGCGGTTGGAAGATATAGGCTTTTCATTTTGCTGTTGGGTCCAGGAGTTGGCAAATATGTTATTTGGGCGTGTTACCAACCTTTGGATGAGATAGGATTGTGTTTTGTTGTGGGAATGAATGAATAGGGCCATCCACAACCACAACACAAAGCATGCCTTGCTGTCTTTTGTTTGCTGGTTCCGTTTCTGGGGCGGTCGCCGAATCATAGGCCGGTGTCTTCCCACGCGCACTGCTTCCATTCGTCCTTAAGTGGAGTGGATACTTCACTTTCTCTCCAACAAATTTTCAAGTTCATGAGTACAGGTATCTGCTTGCACTAGCAGGCAGTGTCCTTTTCATTATTGTACTAGACGAATCAAGGCATCAAATGAATGCATGCTTCACTTTTTGATGTTTTGTTCAAACCATTGCTTTTTAATTATCATATCCTTCGATCCATGGTTGATTGCATGTACCAGAACTCTGAATTATCAATGTGTTCTTGACACCTCATTGCTTTGTAATGCTTTTGTCATCTGAGATCACAAAGTTACAAGGTTGTTTCTAGTCATTACACGTTTACTCCTCAGTTCTCTTGACGAAAGCATTTGGTAATGCATAGGTTCCCACCTTTTATTTTCTTTTCTTTTCAATGGAATTTTTGAAATAACCTGCATTTTATTCCAATTACTTTTGTTATTTAGCTATTATGGGATAAAGTGGATTTCACTATTCATGGTCCAATATCCATCCCTAGTACAAGGACACGGGTACACGGTGTTATGGCTAGGTGGCGTTTGGGCATGGGTCCAAAAGGTGGGATAATCACTGGACTTCACTTCATTATAAGCACGCAATAGGGAAGTATTAGGGCTCTCTGCTCGCCACCACACGAAGAAATGAGAGGACTCGAGAATTTATACATGTGTTTGTTTGTTGACGTATATGTACAGCCACAATTCACAACATTCTTTATGAGATGGCAAAACCTTTCGTCTATTTCCTAGTAATGATGCTGATAGGACTCATCATGACATTAGAAAAGCAAAAGAGCTTTTCTTTCTATATATTTGCTTCTCTTCATGCTAATGCTGCCCATCCATTCAATATACAAACCTTATCTTCTGCGACCACACTATAGTTTCTACATTCTTCTTCAATTGTGGGCTACAAACGTTCATCATCACCATTTTATTAAATTATGTGTCTCACTTGAACGAGTAGCCTATAGACACATGGCTTAAACCATTTTGTTAATTGGATCTTAGTCTATGATATGATCGATTAGATTTGGCGGCAGGGTAGCTACCTGTTTCAGTCACTTTGTAACGCCTCACCCGTAATCCTTTTACTCAAATTTCCCTCAGGTTTGTTAGCATTGGATAAACTTACTGGGCTCCATTTTTATATTCTACAAACGCTTTTTCAAAAATACCGTTGTCATTTTGTCATCATCATTAATCACCGTCAAAATAAGCAATTAATCGGCATAGAAATCCATATACGTAAAGCAGTCACTTATTATTTATGGTCTATCTATTTCCGTTTTTGTCATCTTAGCCCAATGCCATAATTAACAAAGATTTGTGTTTGATGTTATCATGTTTAAACTGACTGAACAGTAATTTTAAAAGGGTAATATGTTTGAAAATAGTTAGTTAATTTAGTAGTATTTTTTTTCATAGGTTTATAAAGATTTTTATCACCCGTATAAAATGTCACAATACTTTGTCATGCACCGATCCAAAGCCAACCTTACTGAACTTATGGCTGATTGTCACCCATTAACAGGGCACAACACTCAAACATCACCATCTCGCTAAAGCTAAACCAACCTATACAAACTTACAACCATTTAACATAAGCTAAAGGTGTAAATCATCCATTAACATTTTATAAACGGTCTAAGTTAACTCTTAATCACCATTTTTGTTATTAATTTACATCTTAACATTTACAAAATTATACTATTTAGTTATTGGGATTTTTTGTGTGTGTTTAGGACTAATTTATTTGATTAATAAATATTAATATTTTTAATAATTAAAACTATTATAATGATGAGAAAATATTTAATAAAATTTTGTATTGAAAAAGCTCATATAAGCATTTCGGAGTCCATGTTGTCCACCTGACATGTTACATAAGACAGGTTAAAATTTCAGTTATGATCAACTAACAAAAATCGAATAGAGTTAAGTTTTACGACGTAAATAGGATTATCATCTAATCGTTAAATTGCTAAGTGGTATCATAGATGAAAAAAAATGAACTAACTTAGACTATTTTTTAAATATTAAGGAGAGATTTGCCTCTGGCCTATTCAATATACTCCAGAATAAGTGAATAACTAAAGAATCTCTTTATTTACTAAAAGTATTAATAATATGATATTGTATATAGAATGATTCCTTACAAAATAACTAAAAACAAACTCAATTCACAACTAACGTCTCCTAATCTATGTCTTATTAGATCTGGTTTTATTTGGTTCACTTTTATACCCTACCTAGATTCTCTTCTCCTCCTTAATTTTCTTACCTAAAATAACATGTAACAAGATAGTATATATCAATTAGGAAAAGAATAAATGAATAAAAATATAATATTATTTGATTTTTATATGCACAAATCTTACCATCCATTCCTATTTTACACAACATCTGTGTCCAAGGTATTTTCTAGGTAAATTAACATGCCATAGACATTTTGCACAAAGAAAACAACATAAAATGCACCACATGAATGGTTTTATATTATATAATACCATATACATACCCTAGGTAGACATAAGTTCACTCAACCTAGTTAACGGATTTGTACACGCCTAGACCTAAAATCAAATCCTACTAACTAAATTAAACAGCAATAATAATTTAGTTACTTTACCTTCGCTATTCTCACCTTACCTAATATCATGTCAAACTATTAACCTGAAGCTCTGATACCATTTTATCGCTCTCTAAGTCCAACCCAGTCTTATTAACCTTGTTGTATATCATCACCTAATAATAAGGTCCAACCATTCAAATCTCACATTTGGGTTAAGGCTAACTAACCTGCACAAACTGACAATAATCTATATACTTTAAATAATTAAAAAGAATCTCTTTATTAACTAAAATATTAATCACTAGTCTCATAAATAAATAAATCCTTATAAAAATAATTAAGGGTTAATAACAAAAAATTCCTAACTTTTCACAATTTTTTAATTATAGTTCAAACTTTAAAAGTGACAATTAAATATTAAAACTTTCAATTTTTCTCAAATATAGCCTAATGATAGTATCAATGTTAATAGAGTTAACGTGGCAAACCACTTCAGACATGTTTAATAACACCAAAGATGCCAGGTGTTATGGATTTACAGGTTATAATTTTGTATATTATTATTATTATTAAATAAAACAATTAAAAAGATGAAATAAAAATCCTAACTCATATGTTTTTGGTCACCTATTGCAGAAGTAAACCACCTCTGGCCAACTTCTATTTACTCACCAGCATGCTCACTGCTCACTCACCACATTGCCTATTGTTTGCGAACCCACTTACCCATCATCTCATTACCAACTAGTTCCTCTTTGCACACTAATCTCGCCATTGTTTAAAAAAAATTTCTCCTTTTCACGCACAATTAAATGTTATATCTTCTCTCTCTTTTGATAATTTTTCTTTGTTTCAACTTTGATTTACGGTTCATGGCCACCCATTGCAGAAGTAGGCCATCTTTGGCCAACTTTTGTTCACTCACCAACTTGCCCAATGTTTGCAAACCCACTTGATCAACATTTGCGAACCCACTTGCCCATGATCTCCTCACTAACTAGCTCCTCTTTATATGCTGATTTGACCATCCTTTGATAACATTTTCCTCCTCTTCACACACGATTAAACTTGTTTCATTTTTTCGTTAGAACATTATGTCTTCTCTCTATTTTCATTAATTTAGGATTTTGCTCCTTCATAGGACTAGTAGTATGGGATTAGAGGAATTTATATTACAAATTGTTGCAAGTGTGGACTCTACAACATATTATAGGATTAGAGGAATTTATATTACAAATAGTTGCAAGTGTGGACTCTACAGCATATTATGCTCATTTTGCATATCAATTGGGCACTAAGACTATTATGCTATTGTAGGAAGCTTTGATGAACATATAAGAATTTGGAGTATGCCACCAAAATGAACTGTAACTAAAACTCATAGAGTTCATTATAAGATTGATGATTTTATATTGCTAAAATGCAGTAGTCTCAATAAGTTGTTTATATTACTAGTTGTATTGCTATGCAGAGCCCTTACAAAAGAAATTTGTGTTTCTGAATCATGTAGTAAATATTACCATAAAAATTATAATAATTTATTTATATTACTAGGTGCATTATTGTGTTGAACCCTTAAATTTTTGTTTTGGAAAGTATTGTCTTATCTCATAAAGTAGCTTATGTTATAACCATGTCAAAGTAGTTGAGTTTAGTTATGTTATATCTATGCTGAAGTGTTATTTATTATTAGTCATCCAACTGTTTCTCTTGAAAAGATCTTTTTTTATTCTACTTTAATCAACTAAATTTCTCACTCTAAATGCTTTACATTAGGCATCCATCATTAATGGAGCTAAGGTTCCTTAGTTAAACAGTTAAGTTAGGCATCATCCATTGATGGTGAGTAAATAGTTCAAAGCATATTTTAATGGTTTAAAGCATAACTTAATTAATGAATGGTTATACAATTCTCATTCTTTTCACATAATTCATAATGGTTGGCTAAGTTGTCAAGATAAGATTTTTTAGCACTCTTTATCATCCATGTTATGATTTTAGGTAATATGATCAGGATTACCATGATAAAAATTGATGTTTTTTCTGTTTTAAGTTATCTTATTCATCTATTTAGTTTTTATTAATTACACTCACCACATATGTCGCATTTGGCTTTCGTTATTTCAAATTTGAATCTTTTCTAAATTATAATGTTTCATTAAAAACTAATAATATAATTATTTATTCTACAAATATTGGTCAATTTTGAATTTAATTGTGGTGGGATGTTAGAAAGACACGATAATATATGTTGGGGTAAGATTAAAAGGAAAAAGTATATGGGTTTTGATGAACTTAGGAAAATAATCCTTAAAGGAGTGTCTGAAGATAAACGACATAGATTAATATCTATGTTTCACAAATATTCCAATGAGTCTATGAGAAGCTTGAAGGAGTTAAGCTTATAACATGATAAGGAAATATTGGCAATGCTCATTTGTATGGAAGAATTAAACTACCACAACGTTAAAGTCTACTACAAAAATAGTTATGAGCATCCCGCAACAGATGGTGAAGAATCTGATTATGATATTGACAATGACTTTGATGATAAGATATAGTAGAATATAAGTATAAACGATGAGGGGTTGTTTGAAGTTGAAGTGGAACAAGGCGATGATTTTATTGTTATATAGATAAGTGAATCTGGAGATGATTTAGTTCATGGATGAGTTATTTACAACTAATGATGAAGAATATGTTACTGTGAGAACAAATGAAAAGTGATGTGCCAAGACTATGCATAGTGGGTTTGAATGTGACAATGTTGTAAATAAGGTTGGAGTTACTAGAAAGAATTGCAACGGAGATGGTGATTATTTCAAAGATACACAAAGACAATAAGAAAGTTCACATAGTTGGTGTAGTGAATAAGAGGAGAGTCATATTAAAGTTCAATCACCAGTTTTTAGTGATGATGAAGCAACTATTCTAAAAAAGAAATACATTGTCTTTAATGCAAAAATGGATATGATAGATTTTAAGTTTGATATTGGTAGGAAGTTTAAGGATGAGAAGCAGTTGAGAGAAGGAATAAGAAACTATGCAATTACTAACAAATATGATGTTTTAGTAATGAGATCTAGTGTGAGAATGGAGGCTAGCTAGATTGGAAATGAAAAAACGTTTCCTATTAAGATAGTAAAAAACAAGCATAATTGTGAGAAAATGCAAAGAAATAAGCAAGTTAGCAGGAAATGGATAGCAAATGAATTTTTACACAAGTTCAAAAAGAACCCAAACTAGCAAATCACGAAGATGATGGATGATCTTTAAAGAAAATATACATTGCAGGTGACTAAATCCAAATTTTATAAGGATAAATGGGAAGCTATTATCATGTTACGAAGATCTATGGAATATTATTATGCCAAGTTACGATTTTATGGGCAAAAGTTACTACTAGTTGACAAAGATGGACAATTTATTATTCAAACTAAACTTAACGAACACTCTGGATAGTCAATGTTTACAAGGTTGTATATGGGAATTAGTGTTTTGAAGTATGATTTTCTCGACGGATGTAGGAAAATAATTAGGCTAGATGGGTGTTTTTTGAATACATTCTTTAAACGTGTTTTATTAACTGCAGTTGGTCGTGATGGAAACAAACAAATGTTTCCTATATCTTAGGCTCTAGTTAAGGAAGAAAATTACTCATCTTGGAATTCATTTTTGAACATTCTTGTTGAAGGGCTTTATGTGCTTTGATTCCTTCAACTTACGTGACCTTATTTTTTTTGTTACAAGGTTTAATGGATGCATAAAAGAATTTATTCCTAAAAGCTTTGCATGGAAAATTTGCTCGACATGTCTGTACAAATTAATCTAGTGTACATAAAGGCCACACATCATCATCATCATCATTATCATTATCATCACCTAGTTTGAAATCCCGTAATGAAGCGGGGTTTGGGGAGGTTTGATAGTACGCAGCCTTACCACACATATAGCAGTTTCTTTTGGCAAGCGGTGAGTTACATAACCATAATGGAATTTAACGAGGTAATAGAGTAGTTGAAGAGTATTTCAAAAAAGGCTTATGGTGATTTCAAATTAGGAAACCTGAGACTTTAGTTAAAGCATTTGTGAGCATAAGATCAAAGTGTGAAATTGTTCACAATAGCATATTAGAGACATTCAATGGGTTCATTTGTTAAGCTCGTACAAAAAACTTGATCAATATATTAAAACATATACGAGTTTTCTTAATGACTCAAATACATGAAAAAAATAAATATGATGCTCAAATTCACAGACAGAGGAAGAAAAAAGAAGTTGCACAATGGGAAGTAAGGCATTGTATAACCAAGACTAATGAGAATTTGAAATTTGAAGCCACGTATTTTGCAGACAAGTTCATCGTTGATTTACAAGTACGAACTTATCAATGTAAACTTTGGGATTTATCATGAATTCCATGTAAGCAGGCTATAACTTGTACATTATATTCGAGGGAGGATATTGATGCTTATGTCAGTTGATATTACAAGCGTAAATGTTACATGAAAAGTTATCAATATATTATGGAATCCATTAGAGATCCTAAAATTTGTCCAAAAACTAAAAATTTGTAGCTGATATTCCCACCATTAATTAATCAAGAAGATGCATGAAAGACCTAAAAAGGTAAGAAAAAACGATAAGAATGAAGAACCATAAAATTCGAACAAATTAAGCAAGGTTGGAGTATCTATCTAATGCTATCATAATTATAAAATTGGTCATAAAATAAGATGACGTAAAAATAAGGATCAACCTTTGAGGCAACTTGAAATTGTCAAGGTGATTATTCATATTTGTTTGGTTTTATTTAAATTATCTATTAAATTTCAATTAATTCTTCACAATATATATATATATATATATATTTATGGTAGCAAAAAAGAAGAAGGGCACCAAAAAATGAAGTCCCTTCATCCAATATTGGTAGTCATTTAGTTCAAGGAGCCACACAATCAGTATCTACAGGCTCAAATACTACAGTCCATGCAAAAGTTCATATCAAACACAAATCACTGAGGAACAAGGAGCTGGGAGGGCTGTAGTGGTTACTTAACAGAATGAGATTGCTGACATAGTCCAAGAACAGATAACTATGGACAACTCTAGTTCAAACAATGTGAAGAGTCTAGATAGAGGAGTGAATCACTTCACCTCACGTTATTTGGAGCAATATTAGAGGGATTGGGCCAACATGCTGACTTTATTAACAACTATTCGGCAACATGAGACTTCTAAAGCTAGGTTAGAGTATGAAGAACAGACGACAAAGGTAAACTCCAGTGATAATTGTATGGCAAGTAAGGGGAATGGAGTTATCATCTCTCAGAATGCAGAACATCTTGGGGCAGAGTACATTTTGACTTTGAATTGTAATTCTTCTACTTATGTGACAATAGTTTCCCTAGGGAAAGCAGTTTAGATTTGACAGCAGAGGACTGTGATTTCCTATCAGCTACAACCCAAATCCTTAACATTCTAGGAGATTTTTGTGTGCAGTCCAAAACTACAAAAAGGAAATCAGCAAGGAATAGAAAAAAAATCCCAAATACCAACAATAGGGGGTTAAAAAAGAAAACGTATCTTGACACGCAATGTTCGACCAACTCTTTCCATGGAGATGAAGTATAAGTGGTGTTTTTGGTGGTTCTTTTTGTTATTTATCTTGCAGAAAATTATACAGCTTACTTAGGGAGTTGATTAATCATATCATAAATATGATAGTAAGATTAATGCCTTGAACTCCTTGTAATGTAGATATAGTTTTAACTATAGTAAAAATTCTTTTTTCCTTCTTTTTAAAAAGAATACTTTTTATGGAAAAATGTCAAAAAAATGATATTGGTTATATCTCCTCAACGTGCTTGCCCATATTTAGAATAACATTGGTTGCACCAATTATATGTAATTATATCTTACAATTGCACTTACATTCCCGAATTTTAATAATGTATCTCTCTTACATATTTGTATGATACTTGCTGTATCCATTATACGTATTTACAAACACTTGCATTTTGATTACACGTTATGTACATATTTATCTAAATTCTAATATTTAAATAGTTCTAAAAAAAGGGGTGAAAGTCAATTTGTGGGATTTTGGTTTAAGCTTTAATTTAGATTAGTCAAACTCATTTTCATCTCTAATATATCCACGGATCTTTAACTAGCTTCATATATATATATATATATATATATATATATATATATATATAATGGGCTCAACCCTATAAGATAAACCTAATGGGTAGGCTAAGGCCTACTTCTCTTTTCAGGACCCAATTAAGACAGTTTATAAAATAAACTTTGGGGATCCAATTGGAACACAATAATAAGCCGAGTGCAACTGCTCAGCCTACCCATTAGGTATATATTATAGGGTTGAGCCCAATAATGTCCGTATTAGACCATCAAATTTAACACTTAACCTGATGATCCAAAAAGATACACGCATTCAGGTTTCGCCGTTGTACGTAGACAATCTGATCCGCCTCAGGTGCATATGACCTCGATTGTCTTTGTCTGAGAGACTGGTAATTGATGTGGAACAAGTAAAAGGTAAGCGCGAGAGAGAAGTGTACAGGTTGGCTACTCGGCTTAGGGGCATAGTTCAAGAAACAAAGGAAGCATAAAACGTAGACTGCAATTTAAAGTGCACATTTCTCAAAGACGATCGTATCATTGAACGCTCCATTATTCATTAGATTGTAGAGCCAAGTGTATAATATTAACATGCTACACTAAATTTTGAAAATTTTAATAACATTTTTTAAGTCAAATTTGAAAATTTTTAGTGAACAGATGAAGCGACAGATAGAATGTATAGAGCTAATCACCAAATCTTATGATTAACAAGACATCTCAAGCTTTGAACAAGTGACATTCATCGTAACTACATTTTGGGAAACCAACATAAAACAAATCAAAAGAATGGAACATAAGGTACGAGAAACTATGAAAGGGAAGAGTAAAAGCAAGGGTTGGGACTGAAAAAGAAGCGAAACCAGGAAGAATGAAAACCACCCTAACATCACCGTGATTTATAGCCACCAATGAGAGTTATCCACGCTTATCTTCCATCTTCTGATCTAAGTGAATCAGCAAGTCCAGGAGGGCGTGGGGGTATGCTGGTCTGCGTGTTATTGTAGCTAGGAAGTAAAGAAGAAGTAGAAAATCCCAGGTCACTCCTATCATCATAAGCTTGCCACTTTTCTAGTGCCTTTGGCAATGACATTTCTACATTCCACCAATTGTCTTCAGGACATGAGTGATCGTCAGTTGGTTTCCATTGCTCTACTAAGCATGAGAGTACATTAACTGCATGCCCCATGTCAGGCCTTTGATACGGTTCCCTTGCACAGCAGTGACCTGCCAACTCCGCCACTCTGTTGATACTTGTGATTGTTTCAGGGTTTAGGTCGATAATGGGATCTATGGCTTTGTGGAATGCGTCCTTATTTAAGTACATTCTTCGGAACCATGTCACTAGATGCACGGATTCCTCAGACTGAGTCTCGTCCAGGGCTTTTCTACCCGTAATTAGTTCCATCAGTATCACTCCAAAGCTAAAGACATCTACTTTGGTTGTCACTCTACCGGTAACTGCAAAACACATTCATCATGTAATATCTCACCATCAGAATGCATTTTTTGGAAGATAAAGTGAAGAACAAAAGAATGAAAAACCAATTATGCAATGCTTGCCACTCATTCGACCATTCCAAAGTTCCAATTCTGAAAATATTCACCTAACAACAAGCTTCCAACTGACATTTAGCGTGTGAAGAATGCTATTTGTAGAATAGTTTACACACATGATTGACTGGTCTTCGAGTAATGATACTAAAGATATTTCAATTGAAATAGCAAAATTTAAGAGAGAACTTTTGCCATTTTGATAATACAGAGGAATACGCTGCAGTACATTTGTACTAGGTGGGAAGACATTGATCTTACTGGCCTAATGCCTCTTCTTGATTGTGCCATTATATATGTGAGATTGTTAGGTTTGTTTTATACACACAATAATTCGGTTAGATACTTGATTCTATTACCTAGCTGTTAGTCTATAAATGTGTTAACAATCTAGACCTTGATGTAAGAGCAATTAAATTAGAATTGGAAATGCTAACCTGCATATTCTGGTGCCAAGTATCCAAAAGTTCCAGCAACTCTAGTTTCAATTGAGCCTTTACCCTCTGGTGCAGGACGAACGAGACCAAAATCTGCAACCTTAGCCCTCATATCATCACCAAGGAGAATGTTAGAAGGTTTCAAGTCTCTGTGTATGAAAGTTTCACGTGCCAAACCGTGAAGGTATTCAACACCTCTTGCCACATCTAACGCTATTATCAACCTCTCTGTCCATCCCAGTGGTTTCAGTCCTTCTTGTGCCCAACTGAAGAGGTGTCTACTAAGGGTCCCTTGTGGCATGTACTCATACACAAGTAGTTTTTCATTTCCATCCAAACAATATCCAAGAAGGGCAACAAGATGTCGATGCCTAACCTTGGTCAAAACAGCTATTTCAGACTTGAACTCTCCTAGTCCTTTCCCACTTGGAACCCCAAATAGCATCCTTTTCACGGCAATCTTGGTTCCATCTTGCAACTCACCTTTGTATACAACTCCAAAGCCTCCTTGTCCTAAGATGTTCTCGTCACTGAAATTGTTAGTGACATTCTTCAAAAGCTGAATAGAGATGACCATGTTCCCTGCTTCAACCATTTGAATGCTACCATGCTCACTGGTAGGAGTAGCTTGGGCCTCACTAATTCCACTAACACTGACACTTGAGCCAGCAACTGTGATCTTCACACTCTCATTATCAGATCCCGAGTGACGAGGTTGTATGACCACAGCATTTGGACTCTGAACCTTGCTCAACTTCTTTTGTTTAATGTTGTATACACAGAAAACCAATAAGCCAATCAAGAGTATGATTAACACACCCCCAATTATAGAAAACACTATTGTAATAACTGAAGCAGAAGATTTCTTGCCACTAATAATCATAACGCCCAGACTCGGTGACGGTGAACCTGATGTAGTGTTATCGATATCTTTTCCAATATTTGGGTTACCATTTGTCACTATCAGCACATTACTCTTAAAAGGTGGTACTTTTCCATAGAGCAGATTGTTTGACACGTCTAGTTCATTAAGGCCAGGCAGGGTGACAAGCTCCTCTGGAATATGACCTGTGAGATTATTATCAGCAAGCAACAATCTTTCCAGCGATTTAAGTGAAGCAAAATCGGGGGAAATTGTCCCACTAAGACCCATTTTTTCAAAGTTGACAACAGTGATGTTGCCATTGCGGCAAGTAATTCCAATCCAATTTGCACAGGGATCATTCCCCTTCCAGTTCTCAGCAAACTTTCGAGGATAGTCCACGGTTTTCAGGATGGAAAGCAGAGCGTCAACCTTGGGATCACAGTCACCAGGATTTGGCAAACAAAAACTGTTCGAGTCAGCAATTAAGTCCACAGAAACTGAGTCCTTAAACTTGGGAACTGACCCTTGAAGAAAATTGTTAGTTAGATTCACTACTTTAAGTGACTGGAGATTCTCCAAAGACAAGGGAACTGGACCGGTAAACGAATTATCTCTCAAATTCAAACGCTGCAAATTCTTCAAAGCGGATAAGTCTGGTAAAGGACCAGAAAATTCATTAGAATGCAACCAAAGCTCGTTAAGCATGGTCATGTTCCGTATAACATCGATACCACCACTAAGTTTACTCGCACTTGTCTGCGCATTAAGCCACAAGGACTGGATTGATGACCCGGAGAAGCTGGCTGGCAAACTGCCTTCAAGTGCATTGAAGGCTAAATGCAGAACAGTTAGACTTGAAAAAACATCGGGGCCAAAAAATTCTGGTATTGACCCAGAAATGTTGGCAGCATTTGCAGAGAAGTTCTGCAAGCCAGGAGCATTTTTAATGCTTTCTGGGATTACCCATCTCGAAAATGGGTTGTAATCTAATTCAACAGATTGAAGCGAAGATAAGCCATCGAAAAAATCACCAGGAATGGAAGTAAACTGATTTTGTGTCAGCATTAACACTAGTAGTGAGCTCAACCCGTTCAAACTAGGTAGAGGACCAGAAATGTTATTCCACTGAAGCTCCAATCGCTGTAGTTGAGTAAGGTTTTGAAGATCGGAAGGCAATGTACCTTGGAGGTTTTGGTGACCAATTTGGATCCTGGTGACCCTTTTATCATCCGAGCAGCCTACGTGCTTCCATTCGCATGGATCGGGGTCAGACCATCCCAAAGAATCCGGAGAATTAAGACTTATCTTAAGAGCTTGCATAACTGCAGCATCTTCACTGGAGCTTCCTCCTTGAGAATATGCAGAGAGCAGGTTTGAAGAAAACCAAACAACTAGCAAAAGATTGCTGATGAAACGGGTTCGTTTCTTCATCCCCGTTGACGAAAACAAGGAAAGGGCAAGAAGTGGATTGTATGGTTTAACAGGCAAGACAACAAACATGTACAAAAGAGATGGAAATGGTGCAAAGCAGCAACAGCAAGCAAGAGACGTGGTAGAGAGAACCCAGCTCAGCTCAGCTGTCGCGCATGAGCGTAGGCCCTCCACGTTTATGAGAATCGCCATAACACGTTTGGTTAGAGAAGCACATGGTCACGGTGGCGTCTGCTAAACAGTTGCAAGAGAAGACCGACCGTGCACATGATTTGGTTTTGAACTACTCCCGTAGTTTAGTACTAAATGGAAAAAAAAATTGTTGACAGTTAAACCTTTTGATTTAAAAATGGAACCGGTACATGATTACGAAAGCTTTGAATTTTGAATTTTAGGTTAATTTATTTTAATAATTTTTGTTATTAAAATTTATATGTTTATTAATAATCAGTTAATTTTTTTAATTAATTAATTTTTATAAACTAAAATAAACTAATTAATTTTTAGTTAATAGTCTCTTTTTTAAATTAAACTTTAAATTAAGACAAATCTTTTTTATTCTTATTTTAAATTATTCAATTTTATTTCATCTTTAATTTATTTTATGACAGTCTAATATCGATCGAACCTTGTAAATCTTAAATTTTTTGTTTTATTATCTTAACTTTCGATCAGATTTTTAAAATAGTAGTGTAACCTACCAACTTGCCTTTTTATTTACCATATTCAAAATCTAACCTATGATTTTTCTAATATTTTTATAACAATTATAATTCGCATTGATTAAATTATCACTATATACCATAAATTCTTTATTTTTTAATGAATCATAATAATTATTTCAAATAATGATTCACAAATTTTTTATGAGTAAAATTATTTACAATTGTACTTTTATATAATTTCTTCAAACTTATATAACACATACAAAATAAATACATACTGATTAAAATATACTTTAATTTTTACTGAATACTTTATTCGGAGTTATTATAAAATTTGGATAATGATTATTATAAAAAGAAAACTACCAGAAGTTTGAGACCTTTCTCGATTACCTAAAAAGATGACAACTTTTCCTCTTTTCCCGTCTTTCTGAATTCATTATAAAGTATCTTTATCTCTTTTTTTTTTTTTTAATAAAAGGGGAGGCAAGCTGTCGATAGAATCAACTACATAGAATAAATTCTTGAACGGGTTATACCCGATTTATGTTGATCTAGTTTTGTACTTAATGCTTGTTTGGATAAATTTATATCAGTAAAGTTTTTGTCAGTAAAGCTTTTGTCAGTAGAGCTTTTCTGAGAAGAATTTTCAAAGAAACTAGTTGACTGTTTGACTGTCATTTAAAAAAGAGCTTTTTTAAATGAACTTCATACAATAGACTGTTTAGTAACATAAAAATAAAAAGTACTTTCAATTTTACCTATATTTTATTTTGTAATAAAAATTATTTATGCATATAAATATTATTTAAAATATATTAAACAATATGCAAAACAAAATACATTAATTATTATATAATTTTAAACCATATAAAACATAAATGAAAATATATCTAACCAAATCTTTTGTATGGATTATA
>JAOTAY010000002.1:13667309-13695059 GCA_025629805.1 Erythroxylum baracoense | reverse complement strand
ATAAGTAAAACTAATATAAAAATAAATATTAAAACATATAAAAAAGTCAAATAATATTATATAAATCTCAAAATAAACGTAATGATGTGTTTGTGGGTATTATGAGAATTATATGTAAACATAAGGGTAAAAGGGACAAAAAAAATAGACTCATTAATTGATCTGAAAAATCTACCTGAAAAAGTACTTTTTCGAGAAGTTCTAAATTTGAACTTCTTAAAAGGCTGTATTTTAGCTGCCAAAAAAGCTATATCTACTAAAAAAGTACATTTTCATTTTACAGTCAAACACTTAATTTTCATTAAAAAAAGCTTTGCGGTGAAAAAAATTGGTTATTCACCCTCCAAAAGCTCAACCAAACAGGCACTTAGCCATTCTGGAGGGTTAGTGAATTTATGATATCCTAAGAGGGATTTACTACGAAATTAATCAACTAGTCAATCAACCAATTGCCTTCCCGATAGGTGTGGACAATTCTGACTTCCCAAGATCTATTGAACAAAATTTTGATATTGGAAACCAAGGTCCAGTTGCAATGGACTGAAGGATTCGCCTATGTAATAAGCGTAATTACTCATGTAATGTCCACCTCCAAAATTCCTCTCCTCTCTCCTGAGTTCCAAGCCAACTCCATCCCCTTAGGAACTCCCCAAAATTCCGACACTACAGGAGTGCAATGACCAATACAAAAGGCAAAACCCATCATCCAGGTCCCATATGCATCTCTCAACAAACTAACTGCGAATGCCAGAGTATTAGACACCTTAAAGGCAACATTTATATTGAGCTGACATCACCTCTTTGTTGGCCATGCCATCCAATTTGGACTTCATGGTAAGCCAACCGTGGGTGAGTTTGTCGAGTAATAGCATTGACCTTAGCAATGTTGTTAACTCTGGCCATAATCATAACTATGCTTGGTTTTGGATGGACTGCCCAAAAAAGCCTATAATTCGGCCATTTCCAGATAAACCAATATGTAACTCCAAATATTAGACTCCATTCATCTTCAGCATTGGAAATATTATACCTGGACAAGTTATTCAGCAACCATGACGTGGGCTCTATTGAGAAGAAATCAGTCTACAAATGGGGAGGAACAAGTTGAGTCCATAATGTCTGAGCTATTATGCAATCCTGTAGTATGTGGATCTATGATTCCTCTGCGGTAAAACAGCTACCACAACTGGTATCACTAATATGTCGTCTACATCTTTCCAAATTGGTCAAGAGTTTGTCGTGCAAAGCTAGCCAAAGTTAAGTACAAATCTACTACGATCTTTGGAATTGCCAAACAATTTTCTAGTGATTGTCTGGCGGATGCCATGAATTATTACATAATTTTTCTCGATTTGACTGTAAAAGCCCCAATTCAGTCCAACCATTATAGATTATATCATGTTCGTTATGCATAAAAGGAGGGCTCATGACTGCTATCTTCAAACATACAGAAGTTGGGAGCCTTATGTGTATAGTATACCATTTCCATTGCCCTTGTTTGTCGACATACTCCTTCACTCGAATATGTTTTTTTGCATCTGAGATAGGAGTCATAACCAAAGCACAGAGCTTAGTGTGTCCCAACCACACATCCTCCCAAAATCGTACCGAGTCACCATTTCCTAATGCCCACTGAACTCTTTGATACATGACTTGCCAAACCTTACTAATGGCTCGCCAAAATAAGGAGCAACAACCAGCTTGCACTATCTCAGGTATGACATCCATTCCTTAAAGGTATTTACCTATTAAAACCTGAATCCAAAGAGTCTGAGGATGAGCAATTACATTCCAAGCTAACTTCATTAGAAAAGCTTCATTACTTTGTTTCAACCTCCACAGCCTAAAACCGCTCTTTTGGTTGACATATGTCGATCCATTGGATTAAATTCATCTTCTATTCTCCTCCAGTAGCTTCCCACAGAAAACGCTGACAAGTACCCTCAATTTGGTTGAGAACGCCTTGAGAAATGGGTGTGGTTTGTATTGTATAGCAAGGGATAACAAGCACAATGGATTGACCAAGAGTAGTGCGACCAGCCAAGGATAGATTATGAGCTGAACAGCTTGTGAACCACTGATAAACACGATCTAGAGTTGGTTGATACGTACTGTTGGTGATCTGCTTGTGAAGGAGAGGTACACCAAGAAATCTTCCCAAATCCTTTGCAAGCTTGAAACCCAACCTATTGCTAAGTTGTCTTGCTTCCCTCTCAAAGACACTATTAGAACACAAGAGCATGGTTTTCTCCTTACTCACCAGGTGGTCTGAATTATCACAGAAATCTTGCAACACATGGTTAATAATCTCCACTTGATCCCCATATAACTTTGAAAATAGGATTAGATCAGCAGCAAAAAATAAATGAGAGATAGAAGGCCCTCTTCTACTTGTTTTGAAAAAGATCCTTTTTTTTAATCACGAACTTGCTCTTCAATGGCCATAGAGAGTTGTTCCATGCATAATATGAAAAGATATAGGGACATGGGATCACCTTGGCAAATACCTCGCGAAGGCCAAATTTTTTCAGATGTTGACCTATTCTAAATTATTTGTATTGAGGCTAAGCTAATACAGTTGATAATAAGCTGAAGTAACCGACTTGGTAGGCCAATGTCCTTCAAAATATCTTCAATAAACTCCCAACTTAGTCGATCATAAGCTTTTTGGAAATCTATTTTGATTGCCATATACTTACTACTCGTTTGACGCCTTATGGTATGGATTACCTCTTAGGCAATAATGATGTTATCCTAGATATTACAGTTGCACACAAAACTGGTTTGGGATGGGTTCACCAAACTAGGGAGTAGAGGTTTCAATCGATTGGCAATAACATTCGTGATTAGTTTATATAACATATTACACAAGCTGATCGGGTGGAATTAGTTTAGGGTCATATGACTATCAACTTTAGGTATAAGTATTAAAAGGATTGAATTCATAACCACCAGTATGGTACCACTACAAAAAGCCTCCTACACCATATTAACCAATGAATCACCACTATATCCCATTGAATTTGGAAAAAAACGATTGTAAAAACCATCGCTTTTAGCAACTTTCATTGGTCCCATGTCAAACAGAGCCTGTTTTACTTCAGTTGTGACAAGTGACCTCTCTAGTTGACACAGATCCCTATCGTCTATGTTAGAAAATTTACCCTGAATCGCATACTTTCGAAGTGGCTCCTCGTCTTTGGTATATAGATTGGTAAAGAAGCCTACAATAGCTTAAAATAGGGAAGTCTCATCTGTGCACCAATTTATGCCAACAATCTTTAACATATCAACTCTATTTTTCTGTCGCCTTGCTTTGGTTTTAGCATGAAAATAGGAGGTATTCTTATCTCCAAACTGAAGCCAATTGCAACGTGCCCTTTGTGCCATAACAATTCCTCTTGAGTGAGTATCTTCTTATAATCCTCTAAGAGTTGTCGTTTAAAAATTTGTAACTTCCTAGACTAATATGGTTCTAATGCCTTCTGAAGGCCATTAAGTCGAGCTTTTATTCTTCTTTTTCATTGTCAAAAACTGCAAAGTTCCAATCTTGCACCACTGATGTGAACTCTCAAGCTGCTATAAACATATGAGTGCCCAATTGCCAATGGATGTTAACTAAATCTTTGAAAGCTTCATGAGTTATCTACGGGGCTAGAAACTGAAAGACCTTTCGCGGGTTCGTCTTTACTTAACTCCCCATTTTAATGAGTAAGGGTATATGATCATAATGGAATTTTGGTAGATGAAGTATTGAGCAAGATTGGAACTGGTTAAGCCAAGAGTGGTTACCCAACGCCTTTTTAATCCTTTATAGAAGCGCTCCCCGAGACTAAGTATAGTGAGGTCCTGTGTACCCCAAGTCATATAGCTTGTTGTGGTGGATAAAAAGTCTGAAGAGTTGACACGGGCCACTTCTCCAATGCAAACCTCCCTTCCTATTCTTTGCTAGTAACATTTTGTTAAAATCACCTGCAAGTATCCACGGATGAGTCTTTATATTCACATTTAGATTTTGCAATGTAGGCCACAAATGCTTCCTCTTATATGCCTTTGGACTCGCATAAACGGCTATAAAATAAGAAGTACAAGCAGTACTATCTCTTATACGGAAGTGAATGAATTGGGGTTGGCTACACTCTAGGTTGATGTTTAGTAACTCCTTCCATAATATCTAGATTCTGCCAGTGAATCCAGTTGCTTCCACACGATGAACAAGGAAAATCATACTAGTAATCACAACATCTGCATTCGTACCATTAATTTTAGGTTCCACAATGACCACCAGGTCCAGATTATGAGTCTGTTTGTGTTCGAAAAAAATGTAAAAATCTCTTGCTACTTATACCTTGACAATTCCAAACAAAAATATTCTCCATCATTAGATCATTATCGAGAAAGAATGTGGAACTTTAGTAAGCTCTATGGGAAGTCTCCTTATCCGTCCCTATTTCCACAATCTTGTCAATGTTTATTGTGTTTGTTAGATGACTAACATCAGCATGCAGGTACTGTTCCAAATTTTTACAATTGGAGGTGGACATCTTTTTGAGTTGTGCGCCTTCTTGACCTTCAGGTTCATCAATACCCCTTTGCCCTTACTACTTGGTGGATTGGAGGGTTGTCCTTTAATTCATATGCTACCATCAGTTCGGGGTTGTTGAGCGGATCATCCTCCATTACTATGGCCTGATTCCTTAAGGAGTGATCAGTCGGTTCACTTATGACAATGATAGTGTGTTTCCTAGGATGAAGGGTGGTGGTCCTCTTTAAAAAATCTAGGCCCTGCATCACCATCCCAGGAGAAGTTGTCATTGGTGCTTCTAGATGTGCCTGAGATATATTCACAGAGGGCCCTATCGTATCAGGGATCACATTAGGCTGGGAAATGGTAGTCCCATTACTAAGAGGGGGCATTGGGGCCCACCATTTTACTGAGGTGGTAACTTCATTCCGACAGTAGGGTCCACGGGACCTGCTGCCTGCCAATAGGACTTCTTCTTGGCTGGGGTATCTTTGATAGGGATATCTTTGTGATCTTTAGCTTAAAAGTCAAATTCTGTATTTGTGATCTTTAACAAAGCAAATCTTGATCTCGAATCCATATGCTCCTTCTTATTCTGCGCATTATTAGGAGTAGACTGCATGCCTCCCATATCTATCACTTGCTTCTTGTAATTTCTCCGCATGCAAGTTGGAATCTGCATCTATGGACCAAATTTGGTGTCTTCGGCGGTGAGTTGGGTTGGCACTCGGTGGCCCGCTTTCGGGGTTTTTGATTAAACCTCCACTAATATAGAAGCCACAGCCATAGCAAGTATAAACTCTTTATTCACATGTTTGTAACGTCCACAGGTGAAACAAATGCATGTTAGTCCTTCGTATTTCACCCTTCGTAATCTCCTATCCACCAAGATTCGTGGTATCAATGGCTATTAAAGTGCTTTTGTGGTAATATTGTAGGGGCATTCCCGAGGTACCTTACCCATACGATCATAGCCTTTGGTGTAGTGTCTGAAGTAGAAAATGCTGAACTCCATGGTTGGATTGTGAGATAAGTTCCCCTCACCAGCCACAGGCCCCCCAGTAGCATATTGACATAATTGTTGGGTTGTTGAAATTTGACAAGAAAATAATGATTTTCCAGATTAATCACCTTATACTTTTCGGTCGGTTTCCATAAGGCCTCAATGCGATTGTGCGGTCCTCGTAGTCCTGACACTCTGCCTAGCAGACAAGTAACCATTGTTTGTTGTAGTGATGCATCCAAGACGATCTTAATCTACTCGGAGAATTAAATGGATGGAATGTCTATTCCATTAATATCCACAACATCCTCTGGGTTAAGATCCACATCCATCTCCTATTCTAACTCCATTCTCGTGGCCTCTTTCCTGGACTCCGTTTCTTTGAAGGATGGTAAGTGCAACCCTTCAGTAATCGTCATCTCCTTATCTTCTTGGTCTCTAAACCTAACCTTCTTCGTGTTGCATTCATCGTTGTCATTCAATGAGTTACTGAGGGAGAGCGGTTTAGTCATTCTCTGTAACGTTTTAGATTCAACTTGTACATATGGAGTTCAAATAGTACATGTAAAAAAGTTTTTTTCCCTTTAACATTGAAACAGTTAATTATAAGATTATCTTAATTGTCGATGAATCAAAGCCATCTAAATCGTTTAAGTTAAGTTATTTAAAATGTTAATTTTAATGAACCCGTTTTATGACATTTTGAAATGAAGAAAATGAATATATATGAAAAAGTATAAAAATGAGAAATGTGTAAAGTACAAGCAAATTAAAATCGAAGTTTAAATAAATTACATCTACCTGCTAGGAAACCACAATTAGTATAATTATAACAATACCCAGTAAAAGTTTCTTTGAAATGTAATTCTGGAGAGATCTAGTAGTAATTATAATTGTTAGAGAGTCATAAATATTTATTATTCTTTCTACTTAATGTTTTAATATAATTATTATTTATTATATAATAAAATGTAATATTTTAAATACTTTATATGGTCCTTAATTTTATATTTGTATGATAATTAAATGATATTTTTATAATAATTATGGTTATTATTTATATGAGAAATATTAAAATATAATATTAATAAAAATAAATAGATTATTTTTAGTATTATGACTTTTGGAGATAGAATTGATATAAAATTATAAATTATATAATTTTAAAAAATTTAGAGAATATTTTATAAATTTTAAAAATTACTCGAAATGGTAGCAATATTAACTGATACTAGTACAATATCAAACTAAATCTAATATCGTTATATATTATGAGTAATGTACAAAAATTCAAGTACAAACAAGTTAAAATTGAACTTTAAATAAAGTACTATTACGATACCGATAACATTGGTCTTGATTCCTTTGTGGATTCAAGTACAAACAAATTAAAAACTAAACTTTAAATAAAATTGCATTTACCTGCAGGAAAACTGTAGCGAGTACATAGAAAAAGACAAAGCCAATCTCTTTATTGTTTAAAAACTCACGCCAATTTTTTCTTTGTCACGTGAAACTCACGTTAGCTTTAGGCTATGTTTGGATAGACAGTAAGATTTTTAATGGAATAGACTGGTTTATAATGAAATAGAATGTAAATATATATAATATTAGAAAATTATTGTTTAGGAGGAATGGAAGGATTCACAATATAATATAGTGAAATGTTGATTAGAAGAAGGGATCATAATGTAATATAGTGAAATGTTGGTTATCATTTTACATTTCTTCCTAAAACCTCTCAAATAGGAGATAACTTATTTTTACTATTTAGAATGGAATGAGATGTAATGTGAAACTCTCCTTTTTCACCCTATTTCATTATATTCTATTATAAACCCCACTTCTAAATGATAGAATAATATTATATTATATTCTATTCAATTAATAACTACCCAACCAATCATAGCCTTAAGGAATTCATAACTATCTTTCAATTTTCATACTGTAATCGAGACTATTTCAACTCAAAAAGTTCATATGATGACTTATTCAATTCACTTTATCTAAAGTCACTGAAATTCACAAATTTCTCTTACTTATAGTTGAGTTAAAAAAAAAATTTAGTGTTTAAAAATATCAATAATATATTAAAATTTATTTTATATTTTATTTACATTAAATTATGTTAACCTAAACTTAATCTTGTCGACTGAGACCTTTTATTCAAAAAGCCTTCAACAATTTTGGTTGATTGAAAAATGTTTTAATATCCACAAGAAGAATTTTTAATTGAAAAAATTGTCCTCTATGGATCTTAAATTTGCATAATGAAAATACGGAATAACCGTCTCTAATTCAATAAAGTGAAAATAAGTTTCAAAAATTGTATGAATAGGTTAATACTTTGTTTAGCAAATCTTATAAAAAGACAAAATTTGAAATATTAATCACTTAAGAATGTTCAAATTCAAATAAATTTATAATTATAAATTATAAATTGATAATCATAATGAAAATTTTATATGTAAGAATTTATCTCACCTTATTTAAATATTTATACTCTAAAAGTTATTTCAATATATAATCTACTTTATGAAATATAATTAATTTTATAATTATAAATTATATATTAATAATTATTTTGAAAATTTTAATCGCAAGAGTTTAACTCACTATATTTTAATGTTAAAGTCTAAGTACTTTTATTTCAATATAAAATATACTTTATGAGTTGCAACTCCTTTAACTCTTTTAAATATTAACTTTTAACTTAAAGTTTTATTGATTCCTATATGACAAATAAAAAGATAAATTAATAGGATATGACTAAAATTTATGTATTTTCAAAATTTAATGGATGGACTTTCTAAATTACAAAATGTTCATGACAATAATAAAATAATATATGAAGAGAAACATAAAATCAATTTACGATGCTTCAATTAAATAATCATCAGTCTACATCTAGTTCCTTAGTTCTACTTAAAATTTTATTATATCTTTAGATAAGTAAATATGAACCTTTTCTATATGCATATTCCTTCAAATAAAATGAAAAACGAACACATTTTCTTTTCTTACAATGAAAAAAAACATTTTTTCTTTATTATGGGTGAAGAAAAATCTTAAACAATTCAATTGTTCTCTCAATCAACAATTAGTATTTTGATTACTCAAATATAATCTAAGGATCTCTTTCTTGATCATATAATGAATTAAGGATCATAGCATGCTCACATACTTACAAATGTAATGAAACTCTCTAAAATACTCTTCAAGAAAATATTTTTCTAAAAACTCGTAAGTGATCTATTTATACTCAAAACTACTCCAAATGGTTGTTAAACGCATATAAAATAATTTCTAGCTTTTATAGGCTAGTCAATACTCTACCTTCAACTGGGGCACTGGTTAAGCTATCCTTTAGTGAAAAACTTAGCCTTAGGAATGACAATTTAAGTAAGACCTAACTTAACTTGACTTGAAGTCAACATATTAGACTCAATTTGATTGGACTTCAAGTTGAATTCAAACTTGATAAGCCAACCCAAAGCCTAGCATAAAAGGCTCAATGACTTGAGCTCCACCGTTAAAAAAATATTATTTTGGTATAATTGATCCAAATGATACTATTTTTATTTGTATGTACGCTAAAACAACGTTATTGTGGTATGACCTTAACCTACTTAGAATGGGATCGAGCTACTTAGAGGGGGTTGAGTCAGCCTGGGCCTAGCTTGTTGCTATCCTTATCTAACCCCCATTTTGTTTAACAATATAATAGATGTACGGTATTAGGTTGGTGAACAGTCCAACCTATATACAATGCTAAATAGTATTTTTCAAGTTCTTTCAAGATTTAATATACAACTCCTTTGGAAAAAATTAAATTCGAAACTAATTTAAAAGTTTTCCAAATATTATTTTAAGATTAAAAGGCTTTCTTTAAGGTTCAAAACAAATTTTCTTTTGATTGTGCAAATACTTTTGCATCATTTAAACAATATGTAGTATTCATGCAATTTTGAGCCCCTAGAATGTTAAAATGACTTAGATATGGCTAAAGAAACATCATAAAGATTTATTACATATGTAACGACTTTATTCTTTCTTACTCTTAGTCCGCTTAACTTGAATTGCCTTAAAGTTCTTTTGAATTATATTCGATACTCTACTTTGTTTATTTTTATTATTTGATCACTTAATCCTTCTATTTAACTTGATCTTTCACCTTTTGCTTGAATCGTTAAAAAATTACCTTATTAATATCTTTAAAGATGAAAAAATTAGAGTAATTTATTTTTCTATCGCTAAAAATATAAATTAAAAAACCTCATTTAGTCTAACAATGTCTTCCTTTTCTACGATAACAAAATATTTGGTGAACTTGGAGTAAATAAAAGATGATGAATGCATTTCGTTTACACTAAAGCAATATGGAATGTATGGTTACCTTAATTCATGCACCATTGATTTATATAGGTTAAGTTTCAATATCACCATTCTCTCTCCCTATTTTTCAACATTAAAGAGGATGCCGTATAGCCAAAGTGCAAGTACAAAGTGCTTAAAAAAATGAATGGTTTATCAAGAGCTCATTTGCCATATTAAAGATCCATCTATCTTTCATCCCATAAGTACATGCAACAATGTTTTCTCTCCCTAATTACGTATGCCAAGTCAATACGTTTAAATTTTATCAATATAAAAGTAAGTGAATACCTCCTTTTATATATCACCAACGGTTACCTAATTTTCTCTTGAGTCAATAATTGGTCTTTTAATACATTCTTTACTTGGTTAGTATAAGGGTTCTTAATGATTTTATTTTGAAATAAATTTATTTGGAAATATTATAGTTGTTACATATTTGAGATTAGTGAAAGTGACATCAATTATTGATATTTATTTTATATCCTTTGATATTGATCTTCAAAGCAAAGAAATTAATATTTTCTAGATACCCACACAAACTTGTGTCTTCGATAGTTAGCTCTTTTTTTTTTCTTTCACCCTATACCTTTTTGGGTTTACTCATCAAACTATGCTTCAAAAAGTAATTTCTATCTATTTGATCATAAGCACCTAAAAAATGATGATTTATATAGTATAAATGATAATAATTTATTCCACATTAGTGAGACATAAGAATAAAATATGTGTATATATATAGGCCTCGTTTAGATGTATTGGTGTTTGCGAGTCCTCTTTTAGATTTGTGGGAGTTTGGGGATCGTCTTGTATGATATTAAGTCATAATAATTAAGTTGACAAAAGATATGTTCTTTTAATAGAAAAATTGTTTATGAGAATTATGAACATGTGTTATCTTCATTGATGAGACTGAGGCCTATGATGATACTAAGCTTAAGTCACACCTTTTTTTTTCATAAATATAGGCATAAAAATGACAATAAGTTTATGCCATGTCTTTTTAGTGTAGCTGACCCCTATGAAAATTTTTCTTATTTTCCTTTAAAGTTATGCCCTATAAGTATAGTTCATGAACAACACATTTGAATGCATATGACTTCCGTTTTGCTTAAGAGTTAGGTGATGATGTATGAACATTAAAGTTTGCATATATAGTATTGACATTGAATGAAGCACTTTCATATTTGTAACAAGTTTTATGTCCATACTTTGACCTATTTTAGGTTCTAAACATGTTATTAGAAATTTTACTACCCTTGGTGAATGTAGACAAAGAATCTTCAAGATCATTAATCTCTTTCTTTAAGGCCTCATTCTCATGCAACAAATCATTCACTTTATCATTATCAACATTCACACTCTTACCATCTAACATATATACACTTCATATTTCAAAATTTCATTCTCATTTATGTATGTTTCTATAATTTCCTCCTAGCTTATTACTTCTGGATATACAATAAGTTCTTTGTAAGATAAATCATTATCATTATCATTAATATTTTTAAAACTAGATGATACTTCACTATTTATTAATAAAGCATATACTTGCCACCTTAATTTCATATTCTTTACTCTCCTAATTGATTATATTGTCCAATTTGGCCTTTGATTCCTTCTTTATCTTATGATCCTTTTTCTCATTCTCCTCACTTTTTCTTTTCTCGATCACTACATTTCTTGATTCAATAGTTAATCATTTATAATTTAAAGTCTGTGATAAAAATGGTAAGCTTTTTCATATATTTGGATACTATTTAGTAAATTCTATCAAATGAACTAAGAAGAATATGCATAGTCTAATTTTCTAAAGTATTAAATCTCTCATTATTGACATCCCACTCATTTTTATGTATAGCCTCCCTTACTTTAAAATCTTTGTCTATATAAAATAATCCATCCTATTTTTCCAACACATATAAGCATTTTTTGTTAAAGAATAAAAGTATAATAATATCTTGTCCCTCTATGCCAAAAAAATGATGAAAATTATGCAATAATTATCTTAAGTTAAATTTCATTAGAAATTCTTATACAATGAATGATATTTATCATAAGATAAATTATTGATCCCTGAATGACATATGAAAGGGAGTTGAATTGTGTGTGAGTGAATTTTATTATTTTTTAGAACTTAATGAACTAATTGCATATACTAATATATATGGTTATGAAAAAAAAGACGATCATAAAACAATCATCACAATAATAAAAAGAGTATAGGGCGAGGGACATAACATTGATTTATAATAGTTTAGCTAGACAATCAGTGGCCCTATGTCTACTCTCTGTGCTCTACTTGAGAATTTACGACTATCTTCTTCACTAGGTGAGATGAATCTTTTGTAACATGTGCCTTCCTAAAGGTGAGAAATACCTTTAGAAAGAAAAATTATCAAGTAAGCGACCCTTACATATTTTCCTTTCTTATCGTGAAGAGGAACTATTTTACACTTTTTATTTGATATGGATGAATATAAGCCCTAAAAGTTCAATTACCCTTTTAAGTGATATTTTAATCACTCCAAATATGAGTCAAGAATTTCTTTCTTAATCATATAATGCATAATAAGTTAAATGATGCTCCACCTTCTGCTAGCCGATGTCCCTTTGGTTAGGGTATTAACTAGTGTATTCCTTAATTGGACACTTTACATCACTATAACAAGATTAAGTTCTATGTTTCAACTCTTAACTAAAATCTTAATTTAATTGAATAAAAAGTTCGTTTGATTAGTGAACAATGTATCAATATTCAATGTTAGGTCAGTGAACAATTTAACCTCTGTACAGTGTCATATATGACATATTCAAGTTCTTTCAAATTTGCTAAAATATATAAATTAAGGTTTTTTAAAAATTTTAAATAGTATATGTGATGAAGTTTTTTATTACTCTCAACATTTAAACAGTTAATTATACACACAATATCCAATATTTATACAACTTTGAGTCTTTAAAATATTAAACGTCACTAAGATTAGTTAATAAGAAAGATTACAACGATTTCTTATACATATAATTATGCATGAAAACAAATCAATCCCATTAGTGATTGGCCCGACTCGATCGCTCGAAGTCAAGTTTAAAATTTAGTATAGCTAGTACCATCCAAAATAATAATATTTTGGAGAAACTCTTTAAAGTGGTGTCGTTTAAATTTAAAACCAAAATGATGTTATTTAAAACTTAAAACTAAAATGAAATTATTTTCAAACGAGGATTCGAGGTGATTGAGTTGGACATCAAGACGGTTTTGACAACTCGTACCTAATCCATCGTCTTCAAGTATATATGGTTGGACAAAAATGGGATTACCATCTCCACATGAGATTACTTTATTCTTTCTAGTTATTAGTTTACTAGACTTGAATTGTATTAATTATTTACTTTACTCATTTTGATCATTTGATTTTGAAATTTATCGAAGAAAGAAAATTAGAACATCAGTTGATCCAATAATTTTTTTTTTCAAATCTTAGTTTGCTTAACCGAATGGCGTTTTACCTAGCATATAGATATATAATATGGATTGATTGTTGCTACAGGAGGCATAAGCACCCGTATAAATGTCTCGTGCTTTCTTCTGGCGTACTTGCTCACGTGGAGATTTTCTACACGATAAATTTTGTTCCTCCGTTATGGGCTTTCTATAATTGTTATCTGCTAAACCGAATTGGACCAGGTTTTATGAATTCAACCCACTTAAGGGAATCTGGTGACTGAAAGGGAAAGAAATTGATAAATAAGTAGGCGAGCTAATTGAAAATTTCCAACCTACTCCGGTTGTTAGAATTTTGATATCGAAGCCATATTTCATCAATTAAACAAAAGGATGAACGCAACCTTTTTCTTCATTGCATCATTAAACTCATTGGTCCGAATGAAGTTCGGTGGGACCACGTAACTCGATATTTGGGGGTTCATATATACCAGCGGTCTCTTTCTAAGTGGATCCTAAGTCCTAACCAATCTGCCCTTAGCACACACTCCTTACTCTGGTAGTAATAATCAACAAAAACAATTAAACTAATTAAGCAGCCTGACAATAGGCATTTAGGGTTGTCCTAAACAGTAACTATGATTATGACCATTAGCTTTTAAATTGTATACGTTATCTTCCTAATTTATTAGGACTTGATCTAGTGGTGGGAGGGCGGGGGGTTATTGAGAAATACTAGGAAACTGTCGGTAATTAACTACCTGTACTAAAACAAAAGAGTGTCGTATTATTACCTTGTGTAATGTGTAGGAAAGGCATGGATAGGCACGAAAGAGAACTGACTACTTCCCCTCTTATTCTCTTCTTTCTTGAGAAGTAGACTGCTCGGTTTGTTTTATATAACGGTGCCTCTTTTCTATCAGAGGCACATGAATTGGATTATGCATGTCGAGGTTGGTTTGGCTAAACACGAACCCACGTCACATTTTATTAACCTAAGCTTTTGGAAGTAGTAATATTCGACAAACATATGTTTTTGGGTCGCTGATGGCCTAATTATAGGCATGGCGTGGCTATGCATGGAGCTAGTATATAGCTAGTAAACAATATGGAAATATCTGTTTACTTTAGGATTCCTCTGCCATTGTAGCAGATATAGTTTAATAATGAAGTTTGATTCTCTCATGAGTCATGCCTTAAGTACAAACTAATTAGTGCCTTTCGGTGAAACAGTCAGTAAATCTGTTTAATTTTTGTATGGAACAATTTAATTTTGACTTTTGATTCAATGAAAATTAAAATTATTAAAGATCATTCAGTAAAAATATTGACTCAGAAATATTTGATATTTGTGAAATGAAAGCCAAATATTTTATTTATCAAACAAGAAGTTAAACTAGATAGAAAAGTTTCATAATAACACTATCAATGCGCAAGGCAAACCCTAAAAGCTTCACGATGAAGTGTTTTAAGCTCCATTAGAATAAGGAAATAAAACAAAGCGTAAAGAGTATATTTATATTTAAATGACTAAAACCGTGTTCTATTAAAATTGGTATGCAATTTCAAATTATCAAACCTAAAATTTGGATTGAAAATCTTTATTAACTTATTATTGAGTAAAGTATTTACGTGTTCACGATGATGAGAAATGGACGAGGCACATGTGGAGGAACCATCCACATATAATAACATATTAAACCGTGTGATGTACTACAAAATTCCTTGATTTTTGCCTGTAATAATAGATTCGTTAGTGTAAAAACGTACAATATTCTTTGAATGAAAGCTTACTGTAAAGTTGTGATAAAATCAAAACAAAAGATCACATATCCACGTCAATGCAACTTTATATCTACCACCACCCTTCAAAAAGAGTCTTTAGTTGACAATATACATTAGACCTTTATCTATAAATCTCGACGAGTCCCTTTGCACGGCTAAGAACAAGATCAAAATTATTTGTACTAAAAATCTCAAAAATTATCTATTATGTACATATATATATATATATATATACAGTTATTATATCAATTTTAGAAAATGAAACAAAGAAAATAAATCCTACTTACAGTCAAAATTGCATTAAATGGTTTACTAAGATTGAGTTGCAAGGCATTGACATTTTCATTGGAGAAAAAAAGATGTATATTGGAATGTTCAATTATATGAGATTTCCTTTCTTCATAAACTGAACAAAATTCAATCTCACTAGTATGCTTCCTTATATTTTGTCTAATTTAGCACTTTGCTCAATACAAAGTATATTATGATAAGAAATTTAAATTCAAGAAACTAACTGACTTGAGTTGTGTTAAATTCTACTAACTTATTTCTCCGGAGTGCTTTTAGATTTTAGCTTTACAAGTGGTGCATGCTATGGCCGTTTGCAGACTAGGGCTAGGCTTCTGATACAAGATTTAAGTGCATGGCATAATAAAACTAATATCAATTCATCATCCCACTCTTAAAAGTAGCTCCTAGCACTGGAATTATAGAAAATACTATCTTGGACAGGAGGATGCTCCTCATGAATAATAGAAAATACATTTATATGGTATCAACTTGCATAAAGGAAAGAATAATGGAGTTTTAAAATCCTTCAAAGGTAGATGTGACTTTTGATTTGTGGGGAAGATTGAATATGTAAATAAAACCATTTCATATTATTTGCACAATAAATACTAAGCTGCCATGGAATTATTTGCATTTCTTTCCCTGTGTACAGATGAATATAGGTGTCAAGGATATGAAGGGGAGTATTTAGTAGATAAGCTTCTGGACATGCACAGCAAAGTGATGAATCTGATGAACGAGAGTGTAAGAGCTGACCCCATTCAGTCTGGAGTCATCTCCAAAAGCTTTTTAGGAGTGGAGAGAAAGAGAGAATCTTTGGTGGGACTCATGAATAAAACATCTTTCCGATTGTTTTGCTTTATGTCTTTTTGATCCTTGTTTCTATAGATATATTCTTATCTCAGTTCAGTTCATATTTCTGTTGACAGTACTTTGAATGAGTCTGTGAGCAGTTGTCTGTCGTTAGAAGTTGCCCAAAACATCATGAAAACAAATTACCAAGTACACTCGCCAGTTTAGAACCTGAGGTTTGAAAGTGTGTTCATGTCAATACATCATGTCCCTTTTTATTTGGTTATTTTGTTAAATCACTCATCACTCATCACTCATCACTTCCACTTTTCTTTTCTTTTCTTTTTTCTTTAATTTTTGCATCCCATTCCCACCTCTGACTCCTCCACTCTTCCCTTACCATTGCTTTCTCATAATTTAACACTAATACCCACCAAATATCTCTCCTTTCTTTGTCTACCTTCCTCTCTGTCATCGTCTGTCTACGGTTACGTTACAAAAACTAACAAAGCCACCATCCTGTTTTGTGTGTTGATAATCAAACATACCAAGAAGAGCACTACTGAGGCAGATCTCTCACAGTTTCTAAGCAGCTTTATCTTTTTTTGCCCGCGTATCCACAACCTAGTCTGGTACTGACCACTTGCCGCTTGCTGCAGAGGAGGGTACTAGCCTATATACTAAAACTTTCTGCTTTCACTTCTTCCTTTGGTCATTTTTCTGTTTGTGATTTCTTATAGAGCAACGGACTGATCAATGGAGCTTGGTGTTGTTACAGCAATTGTGTTTTCCCTTTCTGTCTCTCTGCTTGTATGTTTGTGGATTTTACTATGTGGGTTTCTTTTGGGTTGCTTTGGTATGTGCTGAAGTCAAACTTACTCCAATTGACTTATGAATATGATTGTTGTCACCTGAACTATGCACTGGTTGATGTCTCCACATCACCTTCCATATACCGCCTCGCTGATTTGCATATCTTTTATGTATTTCATCACATGTTGGTCATACATGCTAGATAAGAGCTTCAAATTAGGCAGAAAGTTGCTCTTTCTGTAGTTCTCTGTTCTAAGCCGCTTCCCTACTATTTCCGTCTTTCCTTTTCAAAACTATGTATAAGTTGAGTTCTGAGTTAATCTTTGTGTTTTGGATCAAAGGACATTTTTTGACTGAATTGAGTTGGTCAATTTTTACTGTAGTTTTTTTACTACAAATTTGTTTCAAGTACGAGTCTCAGCTTTTGGCCTTTAGGTACTTCTCGAAGGTATTATTTATGTATTTATTTATTTACCGTAGCATCCCAATCTTGCATAACTTTGAACGAGTGCAGGACTTGTCCCTTTTCCCCTTCTTTTGTAGATCCAGGATTAGGATACCTATGCTTGTTGTGTGTAAATTATATGGCTCCCTTTCTTTAATATTGCTTTGCCAATAACTGTCTCCTGCATAATAGATTCTTGGGAATACTTTTCTTCTAGTTTTGCCGATCTTTTGATAAGAACTCTCAATTACAAAACATGAAACTCTAGCTCTTCATTGGATAACCAATTTTCTAAGCCAAGTTGATGGCAATTAGTTGCTGTTAGCAAAGATTTGAGAACTGACGAATGATGTCCTGTACCAAAACCCAAGACATTACATGAAAAAGACAAGTTCTTACACTAAGTGTCATTATCCTGTCTAAATTTTACACGCTCTAGTCGTTTATTGTCAATACACGTTAAGAAAGGAAATTATTACACATGAAAAACATGTTGTTTCATTCTTAATCCACTGCTGCCAGAACTCTGCCCTCTGTTGCCTCATATCTCCCTCTTTGATCACCAGCAAGGCCTATATTGAACTCATGCAGGGCTGAGGAGGAACACGGAGGCAAATTTATGGTTTGAATGCCTTTTGTCTTTAGTTGAAATTTCAACATCTTAAAAGAATAGCTAAGCCTGAAAGATTGTACTGTTAATGAGGTCCCTTAACTTGATCTGTCTTTATCTTCATAGTGGAATCGTGATTTTGAAAAATCCTTGATTATCAGCGATTCTGGAAAGAGTAAACCAGGCTTCTCAAATTCTATGGAGTAAACCTGCCCATTCCCTGTTTGAGACTCCTTCATTCCTTGGTTTGTAGTTTTGAAATTATCATGCTCTACAATGGAAATAATAAGTGAATCGCCCCATATTCTTTAGCTAGCGCACATTTTTTCTGTGTATCATTCTCCACAGTGTAGATTTCTTAGTATCTTTTGTTTATTTTGTCTTTTCACAGACGTATTGTTAGTTGAAGTAAAATCGATTATGAAGTGCTAAACTTAACATGCAAAATTAACAGGTAAGGATCAAGTAGTTTCACAGATGGTGGTTTAGACTTATCTCAATCTTGGTGTTTCTATGCAAGCTACTGAAGTGAATATGAAACTGAACATTGATCTCAAAGTTGAGGCTTCCTCGGAAAATGATTCAGAAGTGAGCAGTCAAGTAGCTTCAAACTTATCCATCCTAGAAGCACCAGTAGGTCACTCCAGTGACAGTCTGATAAACTCTTCCCTTATGAAAGACGTCATGGTAACTCAGTCTGGTTCTCAACCAGTTTCTTTGGACTTAACACTTAGCTACTATAATGATGAGATAGGGGGAAGGGATTCCGTAGGTTTCTCAATGTCAAGCACAAGTGAAAGTAGCAATGAACCACCACTGCATACTACTGCAGCGGCAACACCGCGGGTATTTTCTTGCAATTACTGTCAGCGAAAGTTCTTCAGCTCACAGGCACTTGGTGGTCACCAAAATGCGCATAAAAGAGAGAGAACATTGGCAAAGCGAGCAATGAGAATGAGCATCTTTTCAGAGAGGTATGCTAGCCTTGCTTCTTTGCCACTGCATGGATCTGCGTTTAGGTCCCTAGGAATCAAAGCACATTCTTCAGTGCACAACAGCTTCATGCCACCAGATAATAGAAGCGGTGCAAGATTTGATCAAGGTTCTCTGGGCCTGCCCGTCTTCGTGGAGGATGATGAGACAGAACTTCTGTGGCCAGGTAGTTTCCGTCAGGTAGCTGATGCTGATGATAGTGCTCCAAGTTTTGTACTCACAACAAGTTCAAACATAAATTTATCGGCTGAAACTCCTCCAGTGGACTTGGAAAATTCTGCACCAGATCTCACACTAAAGCTTTGAGTCTGTCAGAACTGTCTTCAATGTCTATGCTCCAATATTCACCTTTGTATAGCAAGATGTGCAGGGGCAATCAAATAATACATACCTTCTATTTTGATCTTTACTTCGATGTTGTAATTTTGTATGTTAAGAGTAAAAGATCATTTTGGAGATTATGTGCTTTATTGATCTGAATTAGTTCTTTTCTGTATGTTTTCATTCCAAATTGTTCACTTGGAATGAGGCTTGGGGATTTAATTTGTTATGGAAGCTCATTACTCTTTTGCTTGTACCTGAATATTTTACAAGATCGCAGACGGTTACTACTACTAGACCATATGATCACGACTGCACAATCTATTTGAGAGCTTAGTCATTCTTCAAGCCGTCAAAAGCCCTTCGATGACATGACAGTGACAAAGTCGCAAACAACGAAGCTCATTGATGGTTGGACATTCTTTGGGAGTAAATACTAAAGACACCAACGCCAAGCCAAGCGGCGTTACTAGGTTGAAGAGGACCAATTATTAAAACAATGTAATAACTAGGGTAGGTAAAAAAGTCCAAGTTCGGTCTAGCACAACTCGAAGTGAATAAATAAAACTCGATTTGGTCGGACTTAAAAATGAACTTGCATCTGAAAAATTCAAGATGTAAACTTAAAATCGGCCTAGTTTGGTCAAAAGTTTGAAACTCGAATTTTGTCCAAATAGTCCAAATCTAAACAGGCTCAATATTCTAACATGTGTCAATGACATCCTTAAGAATAACCACGGTTGCCTAATAATAACCTCGATTATGGAATGTTGTGTATAACTCACACATATGAACTTGCAATCTTGGAATTTCGAGAAGAAAACGAGTATCTTAAAATTAAGTCTTTTGGGTGAAGATGGCTTGGGGACACAGGCATGGCTTAGGGGCTGCTCTTTTTTGGAAATCAGAGGCGAAGAAACGAGGGAAAGACACGGGCGTGTTCACGTGACAAAGGTGTTTTTGTGAAAGATATGAATTGAGATACATCCAATGTTTGCATATGGATAAGGTAGAAAAATCCACAATTGTATTTTGAGTCACGTCTAAATGTGTAAAGAAGTAGAAGGATCAACATCTCGAGACGTGGACTTGATAGATACCATGTCATATTCTGGAAGGAGATAGTAAAATCCACGATCCAGAACAAGGGCTTGTTAGCGTTCGTGTCATATTTTGAAAAAAGACAGTAACATCTATATCCTAAGACAGTAGTGTCCCAAATCGTGTCAGTCAATCTTTAAAAAACACGACTAATTTTATCAGTTTAAGCGTAAAAATCTTGCACTTTTTAATTTTTTTTATTTAATTTTTAACTTTTTGATCCGATTTATTCTAATAACTCTTGTTGTTAAAAATTGATCAGTTTATTAATTAACTAGTCAATTTTCGTAAATTAATAAATTCTTTCAAACTAAAATAAATCAATTAATATTTATTTAACATTTTCTTTTTTCAATTAAACTTCAAACTTTTGATAGATAAGAACAATCTTTTTGAATTATATTTCAAATTCTTTAATTTTATTTAATCTTTAGCCAATTTTATAATAATTTAATACCGGTTGAACCTTTTAAACCTTAGATTTTTTGTCTTATCGGCTTAACTTATGATCTAGTTTTTTAAATATTAGTGTTAGTGATAGTTAGCCTTATCTAGGCACATATTTTTGGTGAATTTCAAACTTTAAAAGGATTTGATCTATTATAATCATGTATGTTTACCAAGTAAGGTTTTTAAGAGGCTATTTGAGTAAAATTATATCAACGACGATTTGCATATAACTATATTGATATAAATTTATTATTATAACCACGATATTATTATTCAATAGTTGCTCTTGACTTTTGAAGTTAGAGGTGCACCTAAATAGACGAACCTTATTAAAATCTTCTTGTATTTTTGTTATTTATTTATTTCTATTATATTCTTGATGCATATTATTTATTAGTAGGTAGAAGTAAAGCATCATTGAGGTGACAATGATTTTGGTTGTAAAGTTTTATGCAGAGATGTTCAATGGAACTAAGAATTTTTTACTATGATAAAAAAGAGTGAAGGATTTGAAGCGAGATAATAATTTAGAAGATAAAAATAAGCTCGATAAGGAAGAGTTCTAGATGCGTATAACTAGAATTGTATGACTTTGTCTAGCAGACGAGGTCATATATTAGGTCTTTGAGATTACATCCCTTGTGGAAATAGGAAAGAAGATAGAGAGTTGATACATTTCAAAGTCTTTTATAAATGAGATATATTTGAAGCAAAGACTATACAGTCTTGATGGCTACTTCATGTTTAGCTCAAAGTTTTAAAATTAATTGAAGTTGCTAACTGCAAGTATACAACTTGTATAAAATAGTATAGCATGGTATTGTTCCCTCGAGGATTAGTTAGTAACCTTGTAATTCAAATTGACTCTTGTTTGAGTAAACCAAATAATGAGAGATTGAAATTAAAAAAAATTCATAATTTAAAGGCTTGTAAACACACTTCAAAATGTCACAAAAATAAGAACACAATTTTGGTTTAGAGAATCAAATTATAAAGGTTGGTGTCATTCTCTCCATACCATGTAATCCCTCACTTTGGTAATGTAATGATGCTTAGTCCTAGGCATTCTAATGCATTGGCCCTTTCTCTCTCAATAATCGAACTAATTAAGCCCAAAATAACTATTGAATTTGGTATGTGATCTCTCAATCTACAGACTTTATTTAACCATTAAATGGATACGAAGTAACCTATTGTACAACCATCCAAACATCCAAGGTCTCTCTCTAAATGTCATGTCATCTTGATGTGTGAAGTGTTCTCAAGGCTTCCCACTCTCATTGTACATCCAAACTGATTTCTAAACTCCATTTCTCAATGTCAACAAGGCATATAAAATCCACACATCATAAGCAATAAAACAAACAATACCTTAAACCAAAGTGAGTACTTACATAGTTATGGTAAGAACAACCTTAAAACTACTTAGAAATTCATTACAATCATCAACATCATCCTCAAAACAAGTCCATAAATCTTCTCTATACAATAACTAAACAAAAACAAATGAGAGAAGGGAGAATAAAAGGCTTATGAGTTAAAGAAAAAGTTGGAACTTGGTGAGGTAACTTTGAGATTTTTTAAAATCACTTGATTCTCCTTGAAAATCCACCCAAAAATGTGTCTATCTTCCTTATTTTTGTGTGCCGCATTATCCTCCTCTCTTTTTAGGGCTTAAAATGGTTTTAATACCCCTTTAAGTGCTTAAATTGATTTAGGATGGATGTGGTGCAAGCTGGAATTGCCACCTGGGAAGTTGGGAAATTCCAACTTCTACCTAGGAAATTCCAACTTTCTCCTTTCATACCTACAACAAGTCCACATGCAAGTAAGTTGATAATCAACACAAATAAGGTCCAAATCCTGCCCAAACATTGACATACAACCATGCAAGATGTATATACATCAAAACATATGAAAAGCATACAAAACTTAAGCTTAAAAGCCTTCATTTATATAACATTCAATTTATCATATACAATCACATACACATGCAAGTTATATGAAAATAACACAAACCTAGGCTAAATATCCTAGTATGTATACTAAACATACACATTATCACATAAAATGACTTAGACAATCCTCTAAAAATATAACATAAAACGACTTATACATTCTAAAGATGTAGGGAGGAACATATTTGGAATACATCGCAATATATTCAACCAAATAGTTAGTGACTTGTTAAGACTCAAGGTGACTATTATAGACAAGGATAAAGTAATAATTTCACTTTGTTCTTTTCATCAATATTACAAACAATTGGTGATAATACTTATATTGAGCAAAGAAACAATTAGTGTGGAGGACATCACTGTTGCATTATTGGGTCACAACCAATGGAGAATTAATATCGATAGAATAAGGATGACTTATCTGAGACGAGTTTTAGATCTACATCGAAGGGCAAAGATAGTCTAATTCTACAAGTGTTAATAATTTGGATATATTAAAAGGACTTTCTAAATAAGAATAAATAGGGTGGTAAAAAGAAATATGATAATTCGTCAAAGTCTGGTAATGTATTATAGAGCAAGGAGCTGTATTGCAATGTTAGAGATATGTCTACATTTCAACTAGGCAATTTAGGACTTATATAAATTGGATATAAGATGCTTATATTATATCATAATAAGCAAGGATTGATTTATGCCATACATATTAAAAAACTTTGACACTATCTAGTTGGAGCAAAATCTTCAAAATAAGACATACCAGGATAAATATGTTTGATATTATTGCTAAAATGCTATGTGATGTTGACATGTACCAATTTTTTTTCGATATTTTATATAGTTTTAGCCAATGTTTTAAAAATCAGACCGGACATCGAACTGGTAGAAGAAAAGATTTAAAGTTTAGAGGTTTGATCGCTAATGAACCGGTATAAAACTAGTATATAATAAATAAGAAGTAAAACTTATAAGAATAATAAAAATAAAATTATTATTAGTTGTTCTTAGTTTCCATCATTTGATTATATCGATTTGTAACACTAAGATTGAAATGTTAATGAATCAAAAGGTTCAGTTTTCATTCAATCTGTCAATTTAATTGGTGAAGGAAAGGAATCTCAAATTCCTATTGATCCACCTCCAATGAACAATGGTGGAGGTTGCGTGTTGCTGTTGCTCATCCTTTTGTGATTATCATCCCTGAGACCTTTTCCGGGTTTTCTCAAACTTTCTTTTTTAGTATGACCACAAACAACTCTAGGATAAGAAACTATAGCAAAATGCCAAATTTAGTTGCAGATACGTTACTCAATACGAGAATTTTAGAAGAGACAAAATAGAGCGTGTATTTATGTAGGAATGAGTTTGTAACTACAAGACAGACAGACGTGGTTCTGGTTTTAACGCTTATTACTCTGATAAAAACGATTCATATCCTCCAAATCACATGTCCAGTCCTCCATTACCGTAGCTAAGTTCAAAAGGGCAGTCACAATAACCCCTCCGCCACTATTTACTTTTTGTTCAGAAACTCTCAAATGAAAACAAATTTAAGAGCAAACTAAGGAGACTCAACGAAGATATTCTAAATACAAGGCCTAGTCAATCGATTCAAAAACACTTCCAAAGTCCTAAATTTTTTGTCTTTGTTGATCATACAGAATAAGCATGAACTTGCAAATTCTCCTTTAACATAATCAAAGAGGTTACTCAAAGATTGTTACAAAACTGTAAAAACATCTTTATGGAATATAAATCCGCAGTGATACAGAACAACCCCAAAGTAACAAAACAACTCAAGATAATCTATGTGATTAGAAACCAAACTGAAAGAGGAATGTACATGTACATTAGAGATCCTCTAGTCAACCTGCAAGTTGTAGAGCATGATATCCAAAATCCTAGACCACATAACCCTTGCCCGTGGATAGAGTCTAGTTCTGCAAGCTCTTGACTCTCTGTAAAGATCCTCCATGGTTTCTACAAAAAGATTCAACCCCATTTCTCCGTTGTTGTCAATAAACTTCATAGCTTCATCTTCGTGCTTCCTCGTATATGTGTGTGTGAGAGAGAGATGGGTAACTGCTGTAATTCGTTGAAATAAGCAACCAAAAGGGGTTAGAAATGAGATCTAAGAAAAGAGAAAATGGTGGAGGTGAAGAGCGTTTGATTTATTAAATCTAAACTTTGATTTAAGTAGAGAAGAGCTTAATTTCTTCATTTATGGAGGCAGTGGGGAAGAGAAGATCAAAAGAAGTGGAGAGGAGAGGAGAAGCCCTAGAGGATTCAATGAAATGAACAAGAAAGCATCAGCAGTTTTGTACAGTGCTAGACCGATTCAACAAAAAACTAGCCGGTTCAATAATAAACCGGCCGGTTTTAATACATAGAGGTTATTGGATGAAACCGAACTGGACCACTGGCCGGTTCAATGTTTTTCGATTGGATCCGCTGGTCTGGTCCGGTTTTTAAAACCTTGATTTTTTTACATCCACCACATCATATGAATAAAAATTTAACAATTCAGTACCATCACTATCCTTTCACCAAAGGTTGATTTGGTCATTCTTCTTCTTAAAAGGTTTCACAAGTTTCATATGATTCATAATCAAAAGATACATCTATCCTAGTATAGAACTTTATAATTCTTATTATGTTGATTTAATTGTTACATAAAAAGATAGCCTCAGTTGTTTAACTTTGTATTGTTGCCACTTATGTTAAGCATCACTCATCAATCTAATTCTTTTCATGCCTTAAACATTATAATAATTTTAAATCCAAATTCAGTATCATATACTCGAAAGAAAGAACTAGAAATATATGTGATCTCTATTATACCACTTAGAGGCAAGAAAAGAAGTGCAATCAATTTTCTTCTTATGACAACTATTATCATAGCAAAACTTTTTATTGTAGCTCATATCTATTCTTTTAATAGGCAAAATTGATTAGAAAATTTCTATCAAGCTACTATACCCACTACACCAAAATAAGGAGGTTTTAGACGCTTATGCCTAGACGCATATAATAATTGTCTTAAATAATCTAAGAATTGGTGGAGTTTTTAGACATTTATTTAAGACAACAAAATTTGTCTAAAAAATATACTAAAAAAGAGTCTAAAATTTTCAAATGGTGGGATAAGAATTGGCACCTTTTGTAATTTGTAGCAAGTATGCATCTAGGAATAGCCATTAATTAATGTCAAAAACAAGTAATTATAAAAAAATGTTTAGTTAATATAAGTTTGACTTGTAGATAAGTTATAAATGTTGAGTGTTTTCTGTAAGGAAAGGAAAGGAAAATGGGTAATTTGTGGTTATATATTTTTAAAAACGTTTAGTTAAAAAATGGAGAAATGTAGAAAATGGAGAAATGTAGCTGTGAAAGTCTTTTACTCAAAAAGTTGTAATTCTTAAAATTGAGCTGTTGAGAAGATGTCATATTGATATATTAAGATAATTGAAACCTTCTTCATAAGCTTTGGTTGTCTAAAAAAATTTGATTTCACTCTCTCACTTAATAACCATCGTGGGCTTTTCGATGCTAGTCTCAGAAACTCTCTCTTTCTCGAGTCTCGAATCACAAGGCCAATAATGACTTTGCAACAGATTCAACTACCCATCTCCTTCGTTATTGTCGTCTTCTTCCTCGTACTCTTCTACGACGGCATCACTCTACTCTGCAGCGTTAAGGCCAACACCACCATTGTTCTCTTTTCCGGCAGTTGCCCTTCCATGGTGTTGCCGCTCTTTCTCTCTTCCTCAAATGCTTCCAGGGCCTCGTCCAATCAGCGTCGCCACCTTTAGATGTCGGATTCCAAAACGGGATGCAACGCTCGTATGAGACTCTACGATGATCTTGTTCTTAACGGGTAGGGTATTTACGGTTATGTATGGAATACAAAGGATATCATCTGTGTTTATCTTGTTTGGTTTAGATATGAGTTTTGAAATTCGATTTTGCCAAGTATTATACAACACGTCTCTGGATCGGGACACCGGCTCAAAGATTTATGTTAATAGTAGATACAGGGAGTACTGTTACATACGATTGGTGCTTGAATTGCGAGAGATGCGGAAGGTACAAGGTGATCACGTTTTCTTAGATATAAAGGCTATATTTGTCTAATGGAAATTCCTTTCTTGGAATAGTTGTTTAGAGTGAGATTTATTTGTATAGAATAGGAATGCTTTATGCTTACCAGTGAATGATGGGCTAACAAAGTAAATCGCTGTACAAAAATCCGTTTAGCTACAATATAAAATCTTCTTTTAATGTTGAATATATTACATTTCATCAGGATCCAGGTTTTTAGCCAAAATTGTCTAGTACCTATCAACCTATAAAATGCAACATAGATTGCAACTGCGATGATGACAGGGAACTGTGTGTTTATGAGAGACAATATGCTGAAATGAGTACCAGCAGTGGGATACTTGTTAAGGACTTTATCTCCTTTGCTATTCAAACTGAACTTAGTTCCCAATGTGCTATCTTTGGGTGTAAAATTTTGGAAACTGCTGACCTTTGCAGTCAGCACGCTAATAGTATAATGGGATTAGGCCGTGATGATACGAGTAATTAATGGAGAAAAATATTATAAAAAATTGACTGATATTTTTGAAGTAGATTACAATGGAACATATAGGGTAGTTGTTTTTTATTGTGACTGGGTGGACTTAGCTAAATAGGTGAAGTATGTGAATAGTGTGCTTTCTTTAATGGAAATGAACTCTAGAATGAATCTATTTTAGCTAATTTTGCTATTATATACATATAAATTTGTGTAATATAATATATATTTATTAACAAAAGTGTTAATTTATTATAATAATATG
>JAOTAY010000002.1:13651687-13667209 GCA_025629805.1 Erythroxylum baracoense | reverse complement strand
CCGCAAGTTGCAGAGCATGATATCCAAAAGCCTAGACCACATAACCCTTGCCCGTGGATAGAGTCTAGTTGTGTAAGCTCTTGACTCTCTATAAAGATCCTCCATGGTTTCTACAAAAAGATTTAACCCCATTTCTCTGTTGTTGTCAATAAACTTCATAGCTTCATCTTCATGCTTCATCGTATATGTGTGTGAGAGAGAGGTGGGTGACTGCTGTAATTCGTTGAAATAAGCAGGCAAAAGGGGTAAGAAATGAGATATGAGAAAAGAGAAAATGGTGGAAGCGAGGAGAGAGTTTGATTTGTGAAATTTGAACTTTGATTTGAGACGAAAAGGGCTTAATTTCTTCATCTATGGAGGTAGTGAGAGATGGGCAAGAGAAGATCAGAAGATGGTGAAGAGAAGGTGGTGGAGAGGAGAGGAGAAGCCCTAAAGGATCGGATGCAATGAATAAGAAAGCAACCTTTAAGTATATCTGCAGTTTTGTAGTGATAAACCGGTTGGACCAGTTCAACAAAAAACCAACCAGTTCTTTGATAAACTGGTCGATTTTAATACATAGATGTTATTAGGTAAAACCGAACCGAACCACTGGCCAGTTCAAATATTTTCAAATCAGACCAACTGGTCCTTTTCGGTTTTTAAAACCTTGGTTTTAGCTATAAACCAATAGGGACAATATGAATATAATAAAAGGTGTATTGACTATAATGAAAGGGCCTAGACTACTGAAAATATCTACATACTGATGGAGAGTACATTTATAGGTGGATATGTTGCAATATATTTATATTATGATAGTATTACATTATAACATACAAGATTAGGTCATCTTAATATTTAGAGGATCAAACAATTTTATAAAAGGATTCTATTGAAGGGCATTAAGTAATGAAAGTTTGAATTGGGCAAGTTTTGCATAATTGACAAGTAATTTAAGGTGACATTTAAGATTAAGAACAGCAAAATTAAATGAATTATAAATTATGTGCATACTAATGAATCAGATCATACTAGAGAATTAACATTGAGTGGATTCAGTATTTTGTAAAATGCACTGATATTTTTTAAGAAACTTTTGGGTATCCTTTATGAAGTATAAATTAAAGATCTTTGCAAAGTTTAAACCATATAAGGCTAAGTTAAAAGACTAGATAGGTAGGAAATCAAGTAATTGAGATAAGATAATGGTATTAAGTACATAGACAATTCTAAATATCTTGTTAGGAGTGTGGAATATGAAGATACTATATATTTCAAAAAACACTATAATAAAATAATGTTTTAAAGAGTATAAAAGATCAATATTTGAAAGGGCCAGTGTTCGATATTGAATGCAAAACTCCCTAAAATTTTCAGGCAAAAGTAGTACTTATGACATATTATCTCATCAATATATCACCACAGACACTTAATGGGGGAGTAGTAAAGGAATTAAGGGAAGGAAATAAGAAAGATATTTTAGATTTGAAAATCTTTAGATGTCACACATACATTTATGTTTCCATTGATGATAAGTCAAAACTTGATTTAAAGTTATGTTAAGTTTATCTTTATTAGCTATCCTAAAGGTATAGAGGGATACAAGTTTTATGACGCAATATCAAAGAATATAGTAATTAGTAGGGATACGATGTTTGATAAAAAGCATATATTGAAGCAAATATATGAACAAATGTATCAGTATCAATAAAGTCAATATGAAAAAGGTGAGAGTGGAACTAGGTCAGTTTATATCATACTTGAAAGAAGTTAAAATTATGTTAAAAAAATATATCAATGTCAAGAGAAAGCATCAACATAAGTATTAGATAGAACAAGACAATTTATTAAGCCATCAAATAAATATGTTTAGGAAGATATACTATCCTTCAAACTCATCCAAAGCAATAAAGAGCCTCCTAGCTTTTAAGAGGTTATAAGAAGTTAGAATAAGGATGGATAGATAGGGGATAGATGGAAGAAGTAGATTATTTCATAAGAATTAGAAATAAGAGTTATTGTAGCTTCTTAAAAGGAATGTGCCCATAAGGTGTAAACAGGCATACAAGAGGCAGTCAGTAGTAATAAAAAAAGAAGAAAATTTTTTAAGGCTCAACTAACAGCAAAAGGATACATACAAAAAACATGGATTGATTGTGATGAAATTTTTTCTTCAATTGTTCATCATACTTCTATCAAGATTTTGGTAGTGTTATTACCAAGTTTGGACATGCATTTGTAGCAAATAGAAGTCAAGACAACTTTTTAGGTAGTTACTTAGATGAGTAAATTAACATATAACAACTCAAAGGTTTTAGTCAACTTAGAAAGGAGCATTTGGTATGTAAATTAAAAAATTCATTTTATTGTTAAAGCAATCTATGAGGTAATGATATAAAAGGTTTAACTCCTACATGAACTGAATTGGCTATAGAAGATATGAGTATGATTATTGTATGTATGTTAAGAACCTTGAGGATAGATCTTTTATTTTTTTCCTATTACATATGGATAATTTGCTAATTGGTTAAAAAAGTATGCTCATTTTAAAAGACCCTATCAGAAAAGGAATTTGAGAAAAAAGATTTGAGTGTTATCAAGAAAAAGCTAAAGATAGGGATTTAAAGGGTGGAAGTTTTAGAAAATTGTGGTTATCTTAACCCAAATACATTGAGAAGGCATTGGATACATTTAGAAAGAGTAAGAATAAACCTATAAGCACTCTATTGGCTAACCACTTCAAGATTTCTTTAAAAAAATGCTCGAGAATAGATACAAAGGTTGATGATATGTCTAAGTTACCATATACTAGCATCGTTAAATGTTTAATATATACAAATGATTTATAGTATGCTAGGTTTGAGTTATGTTATTAGTAACGTTAGTACGTAGTTGTCAAAACTTAGAAGAAGATATTATGAAGCAATCAAGTTGGATATTTAGGTATTTGATAGTTATATCAAAGAATGAGATTGTTTTTATTATTCAACGAGGTGATACTTCAGTTGTGGGATATGTGGATTTAGACTATATAAGAGTTTTGGATAATATGAGGTTTATTGTAAAGTATGTGTTTATTTGTGAATAAGGGCTATTTGTTAGAAATAAAAGTTACAGTCCATAGTTGCATTGTCTACAACTGAAACAGAGTATATAGCAGTAGTTGAGACTGTTAAGGAAGTATTATAGTTTACAGGGCTAGTAAAAGAGGTGGACAACAATTAAGGTAGACTTTGAATATATTATGTAGTCAAAGTTCCATTTATTTTTAAAAAATCAAGTATATTATGTAGAAACAAAGTACGTCGATGCAAGTTTTATAAGATCAAAGATTTAATTGCAATGGGAAAAATTTATTGAAAAAGATTTACGCTACAGAGAATGCAGTTGATTAAAAACTCAATTATTTTAGAGAAGTTTAAGCATTACTTAGACTTCATTAATGTCTTATGGTATTAAATATGGTTATGACTAACTTATATAATCATCAAGGTGAAGATTATTGTGTATGATTCATAGACGTGAAATTAGAATCTTGGGTTTTAGAAAACAAGCATCTTTAGAAGCTTTTTGGGCAAACATGGCCTAGAGCATGTCCTTTTTGAAATTTAGAGGTAAAGACATGGACGTGTTAATGTGGGGGTCATATTGTTAGAGATGGAAGAAAGATTCATAACTAAGTGTATAAAGAAGTAAAAAGTTATACGATTTAAGATGCAAACCTGTTAAATCTTGTAGCATATTTTGAAAAGTGAATAAAATTTATGACCTAAGACATGATTATATTAGTGGCAATCAACCTTATTTGACAATATATTTTTGGTAATTTTAAACTCTGGAAGGAGTTTATGACCTATTAAAATTATGTTTAAATTACATTGAATTTGATAAGAGGTTATTTGATTAAACTTATACCATCAAAGATTTGCATGCATATAAATATATTGTTATGAACTTAATTATTGTAACTATTGGCTCCCAAAAATATAAACATACCTAATTAACCAAAACTCATTAATTTTTTATTGTTTATTTCTTTCTATTTTATGTTTGTTGCACATTATTTTTCAATAAGGAATTTATATATTTAATTCTAACTTGAATTAAAGAAGCATCCTAATTCAACTTATAACAAATTAGAAAGATTATTATAACTTTGACAGACTGAATGATTTCTTTTTAATTACTTTATTTAAAAAATCTTTTAGTTACTTTTATTATTTTATACACACTTGTGAATGTTATGTGTATTGATGTATGATAATTTAGAAAATGTTATTTTTCAACTTTGATTTGGTTATGTATTAATAATTGGTATGCATGTTAAAATGTTTGTCTTGATTGATCATCACTTATTTAGTTAATATTAACAATAAAATGAGACAATCATTATTTTCAATTTTTTTTGTAAGACATAATTATATTAATAATAAAATGAGACAATCATTATTTTCAATAATAAAATATTTTTTTTTGAGAAAAGAATGGTTACAAACGAAATACATCAAAGTCTAAAAAAGTGCAATATAGTTCAAATGGTCATAATCTACATGTACAAGTCATAACATGATCATAAAATATGTGAGAAATAGGGCATAATTAGATAAGTGAATTTTTTATCATGACAGTCTTCCCTTGTCCATTTTGGTCTGTTTACTTGGAAGATCAACGGAGCATAATCTCAAGCACTCCCTGCCCTTCACGGCAGCGGCAACAAACGACGTGTTCATAACTGTGATACATAAATAGTTAATATTCATTTCTCACGTCTTCTCAGACCGTTTTTTTCTTTGAACAGCTACAGTCGCGACGTTTCTTAACACATCGTTTTTGGTGTGCAATCGTCTTTGTTTGTATATATAACAATACCAATCGACTGATCACTTTGTCGTCCGTTTACCGGTGAAAAAAGAGAGCAATATTAGTTACTGAATACACAGGAATACAATCTTATTGTTGTTATTAATATTATGAGTCATTACCCTCGTCATCATATTGCGTTTCTCGTGATTTTTATCTCAGTTTTTCCAAGTTGTCGATCATGGGGTTGGTTCTCTTCCTCTTCTTCTTCCTCATCGCAGGCTCGCAATACCCAGGAACCCTCTTCCTACACAAAGGACTTTTCTGTTGCTGAATTTTCGATGGATGGTTTCAGAGACGACAAGGGAATTAAACTCGTTGAGAATGCTCGAAACAAATTGGCCCACAGTAATTCCTGTTGGCAGAATGCTTATCAGCAGCTCTTTTCTGGTTGCTCTCAGATTCTTGATGTTGAGGAAAAGCGTTCCAGATTCGCTTGGCACCTCAGTGATTGCTTTCAGAAGGACTCAGGGAGGCCACCTTTCCCTTATTGTGACAAAGAATCTGCCATGGTTCATTGTCTCAGGCAGTTATCTGAAAATGAGAGTAAGGTGTACTTAGAATTCTTGCTTGAAACCAATTCTATATGCCATCAGTTACAGTTAAGTGTATTTTTCTTTTTATGAATTAAACAATATATGCTCTTAAGTTTTGTTGTTTTGACTGACAATTGGCCCTGTTACTTTTCAATAATATTAGGGCCAATGCCTTCAAGAATAAAATGGAGAGACTAGTAAATGATCTGAAAAGTTCAGCGGAATTCGCTGAAGGCCGGCTTGAGAGCATACAGGAGAGAGCAGATTCCCTGTTGCAGAGCTCAAACGAGATTCATGATTCATTAGATTCCGTTGACAGTCGAGTTCGGAATGTAGCTAAAACAGCCGGCGGATTGTCTGCTCAAATGAATGATCTATCCAAACATTCAGAAGCTGTTTTCGAGCAATCCAAGGAAATTACTGATTCCCAATTGAAGTTGCTGGAAGAGCAAGGAAGGATGAATGAGAATTTCAAGGAAGGGATGGCGATAATTCAGGATGGTTATAATAATTTGGACGAGCAAGTAAATAACTTGATGAATGAAGCTACTGAAATTGAGAAGCAGATGGGAAATCTTGAAGCAACAATGTCTTCAACGATGCAGAATATACAAAATAAGGCTGAAAATATCGAGAATGTGGCGGAGAAATCCTTGGATAAGCAACAAGAACTTCTAGATGGTCAATCCACAGCACTCAAGGGCCTTCAACTCCTGACTAAATCCCAATCAGAAGCACTGGAAGAAAGCAGGTAAAGCAGGGAATTTTCCAAAACTAACACGTCTGCACAATCTATCTCATATTCTTTTCAAATTACAGGACTACACTGCAGCGGTTAGCCGAGTATGGCCGTAGACAGCAGGAAGAGCTTCTTCAAAGGCAACAGCATCTGCAGCAAGTGCACGATCACTTGATCCAAAATTCAAACTCAATATTGGCGGCACAGGTCATTATTGCGTTGAACTATAGTGTATACCTTCACATACGAGTACTAACAAGGTCCTTGTTATATATATATTGCAGGAAGCCTTTGAATCAAAGCAAGCAAGCATGTTCGTAGTTCTGGAAAAGCTATTTGCTTTGCATAACACAATGTTGCTAGAGTCGCGAATAGTAAAAGCATTCTTTATCTACTGCATGTTAATATTTATCATCCACATGTTCACCAGTACAAAGCAAACGTACGAAGTAAGAGCTAGACTACATATAGGTAAGCATGTTATCTTTCTGTGTCTGTTTTAGAAGTTTAGTCCTTCTGGAGTACAAACTTATACCACAAATTAATTTTGGTTCACAGGTTTGTGTGTTGCTTTCTCCATAGAAGTTGCAGTACTTCGGCTTACGGCAACTACTATTGATCAGCAAACATGGATGATTAATACGATCAGGTTACTGTTTGTGCTTCTTGCTTCCTTTCAGCTTTTGTATGCTATTTACACGTACAGGTTAGTGAAACGGGAACTCTACCTATCTTAGTTAAAAATTTCGAAATTGAGAATTTATGATTCATTATATTTCCTGACAGGGATTACGAAGCTTTGAATCATAAGATGATTCTGACATTAATGGAGAAGGTCAATGCCATGCAAAGCGACCATAAACAGTTGTCATTGGAAACAGGATACCAAATAAACTGGCCTTATTGGCTTAAAACAGAGCTACCAGAGGACGATACCTTGGAAGACCCTGATTATACTTCAGAAGAAGTTGAAGAGAATTCAATCACTACAAATTCCATGATAGACACATACAATCTCCGGAGCCGCAGCAGGGGCTGAAAATTTTCTAAGCTGAACCTTGTTAGTGTTCTCTTTTATATCACTATATTTCTTTTTGAAGCTTCACCGAACAGTCATTCTGATTTCCCAAAGTAATTTCTTTTGTGGAAATCCTGTTCTACTTTGTGAATTAATTTTCTCAGGTCTGGAATGTAAAACTTAACATTATACGAAAACAAAATTTGATTAACCCATTCAAACATTAATAATATGATTTCATAATATAAAATATAAAATATAAATTTTGGTTAACCCTATCAAACATTAATCATATGATATTTCGTAATATAAAATATACAATTAAAAAATTTGATCAAACAAATATGTTATATCCTTTATAACTATTATAGAATCGAGTGAACAATTAAAATTGATTTAACTATTTAATTGTTGATTGGAGTTAAATACAAATTATTTATGCAACGTACTACCTTTCATGTACGATAACATTCATTGTTAACTATATTAGGTCTATAAATAATGATATAAATAAATTTCATCATGGTCCACGGTTGTGATTTATAGACTTTCTTGTTAAAATATTTATATCACGTTAATAATGCTAGTGCTATCCTAATTAGGTTAAGTTTTTCGCAACTTTTAGTATATGAGTCATAAATTTAGTTTATGTCATGTCACAACTAGGTAATTTAGACCTACCAAGACACGAATATGATTTAAAAATAATTTCTTTAAGCATTTGTTAAAAGGCATGTTTTTCATATTAATATTTCACAAAAGGTATAAATAAGCTCCTATCATTATTTCTCTTATCATTTTCAACGTGCAATGAGTACTATTTTAATATCGGTAGAGTGAAAGTGGTACTAAAGGTAATGGTAAAGACTTAAGACTTTTTGTAAAACATTAAGGTGTAAATCACACATTTAGCCATTACAAAATAAGAAATCATTAATGCAAAATCAAACATGTAAATGAGTTTACATTGCTAACATCTTCACAAATAAATGTCATTTAATGATACGAAATTTTATATATATGTTCCTTAAATGTCTTTAGTCGTAAATCCACAATTAACGAATCTACTATCATCAGGTCAAATACTAATATGCTCAACAGACGCTCTTTATTTATAGACTTCTTCTTTCATGGAAAGATAATTCAATTCAATGTCTTTGAAAATTTTTGACTGTTTTCAATTCTTGGAGAAAAAAATGTTACGAAATATCACAACAAATTTTTAGAGACTTAGGAATGGTGTCAATAATCTAGAGTCTTCAAATAAAATTTTGCAATCATAATGCATGAATTGTGACTTCAAGACATGATACAAACTTTGCTTCTATAGTGGATAAAGTAATGATAAATTGTTTACTACTCTTTCATGATATTACTCCATTTGCTAAAAGAAGTAGGTAATCAAATATAGATATTCTACTATCAAGATATCTAAAAAAATTTGAATACGATTATCCAATTACTTCCAAATGATTAGACCTTGAATACATGAGCACGTGTTTTTTTAAATAAACAATTCTAAGGTTGTTTAATGAGAAGAAATTGTTTGCCGTAATTTTTTTTGTAGTGGCTATTCTGTTGTATATGTTCCTAATGTGATTTTGTAACTGGATCATATGACTCATTGTAATGGTGTATAGTAGCTTTTGTTAGTTTAATATATTTTCATTAATCTTTCAAAAACATTCTAAGATTGTTTAAATATTTGCCCAATATCTTGACAGCGAAGTTAATATTCAGTCTTGCATAAGTTTGCAAATACTTTAAACTTTCTATAATCAGAGCATAAGAAATTGATTCCATCTCTTTTTGTTCTATATTATTCTTTGGATATTACATGAGACTAAAATTTTCCCTTTTCTAAATAGGACTAATTCTTAATAAATAATTATCTATATTAAATCTCTTTAAAATTCTTAATAAATAATTATCTATATTATATCATGAAATATTTTAATTCCTATCACATAAGATATTTCTCCCATATCTTCTATCCCAAAATTCTTAGAGAGATCTTTTGTTTTATATAAATCATTAGTAGTAAGTAAGATATCATCAATATATATAACTAAGAAAACAAACTTGCTCCCAATGTTCTTTTGGCATATACACCAATAAATAGTGTTATTCTATAAAGTGAAAGATGCCAATATAAGTAAACTTAGGGTACTATTGTAGAGAAGCTTATTTACGTCAATATATTAGGTTAAAAATTTTACACATCGTTTGACCTTTTATTGAGAAACCTTCAAGTTGGCTTGGTATATAGGCCCAGGCCATTTTTTCAATTTTGACATTTGTTTTATTATTATAGTGTTTTACACTGGGTTATAGGTTTAGGTCCTGACTCCTCTCCTCCTGGCTCCTTGCTTCTGCTGACTAACTGCTATACTTGCGAGGTTGCAATTGTTGCAAGTTTGCGACCTTCTCTCCTGTCTTTATAGAGTTTCGTTCTTCCTACTCACGTGTCGAACTTATTGGTACTTCTAGAGTTACGTTCTTTTTCTATTGCCCTTACGACACTACGATTTGCACCTGCCTCTCTAAATTTTCTAGGATTGCATTCCTCTTAGCTTCCTTAGTTCCTCTACAATGTTCAGGTTATATGGCCTTTGTTTACTAAAAAATAGGTTACTAGTTTTAATTCCTGGAGTGGCATTCACAGTGTGTTATCTAATTTGTCATTTTCATTTTTCAGTAGGATAATTTTTCTTTCATTTAGCTGGAGTGGTTTTAGGTAATTTAATTTTTTGTTCCTTTTTTTTCCATTATGTTGTGATTTTACGTAGTGACCGATCATGTCATTCTTTAGATCGAATCCTCTTCCTTGTAGTTGATATGATTTGTTAAGGTATTACTGAGTTCAATATCAAAATTTGTTAAATTGGTCTTGATTTTATATGATTGCTAATTACTTAATTAGAGATAGACAGTAATAATTGTCAATACATTTATCACCTTTAGTATTGGTTTGAGATATAAGTATTAGTGGCATAAAAGTGGTGACCATTTTATATCTCACAACTTATGTATCAATTTTAAGAACATAGGGTATTGATTTTGTATGATTGCTTATTACTTAATTTGAAATATACTGTAGCAATTGTCAATACATTTATAGGCTTTAGTATTGGTTTGAGATATGGGTATTAGTGGCATAAGAGTGGCAATCACTTTATGTCTTACAACTAATGGATCAATTCTAAGAAAATAGGAAGTATCATTAGCTCTTTTTGAATATAGAATTTAATAAAAATACATAAACTTGGAAAGTGTGTTTTTGTTTAATTATCCAACTCAAATTGGTTCATTGTTCATAAAACTAAATAATGAAGTAACATCAATAAGAAAAACCATTTGGATATAACATTTCAATAATGAATGAACAATTTTCTTTTATTTGATATATAATGGATTCGTTGTTAAGGGATCAATACCAAGTGAACGACATTATGTTCTGAAATATTGGATATTTTCCATCTACTGAGAAGGAAAGTCAATATAAGAGAGAAAGTTGAATGAACAAAGTATTCTACACAATAAATAAATTTGGTTTAACTTAAACTAGTTTGATTGATGGTTATGTTTAATTTGGTTAATAAAGAAAAGTTCTCAAATATATAAGAATTGTGAGAAATCTAATATTCTTGTATTGTTTGTAACATGTAGTGAAAGAGTAGTAAAGTAGAGAGATACATTGACAAAATGTGTAACTCCTACTTTTTGTTTCATTTTGTCTACCATTATAATTTAATTGAGTTACAATTATTTTCATTAATTTTCTTAATAAGTAGTAGAATTATTTATCTTATGCTAAAGCAGTTAATAATATAAGCAATGACTATCAAATTTAAGATTGAGTTTAATAAGTACAATTTCTCACTATGAAATTAAAGAAATACCTATTCTAATAAATACAATTCTTTGGCAACTACTAGTGAAAGGCCAATGAACTTCATTAATGATGCCAAATGGAAAGATATGGATGTGAATGTTAATACAAATTTTGTACCTTTAGCTAATGAATGCTAATGCAAGTGTTATACTCTTTAGATATTAAATTTCATTTTATTAATTGATTAAATCAATAATTTGACTAATTTATTCTCTCTGCTCACGTTATTATTGGGCTATAAAATAGGGACAAATTAACATGTTGAACTTTTAAGTCTTTTGATCGACGATTTACGTATGCTAAATTTTAATAATTATAACCTTTATAATACCGCAAGCGTACGGGTCGTTCACGTAGTAGTACATAAAGTATTGATCTCGCAAGGAGGAGTAATTTAATCTTAAAATCTAAGGCTTGACTCAAATTCGCAATAAATCAAAATAACAAATTAACACAGAAAATTAATCAATCAAGCAATCAATATCAAGAATTAAATTTAGAAATTATAAACAAGATAACAATTTGCACAACCTAATCAAGGATCAACCTAGGAACTCCTAATTGAGAGAAGGAGGGTTTTAATCTAACTTTAATGAAAATCTAATTGATTATGAAATTATCGAATTACCGGGTCTAGACAGTCTTAGGGTAGATTACTCTCTCTTAAGTTATAATCTTTAACCCTAATTTATAAACCTAATTTAGATTATGGAATTGTAATCTCTCGATTTCCAATTAACCTAAAATCTAAATTAGTTCTGAAATTGTCCAATAACCTACCAGAAATCTATGCTCGATATCTCTTTACTCAATTTTACCGGTTTGATTCAATTCTTTATCTATCAAATTACCTAACTCTCGTTAGCCCAATTTGATGATATTTACTTAGTTCACCCTCTTAGTTCGTTTCCGAATTATTAAGAACAAAAATTGAATCATGAATAACTCAATAAAATCACAATAAATCAAATTTCATTAATATCAAAGATAAAAATCCCAAAGGTGAGTATGGACATAAATCAACATTCAACAAAACCTATTATCAACGACTATCCCAATTTTATAAATCAATAAAATTGAAATAAAATGAAAAAATACGAGTGGAATGGATTAGTGGAGGCAGCAACAGTGGGAAACCTCCTGGTCTGGGAAATACTTTGCGTAGGCTTCTTCTCTGTGTCTCTCTTCCTTCGATTCCTTCCTCAAATCTCTCGATAAGCTCTCTAGGGTTTTCAGAATTTAGCTGATGCAAAAAGCTTTTCTCTTCTATTCTTTAGGTTCCTTAAATACCTTGGAAGCCCTAGGGTTGATTCAGGGTTGGAACAATCCAAAACGTTCCTCAAAACTTGACGTTTTCACCTATTTTCTTGTTTGGCTGACGTGCGTCTAACCATCTTTATGACAATCGTGACGAAAGTGTTATGATCGTGGCCTGGTTCAGACCTCTTTGTCACGATCGTGACCAAAGTGTCATGATTGTGGCCTGGATCGTGATAGCTCACATCTTTTTGTTATGAGCCACGATCGTGGGCCGTAGTTTTGGCCCGAAACTCTCCGAAACTTTCTCGTTCTTCGCCGTTGACCCTGAAACACTAACAAACACATCAAGGTACCTCAAAAACATAACACTTAAGCTCAAAGATTTATATTAACCCATAAAAACACATAAACTAACACAATTAAAACCTAAACACACACTCAACACTCAAATTAACACTAAATACCTAAAAAATTGATCCCTAAAACATAATACAAACCACAACTATCAACATCCCCATACTTAAACGTTTGCTTATCCTCAAGCAAACAAAAAAACAAACACGCAACAAACAATGCAATTATAAGGCAATAACTTCAACTTCATGAAATAAATTTAATCTTAAACACAGTCATATAAGTTATATCTAATCATTAACATGCAAAATCTGAGTCTAGGGGCTTTAAACTAAATATACAAATTAATCAAGATCTAAGTATTAATTTATTTATCCTTTTCAATTGCACACACACATTAATAATTCTTTAGTCCTTCAGACTCTGTAACTGTTCCTAAGTATATTTTCATGAAAAGTCAAGCTTATTATAAGTTCGGTAGGTTTTTATTAAGAACTTTTTTTTCTTTCATTTATTTAGTGAACACGGACTTAGTCTTTTTACATGGAGGCAAATATTGGTGATGAATATTGATCCGGTTATTTGACTAAGTCATTTTTATTAAACAGCTTGGTTGAGGTGTCATTATAGCTTTTTGAAGCGAAGGCACACATTTGTGATGCGTGTTGATTTGGTTCCTTAGCTATATCACGTTTTCAACTGGCTACTAGCTCTATTCATAACCCGAAGGTTAGTAGAATAGTGATTTATTTGACACATTTTATTTTATTTTATTTTATTGCTTGCCTTGTTGTTTTAGCTGTATGTTTTTATGAAAAATACTAGTAAATCTACCTAAGTTGAAAGGCCTCAAATTTTGAATGAATGTGACAATTTAGAAGGTGCTAAATTTACACTAAATCCTAATTAAGCTGTATATTTATCCAAAGACTCCTAATTCACTAATTTGCAAGCTAATGATTATTTACAACCTAATAGACTGTTTAAAATTAAACAAATTTCAGTCAATCTAAGCCATTGACACATTCAGACAGTTCACATAATATAACCTAATAACTATCATACAATATGCAAAATCACATACAAAAGTAAAACACATAACCCTCTCTACACTTAAACAACACATTGTCTTCAATGTGAGAAGGGTACACAAACATACCTGGGGGAAATAAACACAATATACAAAAAACATAAGAACAAAATACTAACAAAAATGAAAAGAAAAGGGTTATAAAATGAAACTGTCTTATTGATTAAGGTGCTAATGGTTATGGAAGCAGAGATCACTTATTTTTGATGCCCATGATTACTGCCCTATCTTATACTTACTTCAAAAAAGAGTAAGAGAGTTAGCACTTCAAAACATTCCAAATTATTAAGAACTTATTTTGAAATTTAAAGCAAATCTAATGACGTAATAATTTAAACCTAACTACTAAATGTGCTAATTTATGGTCATTAGCTTAACCTTAATCCTTTAAAACGCAGTCAGGATCAATTATGAGCAGCTTGCTTCCACCCTTCTCATTCAATATTAGTTTTGTAGCCTGTGAGTAAGCTACAAATTGCAAAATGATCAGAAGGACAATATTAATAAAGTCGAAAAAACCAATTAAGCTCAGTAATATCCTTGTTTCTAATAAATTGTCAATGAAATAGGGAATAACAAAACTCCCTAAATCTTCCATCTATTCTAATAGTTTGTCCTGTAAGAAAGTGAGTTTCGTCTCCTTTGCTTCTTCAGCTTCACGAACAGAGACTTTCATAGCTTCTTTAAACTCGATGTTTGTTGTCATATTTTCTTCGTCCTTTTGTTATTCAGAAGATTCGAACACATCAATTATCCTGAATGAGATACTCTCCTTTGGATTCTTTAATACATCATTCACGTTGAATATCATTTGTTCATCATTAATCTAAAGGATAAGGTTCTTTTCGGACATTTACTAAAGATTTTTCGATGTCATACATGGTATATCATGAACTGATGGATAATATGAGGGGTTTTCATCCTTTTCTTCATCCTCTTTCTTGATTTCTTGGTCTTCTATAAGGTAGGGTTTAGTTTGATTTCTCGCTGGTTCTTCTAGCTCTACCCCATTCCTAAGTATGATAGCCTGACATGGCTCTACTGAATTTACTTTCATGCTGCACAGACAGTTTTTCACACTTTGCTTACAAAATTCCCTGGAAAGTTGGCCTATTCGAACCTCTAGATTGTAAATAGAAGAGACAAGATCTTCTGCTACTTGCTTAAACTTCTCTTCCAATCTCTTCTGGTTCTCTTCCATATCCGTGAGCTTATCTATGATTTTGTCCAGCTTAGAATCCTATGGAATGGATTCATCATATTGAAATTCAAATGGATCTTGATGTCTCATATGAGTTCTTGCATTGTTGGACCAATAGAAATCTGGGTGGTTCTGCCACCCCGAAGTGTACGAGTTCATATAAGGATGATGATTTTCCCAACTAAATTAGGGCTCATTAAAATTTGCAAGAGTCCTTTGCTCCTTATAATATACATCCTCCATGATCGTTCTTTTTATCTCTTCTTGGCATTCAACTCTTCAGATGTCTCATTCTCACTCTAAGAAGTTTTGATGTGTCTCTACTTTACGACCCAATTTTTTTAAATATAAAAACAAAAGACCTTAGACTAAAGAACTAAACTAATCGCCTTCCCGGCAACGGCGCGAAAAACTTGATCGACAGTTTACGTATGCTAAGTTTTAATAATTATAACCTTGATAATATCACAAGTGTATGGGTTGTTTATGTAGTACCTAAAGTATTGATCCCATAAGGAGGAGTAATTTAATCCTAAAATCTAAGGCTTGACTCAAATTCGCAATAAATCAAAATAACAAACTAACGC
>JAOTAY010000002.1:13639595-13651587 GCA_025629805.1 Erythroxylum baracoense | reverse complement strand
AACCATGTTGAGTGATGAAAAGTAGTTGGTTACATAAGCTTACTCACAATTTGACATTTGAGCAATGAGGTAGTGTACAGATGCATAATGAATTTTCATTTGAGCCAATACGAGGATTGAGCCTATATGACTCCATCTATTTTCATTTTATTTCTTTTTTGTATGATGCTTCCTTAGCTTATTACCTTCAGAACTTGCTTTGAATCAGTTTGAGTCTACTGGATGCATACTTAATAGAGATGATTAAGGCATTTTTTTGTATTAACCCTTAGCTTAAATGACCTATCCTTTTATTATCCCTGACTACCCCATTGAGCCTTAACTATTTTGTTTCTTGAAAAAACCCAAAAATTTTAAAATCCGAAACCCCATTAACCCACCCATCCACAAACTTAGTAGAGTATTAAGTAATGCATTAGTTGGGATTGTTGTGAAACTTTTTTTCTGGGATTGCATGCATAAATAGATCAAAAGGACTTGAAAAAAACTTAAAGATACGTCTGCTTTTGAATCACATTGTAATTTAGTTGCTATTTTATTCATAGTTTCTTCCATGTAAAAAGGAAAAATAAAAAATGAAAAATGAAAATGAAAAAAGAAAAAGAAAAACAAAAGAAAAAGGAAGAACACTTAAGTAGCATCAATAAGTGCGGAGAAGTAGCATCTTTACACTTATGTATCTTGGCACTATGTTTTGTTATCCCTTTTACTCGCCTTTTACATTATGAATGCTTGTGTTAAACCCTTTACTCTCATTACGCACCTTAACCCTTACCATATTACAACCCTAGGTAAGTCCTTTTGATCTATTTATGCATGCAATCATTGTAGAGGAGAATTGGTGTATTATCAAGCCTATGGTAGTGTAGTTTCCTATAAGAAGTTTGAGCGAAACGCTAACCAATAAACACATGAGAGAAATGAGTAAAATCGTGAGGAAGATTCATTTTGCATCTATACTTATCTTTGAGTGATGGTGCCGTATGTTGAGTTTGCTTATGTACACTAATGAAAAGTAGTTATGATATGTATAGTAACTTGATATTTGAGTTGGCTAAAATTTGAGGGAATGCATGCTTATGAAAATTAAGTGATGGAATTGATTGGTTATGTTTATTTCGCTTGAGGAGAAGCAAATATTTAAGTGAGGGAAAGTTGATAGTTGTGCATTAGTATGTGTTTTTCTAAGTATTTTGCATGTTCTTCTTGCATAACAGTTTATTTTCATTGTATTTTAGGATTCATTTTCTATGTTTTTGTTTAGTTTGTTCTTTATTGTCATTCTTTTATATTTGATTTTAATTTAGGGTAAGAATTGATTATTTTTATGTAGGTATGAAGATTGAGCAACTTGAAGATTGAGCTAAAGACCAAATGAGGAGAAGAGAAGAGGAAGCATTCTACGGTTCCATGATCGTGGGAATCATGCCAATTCCTATGATCATGGGATGTTTAATCCGATAACATATGCAGGGTTCACTTAATTTTTAGGTTTTTTGGACTATATAAGAGAATAAAACGCTATGGATGAAGGAGGACGTGAAACTTCTGTGTAGAATAACCTCCTTGAGTTAAAAATTCAGGCTTGAAGTCTTGAGGAAGGTGGAGATTCAAAGATCATCAATCACAATTGGGAGAAGAGCTTACCAACACCGAAATTTCCAGATTTTGGTAGAGAAAAAGAGGAGTTCTTTTTATCTAATTTTTAGTTGTTTTATCTCTTCTAGACATTATATGAATCATTATTCGATTATTGGGGATGTTATAGACACCATGAGTGGTTGATTTATTTTTAGGGATTACTTTTGAACTATCTTATCAAACTCTTATTTTATTAATTTAAACGGAAGATGTCTTTGATGAATGCTGAATATATTTATATCTTGTAATAGATCGAGAGATTGAGTAGGTTAATTTGTGTAGGGTCATTGAACGAGAGTTGACGTTCTATAGACCTACATTCATCATGTTAATTGATTAGTTGAAAGAGAGATTTTGGTTAATTTAGTTGATCACCCATAAGATAACTTAATAACTAGTTAAAATGGTGGAGTGATTTGGTAGATTGAGAGATTGCTTAATCATCTTCATTTAATTTGATTAGTGATAATTAACAACAACTTGAGAGAGGGTAGTTAATACATTTAGACATCTTAGGTGACACACAATTCAATTATTAAAATAGGACGGAGACAAGATAAGGAAAAGGTGATCGCTAGTCAATGAAATCTTGAATTCCAATTTTTTGCTTTTTGGTGTTATCAATTGTTCATTGTTAGTCATTTAATTTTAATTTATTTTTTAGTTTATTTCCATAAAATAATTTTGTTTCTTAAAAAAGATTAATCTAAATTAAGTGATGCCTAAACATCAATCCTCGTGGGATCGGTATCTGCTTTTCAATAATTATAACACGAGAGAGAGTAATCCACCCTTCAAAAGTCTAAGATTGATACCATATTAACTCAAAAATTGTCATGTTAGCATTTGATGATAAGTGTTGAGGCAAGTTTTAATTTATTTAAAACCCTCAAAATACTGTAAGTGCATAGGTTGTGGGTGTAGTATGTGAGGTGTCAATCCTTCGAGGAGTTGTTGAACTAATCTAATTTTAATTATCTAAGGCCTAAAAATTATTTAAAAGAAAATAAAAATTGCACAGAAAAGTAAACCAATGAAGATGATTGATTGTAACAAAAATGTAAAATTAACACACAAAGATTATCAAATTAAGCACCACTAAATTAACAATGGAAATCAAACAAAAGTAGTCATGTTAGCATTTGATGATAGCATAAATCCCCCTTTTCATATTCAACTAATCTTCCATGTGTGATTTCCATTGTTAATTTGGTAGTGGTCAATTTGATACTCTTTGTGTGTTGATTTTACATTTTTATTCCAATCAATGATCTTCACGTGTTTACTTTTCTATAAAGTTTTTATTTTCTTTTAATAATTCTTTAGGCCTTCGATAATTAGAATTAGAATAGTTTAGTAACTCCTAGAGGGATCGACACCTCACACACTACATCCACGACCTGTGTGCTTGCAGTATTTTGAGGGTTTTAAATAGATTAAAACTTGCCTTAACAAATTTTTGACGCCATTTTCGGGGAGTTAGTAGGATTAGTTTAATTCTTTTAGTCTAAGGAATTTTCACCATCTCTTGTGATTGTGATACCCAATCAATAGAAATTAAAAAGGAGAAAAAAAAGAAAGAATGAAGAAAGTGAATTTTGGGCACAAAGTAGAAGACAAGTCAATTTGGGCATCACAAGGCAACAATGAGGAATTCGCAAAATTAAATGCCAAGAAGTGATAGAGAGAAAGATGGTGAAGGAAATACAAGGAAATACATTAAGGAGAGCAAAGGAAGCTTGTGGACTTCAATGAATCACAATTTGGTTGAGGAATTCATCAACCTTATTTGAACACGTAGTATTCAACGTGGCCGAACCACCCAGATTTCTGTTGGTCTAACAATGTAAAGACTCACATAGGACATGAAGACCTATTAGGATTTCAACAAGATGAGTCCATTTCATGCGATTCTAAATTGGACAAGAACATGGATAAGCTCATGAACATGGAAGAGGCCCAAAAGAGACTGGAAGAGAGGTTTGAGCAAGCAACAGAAGACCATGCCTCTTCTATTCACAACCTAAATCTTTAATTGAAACAACATTCCCATAAATTATATAAGAGAAGTGGGGAAAACTTTATGAGCAACATGGAAGTACATCCAAGAGAGCATTGTAAAGTTATCACAGAGTGGGAAAGAGCTAAAAGCACCGGCGGAAAAATAAGCTGAATCCTACCTTGTAAAAGACCATGAGAAGAAGAATATAGAGGGTGACTTATTCAGAAAAATTGATGTGGTCGAATCTCTAAAGGAGCAAGAAAAAGAAGAACAAATGACAACAGACATAGAGCTTGAAGCAGATATGAAAGTCTCTATTCACAAAGGGAAAGTAGAAGAGGAGATGAAGATGATTGATGATTAAGAAAGAAAGAGAGCAACTCACCTTCTTATAGGAAAACTGTCAAATTCCATTGAAGATTCATAGGATTTCATCATTCCTGATTATGTTAACAATTTGTTAGTAAAAAGGACATTGCTGAACTTAATTGACTTTCTTAATTTTATCAATGTTATCCTTTTCATTATCTTCCAACATGTAGCTTATTTATAAGCTACAAAGTTGAAATTGGGAAACACAGCTTAAAATAAGTCACTCATAATTGATCCCGACCGAGTTTACAAGGACGCAAGGTCAAGCTAATGACCATAATTTACCATATTTAGTAGTTAAATCTAAATTTTTGTGTATAGTTAGATTTGTTTTAAATTTTGAAAAAAAATTATAATGATTTGGAATGGTTTGGATTGCTAACTCTTTTATTTCTTTTAAAGCAATTAAAAGATTGCCCTATATTGGGCACTAAGCGCATTTCGTCTCCAACACATCACCATTGCCACCTCAACCACCACGACAGGTTCTTATGCTCTAACCTTACCTTTTCATTTCTGTCTTTATGTTTTTCTTATTAGTTTATTTTTATTCCCACATTATATTTTTTTATTCTTCTTACATTGAGGGCAATGTGTTGTCCAAGTGTGGGGAAGGTTGTGTGCATTATTTTTTATTTATTTGAATGTGACTTTTGCATGCTATATTTTAGTTTTTTTAGGATTGCGTGATGTGATTTGTGTGAATGTGTCAATGACTAGGAATTAACAGAATTGATTTAGCTTTGAACATAGTCTATTAGGTTGTGAAGATTTATTAGCTTGAGAAATTAGTGTTCTAGGTTGTTTTAGTTAAATATGCATGTTAATTAGGATATGATTTTTGTTCATTCAATCTAGAACTTACCACATTCATTTATAATTTTTAGGCCAATCGAATACATAGCATTGTTAGTACCTTTTCATGAGAATGCCTATCTAAACAAATGAGGTAGGTAATAAAAAAAGTGTGTTTGTTTAATGAATAACTATTCTGTTGGCCCTTTTTGAAACAAATCGAGTTATGAATAGAGCTAGTAACCAGTTAAGAATGTGATGTGGCTGAGTAACTGGGGGATATTCATCATAAATGTTTGCCTTCTCATCAAAAGGCTATAATGACATTCCAATCAAGCCGCTTAATAAAAACATGGCCTAGTTAAGTAACAGGGGGACATTCATCACAAATATTTGCCTTCGTGTCAAACAACTAGGTTAATGTTAATTAAAAGTAACAAAAATAGTGCGTTAGTTAATAAATCCTATTGATCCTAATGAATAGCTCGAATTTTCCTGAAAAGCTGCTTAAAGATAGTTACAATTTTGTTTGACCAAATAATTATCAATGTGTGTGCGTAAGTGATAGGAGTGAATGAGATTGACATTAAGGTCTTAATTAGTATGTATATTTGGTCAGAAATACTTAGACATAGATTTCATAAGTTAATAAATTATAACATCCTGAGGGATCATGTTTGTAGTTAAATTCTTTTCGTGAAATTTAATGTCATTGATCCATTATTGAATATTTGTGTGTTTTGTTGTTAATTATGTTTGGTGTGTCGCATTTTACTTGTTTTGTCTTTGCTTGAGGACAAGCAAAATTTTAAGTGTGGGGATGTTGATAGCGGTAGATTGCATAATATTTTAGTGGGTAGTTTAGTATTTGTTTAGTTGTTAAATTAAATAATTAATGCATGTTTAGGTTAGGATTGTGTTGTTTAGTTAGACATTTGTGTTTTTAGTGTTTTATGGGTTAAAGTATGATATTGAGCTTAGCCTTTGTGGATTTGATGTGCATTGATGTGCTTGTTAGTGTTTTAGGTTAAATATAAAAGAAAAGAGGAGATTTAGAGGAAGCTTGGAGCATAACCTCGTGGCCTATGGGCCACGATAGTGATAGAAGCCTAGTGGAGGTAAAACGATCGTGGTAAGTAAAATTTGGTGCCAAGATCATGGCCTGCTTGATAGAAGCCACAGACAACCTTCCGGATTTAAGTTCTCCAGGGAATTTTTGGACTTTTTGGGCACGAGAAAACCCTAAGGTTTACCTTGAATGGAAAAAACTATATAAGGAAAGAGAAATGTCCTAGAAAATAGCTCCAACCTCTGCCACTTTGAGAAAGATCAAAGGAGAGAGGAAGAAAAAGAGAGAAGGAGGAGAAAGGAAGAGTAGAAGAAGGAGGCTGCTATGCTACCATCTTCCCAATCAATTCCAACCCTTCTAAGTGACTTCATTTCATCTTTAATGTTCTTTCTTTTGAATGTACTAGATGGATTTATTAGTGATGTATTTAGGTTTGATAATGATTTTCTAAACTTCTTTTAGGGATTTGTTCTTGAATCAATACTAATGTGATTTCTTCTGATGTTGATACATTGGGTGTTGTGATTATTTATTGTATTTGAATGCTTCGATAATAAATTGAGAGAGTGAATTGATAACAAAACGATTAGAATGGGTAAAGAGGGTTAAACAATCTAATTGATCGCACAAATGATCAATTCGAGGATTTAGACGAAGAAAGATCTTACATGAGGACCCGATTGTCTATTAGAGGGCTTAAGATCCAATGATAATTGTGGTTTTTTTGTTAATTAAGAGATTGCAAATTCCATAATTCAATTAGGGGTTATGATTTAGGGTTTAATGTTTATAACTAAAAAGAGAGTAATCCACCTTTTGAAAGTCTAAGACCGATACCGTATTAACTCAAAAGTAGTTATGTTAGCATTTGATGACAAATGTTGAAGCAAGTTTTAATCTATTTATAACCCTTAAAATACTGCAAGCACACAGGTTGTGGTTTAGTATGTGAGGTGTCGATCCCTCGAGGATTTGTTGAACTAATCTAATTCTAATTAACAATGGAAATCACACAACGAAGATTAGTCGAATATGAGAAGGGGGATTTATCCTATCATCAAATGCTAACATGACCACTTTTGAGTTAATACAGTATCAATCTTAAACTTTCGAAGGTTGGATTACTCTATCTCAAGTTAAAATCATTAAACCCTAATTAATAACTCCTAATTGAATTATGAAATTCGCAATCTCTTAATTAACAAAAAACCCACAATTACAATCATATCTTAAGCCCTCTAATAGACAATCGGGTCCTCACACGAGATCTCTCTTCGTCTAAATTACATATTTGTTTATTTACGTGGTCTATTAGATTTTGTATCTCTCATTACCTAATCTAATCGTTTTGCTATTGGTTCACTCTCTCGATTTATTACCAAAGCATGCAAATACAACAAATGATCACATCACCCAATACATTAACATAAAAAGAAATCACATTAATATTGATTCAAGAACAAACCCCTAAAGAAGTTTAGAACGTCAATATCAAACCCAAATCCATCACTACAAATCCATCTTATACATTCAAAAGAAAGAACAACAAAGATGAAATGAAGTCACTTGGAAGGATCAGAATCGATCTGGAAGATGGCAGTATAGTAGCCTCGTTCTTCTCCTCTTCCTTTCTCCTCCTTCTCTCTTCTTCTTCCTCCCTCCTTAGATCTTTCTCTAAATGGCAGAGGTTTTAGTTATTTTCTAGGTCATTTCTCTTTCTTTTATATAGTATTTTCCATTTAGGGTAAACCTTAGGGTTTTTTTGTGCCCAAAAAATCTAAAAAGCCCCTTAAAAATAAGTTCGAAAGGCGTTCCATAATATCAGGATGGTGGCAACAAATTTTGCTTCTGTCATGATCGTGGTAGATGAGGCCATGATCATGGCACCTCCACCAAGCTTCTGTCACAATCATGGCTCTGGGTTTTGATCCGGGCTTCCTCCAAATGTCATTCGTTTTTTATATTTGATCTGAAACACTAACAAACACATCAAGGCATATTAAATACACAAAATTTGGGCTCAATGGCATACTTTAACCCATAATGTTGGGGAGGCATGAGTCCATACATTTCATGCATGAATATGTAGTGAAAGCATTGGAATCAAAATTCCAACCCCTCAACATCCCCATAAAATCTAGAATCATATGTATGTAACAGAAAGAATTGAGAGAACATGGAATTAAAATTATGTACCTTAAGGACAACTCCTCCTTTCTTACTTCTTCTCTTTGTTTGGGTTGTTACAAACACCGAACACCTTACTTGGCCTTTTGAAAGCATGAAAAGATGGAGACTAACAGTGTGTAAGGGTGGTTAGAGCACCAAACAAGATGAATTCAAGTAGATGCTCAATTGAGAGTTAGATCATAATCAAGTTACATGCAATTGAACTTATGTAACAATTATATAAAATTGCATGATGAAACCTCAAGATCAGTCCTCTTAACCTCCAAAACTCGTCTAGACCCTTAACCTCTCAACGGAGTGTTTTTGGGGTTGAATTTCATGTATACAAAAGTGAAGAACTCATTTATGTACCACATGTCATCAAGTGGGTCACGATCATGACTTTCTTAAAATGACATCCATGTAAACTTTGTTTTTCATATGATATTTTATACATGTGATCCTTAGGTTTCTAGTTATTTTGAGCACTTAAATTAACTCTTACTATAAGCATATCATGAATGGTTTCATGCCACTTGAATTAACTCTTAATCCAAGCAAATTATGAGGGGTTTTGTGATGCCAATTTACTGGAACGTAAGTGAATTGACACAAAAGCTCTTTGATGGTTCATTATCCAACTTATAAAACTTTCCATAGACAATTACCATGCAATTCATCCCTTCACCATCCCAAACCCTTCTTAGTTTGGGGTATGGGCTACAGGTCAACTCCTAATAGATTGACTATGTCACATCTAGTCTAAGTGATGTTAGTTCTTATCCTAGGCATCTCGTTACTCTATGTGTCATTGAAGACTCTCTTTATGACATATAACTACTCTAGCTGGAGACTCCCAAGTAATGACCTCGATAAGAGGCCATGGGTATCATCTCCTTCTATTAGGAGTGGTGAATCCTTTATTGATTACCTAATTACATTCAAATACCAACAGCTATACCCAATCACCACCATATGAACGACCTTGTTTTGAGGCAACAAGGAATGATGTCAAAGAAGAGGATCAGTATCTATGATATCTTTTAGTACCTCAAGTCTAAGGATATTTGCACCATTGCTGTGATGATATTAGTCATTGAAATTTGGTAGATCATCCATATGATAATCTTATAGTAGGTATCCGATGTACTTACTGCTCTTAGTAAGCACCCACATGTTAACTCTAAATATCTTATGCTTACAGTTTATGAGATTCATTGCTTGATCAAATTAAAGAGTATAACATATGCTAATCTATCTAGATTAACAATGTCCTGTCTCATTAATCCTATGACTAAAGATAATTTAGATACTAACATAATTGCATATGATAGGAATATGATTATCACGATCTCATCATTATTTCCTTCATACTATGTTTTATATCATGGATTTCATTAATTCAATTTAAGATTGACATCAATTCATAAATAAATTAACATTAAATTAATGAAAATTGGCTTTCACTTGATTAGTGAAAATAAAGTTTGCATAAAAGTGGTAAAGATGATTGCCTTTAGAGCACTACTCTAACAATCGATCGCCTTTAGAAAACTAATCTAACACATAAAACACTGAAATCACAAATGTCTAACTAAATAACACAATCCTAACTTAAACATACACTAATTATTCAATTTAACAACTAAACACTTACTAAACTACCCACGAAAACATTATGCAATCTACCACTTTCAACATCCCCATACTTAAAGTTTTGTTTTTCCTCAAACGAAGACAAAACAAGCAAAATGCATCACACTAAATGCAATTAACTATAAAACACAAACATATGCAATAATGGGTCAATGACATTAAACTTCACAAAACAAATTTAACTACAAACATGATCCCTCATGTTGTTCTAATTTATTAACTTATGAAATCTGTGTTTAAGTATTTCAGACCAAATATACATATTGATTAAGACCTTAATGTCAAACTCATTCACTCCTATCACTCACACACACTCATTGATAATTATTGGTTCAATCAAAATTGTAACTATCCTTAAGTAGCTTTTTATGAAAATTCGAGTTATTCACTAAGATCAGTAGATTTATTTACTAAAGCACTATTTTTATTACTTTTAATTGACATGAACATAACGTTTTCACTAAGACCAATGGGATTTATTAACCAATGCACTATTTTTATTACTTTTAATTGACATGAACCTAACCTTTTGATGTGAAGGCAAATAATTGTGATGAATGTCCCCCCAGTTACCCACTTAGGCCATGTTTTTATTAAGCAGCTTGGTTAAAATGTCATTATAGCCTTTTGACATGAGGCAAACATTTGTCATGAATGTCCTCTAGTTACTCAGCTACATCACATTCTCAACTGGATAATAGCTCTATTCATAACCTAATTTGTTTCAAAAAGGGCTAGCAGAATAGTTATTAATTAAACAAAACACACTTTTTTTATTACCTACCTTATTTCTTATTGATTGTGAAACAAGCACTAGTTTTATGCTTAAAACCGCAAGTATACGAGTCATAACTTATAGTAAAAAGTAGATATCGATCCCACAAGGGTTGTGCTTAGGCACCATCTAATTCATGTTGCTCTTTGTTTAAGAACCGATTTGAATGAATGTAAATTGAAAAATTAAACTAAATCAAACAATTAACAATGAACAATTAAAAACGTAGAAGTGTGGAAACTTGGAATTCAAGATTTTAACAATTAAAGATCATTTTCTCCCTATCTTATCTCCCTCCTATTTTGTTAATTGAATTGTGCCTCACCTAAGATGTTCTAATGTATTAACTACCCTCTATCAAGGTGTAATTAATTGTCCCTAGCCAAATCAAATGGAGATGATTAAGCAATCTCTAAATCTACAAAATCAATCTGCCAATTCAACTAGTTATAAAGTTATCCTATGGGTAATCAATTAATTAGCCAAGATCTCTCTTCTAACTAATTAATTAACTTGATGAATGTAGGTCTATAGAATTCCAATTCTCATTATACAACCTTATACAAATTACCTAACTCAATGTCTCAATATATTGCAAGGAATAAGTTCAAAATTCATCAAAAGCTTCATTCAGTCAAATAAACAAAATAAAAGTTCAACAAGTAGTTCAAAAGTAATCTCTACAAATAACTTAGCCACTCCTGATGTGGTTAACATCCCCAACAATCAAATAATCCATAATACAAATGCTATAAGAATAAAAAAGAAATAAAACTAGATGAAGCAAACTCCTCCTCTTCCTTGCCCGAATTTGGAAAATCTGACGTTAGTGTGCCCTTTTCCTAATTTAAAATGAAAATCTTGATTCTCCATATTGTTGGAGTTATGTAAATATAGTGCCCTAGAAAGCAAGTGTATTAACATATAACTTAATTTTCTTCCAGTTACATTTGTAATCAAAATAATTATTATTAATAAAAAAAAGAGTTTGGTTTTCTTTGTATAAGCATTATATATCTAGTTATAAGGTACTAAGATTCTTTTGTAAGTAATGTACATATACAAGGAGATGTATGGGAAATATGTATATTATTACAATCTAAATTAGTTGATTCATAGTTGAATAATCAAGTTGGTCACCTAATTATGGTTTAAACTGTAGTGGTGCAATTTATCTCCATGTAAGTAAAAGAGTTTACTTCAAGAGAATGATGAGTTTCATATAATGATAATAGTTGACTATCGATAATGACACTATTTAATGAATCTGGAATCAAATATGTTTTAAAGAATAAAGTGGGTCATTACTTTAATCTTAAAACATACACCTTAGCATTCTGTTATTACAAACCATAATCTTTATGAGTGGTGAACTCATATGTGTTTCATTATAATTCTTGATATGATCGAAATAGATTTGTACAGAGTATCAATCTAGTGTCTGCATGTTGGAATTATTAATTGAAACATGTATTAGGGAACATTCACTCAAATAAAGAGTTTATAGTGATAT
>JAOTAY010000002.1:13623331-13639495 GCA_025629805.1 Erythroxylum baracoense | reverse complement strand
CAAACTCAAAATCATAATGTAAAGAGAGATGAGACAAAATTTACTTAAACTTTCCTTTTTGTGATATCTTCAAATCCTTTGAGAATTTCTCAAATCTAATGATAGATTTGAGTTCCTTGAACCCAAATTAACTTAGAACACGTTGGCTTGGGTTGAAGAATAAAAAAATGGTGAAAATTGGGTGATAGTCGAATTCTTCTTCTTTTCCTCCTCTCTTCTCCTTTCTTTTAATTAAAACAAAGTGTTTCTAATGTTTAATGAAGGGCGCACGACTACACAATGAAGAAAGATCTAGATTTTGACTCTTCTTTGACCAAATATGGTGAATTTACCTTTTTGCCCTTAGCTTATGTGAAATTACTATTATACCCTCCAAACTTTCCTAAATTTGCAATTAAGCCTAAAATTTAAGAATGACCAAAAATTTTATTTTCATTTTGGTCCTCGAATTTTTGTAAATTATAATTAAGCCCCTTAACTTTATAAAATTACATATTAGTCCTCTAAGAATTGAAAAATTACATTTAAGTCCCTTATGTACATAAACTTTTCAAATTAAGCTTTCTAAGTGTCCAATAAGTCTATAAATCATGTCTAATTACCTCTAAGGCATTAGAACTCATTTTACTTAGCCACCATGCCCCTATCCATCCAATGGACTTGGTTTTACACATTTAGAAGCTTATATGTCAGAAATTTCCAAGATTTCGCATACCGATGAACTTTAAGTTTATATAAAGGCATTTAATACTATATATCACTAACATATATACCAAAAAGATTCAAAAAAATTTTTGAACTCATATACACCCATGTATATATCAATATATAGTAGTATCTCCAAGTATAGACCAATACAAAATGGCTCAGAAAATTCGGCGTTACAACTATCATCTTTGTCATGGTCAAACATCTTTGCGTCTACTTCTTCTATCTTTGAAAAACATTGTGACTCATCAACTTGATTGTTAAATGTTTATCAAAGTGTACATATATAAGTAGATGTTCATGAATAACTTATGTAGTTGTATATGTTGATTGTTTCAAGTGGATGAACATATTATATTAGTGGAGAGTTCTAATATGGTACTAAAGAGTATATAAGTCGATACTTCTACTCTAGTGTTAAGTGAAGATAAAAGTGAACTAGGGTGATGTTTGAAATCACTTCATTAAGACTAAATTAATAGATGGAGTAGAGAACGGCAAACGTAAATATTGTCATAAGATATTGGCCAAGAGTTAAGTTGCAACCTCTTATTTAAAGAGACATATGGATATATGTAATAGAAAAAGATCGTATCAGTAGATCAAACAATTTTGATCCTTAACTTAATGAGATGGATGACTGCTACAACTTATGACACAACTTGATTAAGGTTTTTGATAGCTAGTATGGTCATTAATGATGAACTTCCACTCACTATAGATGATAATAAAAGATTTAGGATGTTACTTACCTTACTCCAACCATCTTTCAAGATCCCAACTTGGAATACCTTTAAGAAAAACATTTTAAAGATATGCAAGGATCAAAAGAAAGAAATATTAAAAATATTGTTGATTATTAAAGGATGGGTTAGCATCACAATAAATATGTGGACAGTCAATAAATAAAAGAAGGGTTATATAGCAGTGACAACACATTATATTGACAATGATTGTACTTTGCACAATAGACTACTGAGGTATTATGTTCTCATATATTTTTTGATTATATTATATTTGTAAATGGTAGGTTCATTTATGTGCCAATACCATATACAAGTGAAAGGTTGACAACTATATTGATCTAGTGTTTAATGGATTAGAATATCAACACTGAGCTATCTACTATAACACTCGACAATTATAGAATGAATGATGCGATGATTGAAAAGATGAAGAATAAGTTACAGGTTGGGAGCTTGTTAGTTGGTGGGAGGTTGTTCCATATGTGTTATTTTGTGCATATTCTGAATTTGATAGTGAAGGACGAGTTAGAGATGATAAATGAAGTGGTAAAGTGAATATAGGATAGTGTAGTATATTGGAGTGCAACACCCAAAAGAGTTGAAAATTTTGAAGAAACTGCATGACTACTATGCATTATTAGATAGACAAAGAAGTTGGTATTAGATTGTCCTACTAAATGGAACTTAGCCTTTAAGATGTTAGAGTTGACAATCCTATATGTTGAGGTGTTTACCATACTAAGACAAAAAGATTTTTAGTACACTTGTCTGCTTACAGAAAAGCAATAGGCGTTAGGTAAAGAACTTTGTGTGAAGTTAGAAATATTTTATACTACTACTCAATTGTTCTCCGGAACAAAATAACCAACTTTACACAGTTGCTTTAGCATTATATGTTAGTTCAAGAAAGTTTTATCTAATTGGATATTTGATTCCAATTAGGTGATCTAGGTTATGCAAAGTAGATGATAGAGAAGCTCAATTCTTACTGGTATATGGACAAATATATTATGGTAGTCATTTTTGTATTATACTTAGGATACAAGATGAAGGGGGTTTATTTTTATTATGACATCGTATGATGATAAGGCTTAAGAGCATGTTGATGTTATTAAACTAATGTTATTAAACTATTTTGGGATGGTTTGTTTAATGATTATCAACTAAGATTGAATAAAAATCAGGATCATTATAGTTTAGGCTGTTCAACTTTGACTTCATGTTTTGGTTCAACTTTTTTTAAAAATAGTGTGAAACCCTTATTTGCAAAATTCATGAGCGAGAAAAGTTCTATAACTTCTTACAATATAATGGAGTTTAATAAATATTTGATGGTAGATTGTGTAATCAAAGTTGAAGGTGTGGAATTCGATGTATTACTATGGTAGAAAAACCATGGAAATGATTTTTCGATCATACAAGTAATTGCGCAAGACCTTTTAATAATTCTAACATCTACTATTACTTCATAGTCTACTTTTAGTACCTGTGGTCAGGTTATTAGTCCTTATCGTGCTCGATTTCATCCTAGTACTATGGAAGCCCTTATGTGTGCCCAAAATTGGTTGGGTGATGATGATATAGAGGATAAACTATATTTTTTATGATATATCAATTTTATCTATCTTTTACGATATTATCTTATCTTTTTAATTTTTATATTAATAACTAATATGAAGGAGACCAGTCATTCAACTAAAAAATATTTCGAAAAATATTCTAAAATGAAGGTATATTTAATTGTTTATTATCATGTGTTTAATATTCATTTAATGCAATTATTACATTATTAGGTATAATTTACATAATAATGTTTCTAGATGGAGATGAAGTAGTGCGAGCTATTGATGATCCTGATTATAAAGATTAGCCATTCACTTTTCTCTACTAGGGTTTGTTATCTATAATCTTTGTTTTTGGAATCACTTATTTTTCTTATGATTGCTTTATTTTTTTTTATACAATTGAAGACATAAGTATTTACATGTGTATTTTTTGTAGGTTCTAAACTGCTGTCTCTACTTGTTTATTATACTCAACTTCAATATATGCTCTTCAATCTCCACTCTTTAATATTAATTGATAATTTTATTTTAACTTTTTATAAATTGTAACATTAAAAATTTTGGATTATATTAGCACGATGAGACTATTTTGTTTTGAAAATAAAATGATTTCGTAGCATTACTGTTTATTTTTAAAAAATTTAAAAATAGATTGATAATGAATATGAGATGACCAAAGTCTAGAGAGAATAAGTCTCCTACTTCAAAACTAAGCCAATAACGACGACGTTGTAAGCACACATTGTTACAAAATTAAAAAACAAGATACAAACGACAGCGTTGCACTAGAAGAGGGATATCTTCTTGCACGTTAACGTTGTAATTGATATGACAATATTGCATTCGAGGATGTCAATAGATTCAACATCATTTTACGTAAGGGGTAAAAAACACCCCCCGTCTCAAGCTCACGACTCTTTGTTTTTCCTAATTAGGGTTAAGAAAATATCAAATGGCGATCATACTCTGCGTGTTTTCAGTAACCAAAAGTAAGAATCTACGTTATGGTAGCTTGCATCTTTTTCATCTTATTTTAATCATTTTCCACCCTCGCTAGGCTTGGAATTCATCGAGGATCCTCTAATTCCTTTCTTTCCATAACTCTTGAGAGGTTATAGAAAGAAGTAACACCTTCTGCCTCTAGAGAGAAGTGGCAACTTGTGCTTTAGTAAGGATAGTAACTATCTTCATTAGGGAATTCGATAGTTCAGTCCAATAGAAAAATTCTCTAGTCAAGTTCTATATTGAATTAGAAAAAAGGCAGGGAAAGAACCGCTGATCCTTTGTGTCTAAATCTTCTTTGCATAGACAATAAATCCCTTCCAGTTTATCATGTAATGAAGCCTATCCATTATAGCAATTCTATTTTTAACCATTAACCATAGAAAACAAGTCGTGATAGGTCTTAGAAAATTATTCCATATTAATCTAACCTAAGTCTCATCTTGATTTGAATTGTAGATTTATTGTCTATAGGTTTTGCTAGAAAAACTCTTAATAGGTACTTCAAGCTAAATAAATGTCCTAAGAATTAGGATCAGAAGAGTAGGAAGGTTTCACCTTCTGAATTGCTTGTGAAAAATGTAGCCATTCATTGTGGTTGACAAGTACAATAACTTTCGCTTTATAATCCAACCCTACAAACATTAAGATAGCATTGAGGTTTTAGGATAGGGGACCAAAACCAATCAAATTATCATGCTGTAAGAAAGTAGATTTCCCATCTCCTATTTTACAGCAAACTTCATTTACAACTTTATTCCTTTTCTTCAAAAGTTGATTAAGAAGCCAAGAGAAGGATGATTTAGGGGAAAGAGGCCATAAACTATTCCTTTTTAAAAATAACTATGAAGCCATCTCAACCAAAGAGAATGTTTATCTTGAATCACTCTCCAAATTCTTTTAATCAAAAAGGTATTATTGGCTACCCTTATAGAGAATAGAGATGATACCCCGACACTCCTTTCTCTTTGGGTTTACACAAATTATCCTATTTAACTTTTTCCATTTGGCTTTACCCTATAGAAATTCTCTCACCAATTTCTCAATGGATTTGACCAATTTCTTAGCAAAAGGAAAGTGAGTACTCCAATATAAGTAAAGGGAGCATAAGATAGATTTAATTAACTGAACTTTAATTCTAAAGGAAAGAAATATATTTTTCCATTTGCTGATTCTCTTTTGAATTATTTCAATGAGTGGTAAACATCATTGAAGGATAGTCATTTAGTAGTTATAAGAAGACCAAGATATTTCAAAGGCGGGGAAGTCCTTTTCATTCTTGTAAGGTAGGAGATAGAGTCCTACGTAGATTCTGCAGTTGTTGAAAGGATAAAATGACTTTTATTAAGATTCACCTTAAGACCTGACATCTTAGAAAACCCATTGAGAGTATCAATCAATAGCTTAACAAATTTAGGATGAACTTTAGAGAAGAGAATTAGGTCATGTGCAAAGTAAAGATGAGTAAGAGAAATTCTTCTTCATTTAGAATGGAACTTGAACTTAGGATTATGGGAGACATTGATCTTCAATATTTGAGAGAGCACTTCCATACATAAAATAAAGAGATAGGGGGACAAAGGGTCTCCCTGTCTGATTCCTTTCTTACTTTTAATAAAACTAGAAGGGGTGCCATTAATCAGAACACAATAGGTAGTAGTAGAGGCCCAAGTCTTAATCCAGTTGACAAAGATATCAGGGAAGCTAAAAGCCTTAAGAACTTGGAAGAGGAAGGACTAGCTAATAGAATCAAAAACTTTATTGAAACCAATCTTAATCGCATAGTTTAGGGGAGAGTTCCTTCTAGTATAACCTTTAAGAGGTTCCTGAGCAATAAGAATGTTATCACCAATGCTCTTATCCTTTATAAAGGCATTTTAATGCTCACTGATTATGAGACTAAGAATTGCCTTTAGTTGATGTGCCAAAATCTTAGCAATAATTTTGTAAATGAAGTTTGTGTAAGCTATTGGACTGAAATCACCAAAAGAAAAGAGGTTAGAGATTTTAGGAATTAAACAGAGACAGGTTTTATTAAACTCCTTTAGGATGACCCCCTTTTCAAAAAACTCATGAATGGCCTCTCTAGCCATAGGTCCAATAATAGATCAGGTCTTTAAAAAAAAACATAGTGGCATTGATATCATCATCAAAGATAGGTTTCACCAGCTCCCAAGAGGCTTTAGGAGATATTCTATTGGGAATAAGAGATTGGAGAGAGTCTATAAAGGTAGGTGAATCAATGTCTAAACCTAAAAGCCACTATAGAAATTGACCGCCTCCTCTATTATACTTGACTTATTAGAAAGGAGTCTCCCATCCATATTGGTTATAGAGCAAATTTTATTAACATTTCTCCTGTATGATAAGGAACTGAAAAAGAACTTGGAAGCTCAACCCCCCTCCTTAAGCCAATTAATACAAGCCCTCTGTTAGATGAGTGAAGAATGATCTAAGGTGACTTTTAAATAGGCTTCCAATTCTAACTTCTCCTTCTAAATAAGATTAGGATCTCTGGGAATAAGAGAAAATAAAAAATGAATTGCAACTAATCTTTCATTGGCAACATTAACAACTGTTTGAATGCTAGGAGAGTGATATGCTTTTAGTTTCTTCAATTATGTTTTAATATCTTTGAGTTTTTGGTAACAAATGAATTGACGAGAGCCTAGGACTTAAGCTGATAAACTCCTCAAAATTGCATCATTAAAACTATCTACTTTGACAAGATAGTTGTTCAATCTAATAGGATGATGAGTAGAGGGTCTCTGAAAAAGACCATCAATCATAATCAGAGTATGATATGAAAAAAGAGGATCAAAGAAAGAGGCCTTGCTATTGGTGAATTGGAAGAGCTAATCCCCATTTACTAGAGCTCTATTTGGTTTTTTCTGTCATCTATTTATTACTCGAAGTGTAGGAGTAGCCCTCTTATTTAAGATCTCTTACACCTAGATGATCCATACAGAGCTTTAGATCTTCTTTGTAATTTCTCAACTTCAATTTTTCGCTGCTTCAAATTTATAGATGGTAGAATTGAAATCATCAGAAATAATCCAGGGACCTGAAAAGGTATTTTGGACATTTCTTTAAAAGGACCATAGTCTAATCCTTTGGAACTTGTATTAAAATGATAGATAAAAGAGGAGTTGACTATTATTCCTTCCAAAAGGAAATGGACTTTTAGACACATCATCTAATCATTTGAAAACTTCTCTTCCACTTTGACAAAATTCTCGTTGTAGTTAATAATAATTTTGCGATAATGATGGCGCTAATGGTTAGAAAGAAAAGTCCAACAAGGATAAATTTTTTTCACCTTATTCATATTCTCAGATCCTATTTTTGTTTCGAGCATAGCTATGATAAGAGACCTATTCCTCTCGACAAAATCCCTTAAAACATTTAGTTTTTTCAGGTTGTTAATACCGTATACATTCTGTACTAACACTATCATATCACTATATTTTTTCCTTTAACACCTTTCCTCCTTCCACTTCTCTTAGTCCTCTTGCTAGTCACATTTTAAAAATCATTAGTTTCTGTTTCTCCATTCTTAAAGTCTAGAGTATTGATTGAGGAATTAGTAGATGAGGAAGTCACTTCCTCCTTATCAAAATATTCCGTTATACACACAGGGGGCTATATAGGAGTTGTTATTACTGCTACTTCTAGGTTTGCCTTCTCCCATGCATTTGAGTTGGTTGATGAAATGATTTTTTCATCACTTAATTCAAAAATTTCCTCTTATCTTTGCTGGGGATCTTTAGGACTAGTTGTTTCAAGCTCTAAACCTATTAGTTCAGTATAATCACCCTTAATAAGCACCTTACCTGTCGGTTCCCAGAACTTCCTTTGTGAAATGGTAGTAGGTTTCCAATTATAAGAAACATTAACCATATCTTTTTGCAGAGTGTTATCAATGCCAAGTCTCAAAACTAGAATACAATTAGGGAGCTCTTTTAATCTGTCCATATTGACACTTATCCTTACATAACCAATCCTATTTCTTCTTGCATTCTTGCAATGTTTTTGTCAATACATATAGGTCTACCTATGTAGCTAGCTAACGAGTTAAGAGCTTGTGTAGTTCAATACTCCAATGATATACTATGTAAATTGATCCAAATTTGCAAATTATGTACTTTAACATTTTCCAGCTTATTGTCAGGTTTCTATGATTGTAGGAATAACGAGGGGTTGAACAACATGCCAAGGACTCTCTTCCACTATTTTTTGTTGTAGCTTGGGTGGAAAAAGAGAAAAAAAATTAGGTTATCCTCTATAAATAGCAAATTTGTAACCTTCTACTCTTCCATGGATTAACTGTCCATTTTTATATGATAGGGAAAGGAGGTCTATGCTCCATAAAGAATCCTACCAGAAAGGATTCCTAAATTTTGGGTCCTGCCTTCAATGTCTCAATGTTTGAAGTAACCACTGTTTTGCCTTCAATTTCTTTTGGAGGATTGCAGTGAAGTATGATACCTGAGGGCTCCCCTAATACTTATTTCCACCTCTTATTCTATGGATGGCTTATTGAAGAAGTTTGTGGGATGGTGGAAGATGGATGTTGGTCTTTTTGAGTGGGTTGCTAGTTTGGTGATTGATTTTTTGTTTGAGGAAGATGTTGGTCAGATTATGGAGGTTTGGGGAGGGATTTATTAAATGAATGTACTTGTTTCTCTTTAGTTTGAACTTATTCATTTTAAAATTTTATGCACATTTAATATATGCATTTAAAAAAACTCATTTTCGTTAAGCAATTGTGTCAATTAAATGAATGTACTTATTTCTTATATATAATCTTTTGATTCACTCTATTTAAAATAAATTTAGTTTGAATTTATTCATTCCACAATTTATATACATTTAATATAATTTAAAAAAAAACTAATTTTGATTAAGCAATTGTGTTAATTAAATTAATGCACTTATTTCTCATAAATAATCTTTCGGTTCACTTTCTTTTATAATAAATTTAGTTTGAACTTATTCACTTCAAAATTTTATGTAAATTTAATATATATATTTAAAAAAACTCATTTTCATTAAGCAATTGTGTTAATTAAATGAATATTGCATTCTCATATATAATCTTTTAGTTCAATTTCTTTTATAATAAATTCATTTTGAACTTATTCATTTCAAAATTTTATGTACAATTAATATATAATTTTAAAAAAACTCTGTGTTAATTAAACGAATGTTGCATTTCTCATATATAACCTAAACGAATGTTGCATTTCTCATATAATCTTTTGGTTCTCTTTCTTTTATAATAAATTTAGTTTTCACTTATTTATTTTAACATAAAACTCATTTTATTAAGTAATTGAGTTAATTAAATGAATATTTCATTTCTAATAGATAATATTTTTGGTTTACTTTCTTTTATAATAAATTTAATTTGAATTTATTTTTTAAAAATATGATTTTAAAATTAAAAAAATCATATCAGCACTGAGCCTAAACAGACTTTAGGCAAAGCTTCATGCTCATTATTTTGAGGCCTTATTAGGCTTGAAATTTCCCTTGACCCCGACCCAACATACTTCCTCTTCAATTTTCCCATGAAGAAAGGTTGTTTTCACTTTTGTTTTTGACGTAACTCTACCTCATATTGAGCCACTAATAACATTATAATCTTTAATGCGTCTTTCCCTAAGACAAATAAAAATGTCTCTTTGTAATTGACACCATTTTTTTTTGATATAACACTTAGTACAAAGTTCGCCCTTATATCATTCAACATTGTCATTTTATAATTTTGAAAAAAATTGTCATTTAAGTCGCATTTGATTTTAAAAACCATTTACGCCCAACTTTGTTAGAACTTTTGGTAATTCAACAAGATTCCAAATTTTGTTATCTTTTATGGATTTTTTTGAATAAAGGTAATATATTCAAAAGACAAGGTGAAGCAAGAAGTTTACAAAATTGGATAATACAGGTCAAGGACCCCTAAAAAGGATCTAGTTGAGCAAGAATAGACACTAACTGATCAAAGTTACATAACTTCTTAAAGCTACTACAAGTTGGCAAGACTATGATGTAATAAGGCCTTCATCGAAGTTGTCTCATGTGATGTAATAAGACCATGAGGTCATTCTCTGACTAACAAGATGCTTATGCTTGTAAATGAATAGGTGTATTTGAAGCTGATTTTAAATTCTTATGGAAAGCTGTTGTGGTGTGGTAATAACAGATCTAAATATATGATTGTTCTGCTCCTACCTCCTGCCATATGCCAAATACAAGATAAGCTAAAGCTATACGTATTAAGCAGACATCACCTTCCTAGATTTTAATTCATCTTTGATGACATCATTCCATTTTTCAAACTTTATATAGTTTATGACTTGTGAAAATGAAACTAGAACTTTATTGATTATAGTATCAAAATCTGAATCTTGCAAATAAACTATATAATGATTCAAAATGGTTGACTTTTTTTCTCTTTGAGATCCTTTCAAAGGTACTTTTTCTTGTGGTTTATGTACTATAGGTGGTTGTGAGTTAGTTTTTTTGCTAGATATGTTCCTTCTTTCAATTATTGTTTAGTGTTATGTAAATTTTAATTAATTATTGGAATAATATTTGAGATGACTTTGGATGAAGAAGCATTTTCAGATAAAAAACATTTACATTTACTTTTTTGATATTCATTTTTTAATCCATTACTCCCATTATCTTCACCATTTTCAATGAATTTAGCATTTCCAATTTCCACAATTCTTTGATTATAATTTACACAATAATACTTAAGTCCTTTAGATTTCTTTGGATAACTTATAAAGTAACCAATTATTTTTCAAAAATCAAACTTCATTTCATGTGTATTATAAATCCTTACCTATGTTGGGCAACTCTAAACATCTAAATGTCTCAAACTAGGTCTCTTGATACTTCATAGGTTAAAAGAATTTTGGAACTACATTACTAGAGATCCTATTCAATAAATACATAGTACTTTTATTGGATACGTCTATAAAGATTTAGGTAGTGAAGAGTTACTCATCATACTCTTAACCATAACCAACAATATGCTATTAAACCTTTACATAACACTACTTTTTTAGGTGTACTTGATATAGTGTGTTATGCATATTCACCATATCTTTCAAGGAACTTTGCAAATGGACATGGATATTTTCATGAATCATCATATTTCCAATAGTATTAACCTCTTTTATCAAATCTTACAACTTTAACCTTTTAATTTAATTGCCTTTCAACCTTAATTACGTACACCTCAAAGAAATCCACTACTTGACATTTTTCCTTAAGAAATCTGTATAACCATATCATGAGAAGTTATTGATAAAGGTAATAAAATATTTTTTTCTTCACTAAAAAATGAAACATCAAAAGGTTTGCTAATATTAATGTATATAATCTTAAGAAGATGAGTGCTTCTTATTATTCCTTTCGTATTATATTTGGTTTGCTTTCCTTTAATTTAATCCACATATATACTTAGATTGACAAAATCTAAATTTGGAAGAATTTCATTCTTTACTAATCTTTCCTACTTTTTCTTAGATGCATGACCTAAGAGTATATGCCATAGGTAAGCAAGTTTTTCATTTAATGCACTGTGTTTAATTCAAAACTATCATGAATAGTAATCAAAGGTTTATCAAATTCATTATCAACTTTAACTTATATAAAACTTTAGCAAGAATAGCAAAACAAACAAATAAATAGTTCTTACATAAATTGAAACATCCATATCCAAAATCTTTTTAAACCTAATAACATTAAATTTTGAAACATAAATTAGGATATTAGAAATTAAAGGTACATAAAGACTTTTTAAAAGATCTAATTGATGACTGGAACTTATGATTACATGATAACTATGCCTTTAATTAGAGCCTTCATATGTTTTCTCTTAGAAAGAAAATTCTCATTTAGGTTTATAATTTGGATGGTAAAGAATCTCTACATCATATCGAAAATATGAGTAGTAGCACCAATATCAAGCTATTAAGAATTAAGAGTAACTTCATATAATTTTGATTTAAAATAAACAAAAATATGATATTTACATTTCCTTTTGATTTAAGTGTTAAGTTTCAGGTAATGTTTTTATTAGTGTCTTACTTTCTTACATTATTTACATTTATATGTCCCTTGTTCCTTTTGATTAGCTTATATAGAATTAGCATATGACTTCTTCTTCTTAAACTTGTTAGCTTTTACTTTTAGTCCTTTGCTAACTTATAAATGTACTAGGCTAATGGAACATTCCCTTGTTTCTTTAATCTTGCTTCCTCTTGAGTAAGCTTACTAGATTATTTACTAACATCCTACCTTTTCTTTATAATACTATAATTAATTTGAAAAGGTCTATATTTAGAATGGAGTGAGTTCAAAATAAGTTATACCATAAAAGAATCATCCATTATCAATCACAGTGTCTTTAACCTTACTATAGTATTAATCATCCCGATAGTGTAGTCTTGAATACTCACAATATAGTACTCTTCATTATCATATAGTACTCTTCATTATCATGAGTTTTGCCATAATGGTACTAGCAAGTGACTTGTCTATAAAATAAAAATATTATTCCATAAACTTCAAATATTCTCTTGCATTAGTTTTTGAAATAATTGTTTTAATTTTTTTGGTGATATTTATCTACATAAACATCATATTCATTCTATTAGATTGTTCCTATATCTTATAGTATGATTTTTCTCTCTCACTACTCATATCCATAAGAGTAGGATGTTGATCTTCTAATAGTTCCAAGTTAAGTTCCAAAACACTTACTGAAAATTAACTTGTTTACTCCATTTAGAGAAATTTAAACCAATGAAAACAGTAACAGATGAAACTTGTGAATGAAGAGAAATTATTCATATTTTCTTTTATTATATAGAATTTTATTTATGGATTCAAAATAGAAAATTAAAAAATATATAATTCCCTATGAGAGGATACTAAAATATATTAGCATAATTTAAATACTAATGACAATCAATTATAAATAAATAAATATTTAAATAATTTAAATATTTATAACCAACCATATATGTCATCTTTAGATATACAAGTGTATTTGATCAAAATAATGATTTACTCCCATTGTGTTTACTCTTTCATACAATAATTTAACTCACCTTTGGGTGAATCACAAGGCTATGAAATAGTATAAACATTATATTCCTTACGTTACTCATAGGCATTTCATCAAATAATATGGATAATTAACCTTTTATTTATTTACGCATGTCATCATCATAGTTTGACCATTTTTGTGACTAACAAATAATAAATATAAAATTTATGCATAAATAATAAGATTTACTTTCATATTATGCATTTATAAAACAATAATATGAAAACATGATAAATGCAATTAAAAATATTTTCCTTAAAGGTCACACTTCTTATTTCATGAATTGCTAAAAATTCTTCAAAATTTTCCTCTTATTACTTAAGTTATATTCAAAAGGGTGAATTTGTAATTTAGTTGACAAATACCTTAATTCATTAAGAGTGTCAAATATATAAATTTACAACTATAAAGTTATGAATACTAAAGAATAGCACAATTGTAACTATTAAAGTAGTCGCAAGATCGTAATTATAAAATCAGTGGAAGAATTGTAATTATAGAAACAAAGACAATCATAATCGTAATTTTAAAAGCAATGACAAAATAACAATTTTAATGCAATAACATTATTGTAATTATTAAAGGGTAGGCAAAACTATAAATATTCAAGTAAGGAAATAAAACAAGATTTTTTCAGTTATCCTTAACTTAGAGATGGGTCATATGGCATAAAGCTCTTCATCCAAAGAGCTTGATGTCAACTTGAACAAAAGAAAGCTTTAAAAAGGTTGATTATAGAGAAGAATGGGATCTTGAATAATAAGAATAATTTTTAAAAAATATATGAAAAAAGTATATGTTCAAAATGTATTAACATTATAGGGAAATAAATTTTATTCAACCCAAACAAGAATTAATAATAGAATGTAAAATATATAATTCTAAAAAATATATATAAGAATTAGATGAAACCAACATCTTGCAAACCCTTTTATGAGTAAATTGATTCTCTCCCTTGAATCCTTTTTTTTTTGGCAAAAGGTATGAATTGCCCCATAATATTTCCTAAAAAGTGTAAGTTAGTCCTTACTATTTTTTATAGTATCACGTTACACTATGATGTTTTTAGAATGATATTGATAGCATCCTAACTTTTTAAAAAATTAAGTTTTTGGTAATTTCTAGTATATGGGTCATCAATTTAGCCTATATGATGCCACAACTAAGAAATGTGGACCAGCCGATGGTGAGTGTCAAACTAACCAAAAATAGTTAACCTACTGAGAATATTAATGTAGCAAAGTAGAGTAGGATTATTTCCTTAGGGAATGTTGGTTTATCTCTTTTAAACAAATAAGTGTAAAAAAGTAATTTGGAAATTATGTTTAAAACTCAATATTAAAAATAACGAAATTGAACTGAATTGAAATTCAATAAAACAAATTTCTAGTTAAAGGAATTTATTTCTACCTTGACTTTTGCAATTTATCATTAATGCAAAAGTAATTCAACACATTCATGAATAAATTGGTTCTAGTTATTAAGAACATATCTATAATAACCAATCTTTCCTTACTTTGTATAGTAATCACAAACAGATCGAATAATGACCACCCTAATTGAAAGACAACCCTAGAGGTAGCTCGTAGGATTTAGCGTTTCGACAACCTTAAGATCTAGAAAGACGCAATTCTAACCAACAAACTCAACAGATAGTCTATTGCAATCAAATTAATTAATTCCACAATATAAATTAAACTTCTTGATGAGGAAATAAAATTATGTCAATTGCCACATATTAAAACCAACAAACAATTACAGATTTATCGTTTTAATTAGTACTTAATTTATTTTAGGATTATTAAATATATGCATCTATTCAATAAAACCTAAAACCATCATAAAATCAGTGAATTTAGGAAATAATTATGCATGATTGAATTCAATAAAACTTTTTTGATCTCAAAACTTATTTAGAATCAAGGCTTGAATATAATCCTCTAACTAAAATTAATAAATTAGTTACAAGCCATAAAGAAGCAAGAACTAAAACGTTCCATCCTAGAATTCCCCTTCCAGAACCTGAGTGGAGCCTTCTAAGCAACCCTACGGTAGCCCTCCATCAATATCTGACTCGATCGAAGGTTTCCGGCAAAGCCAAGCTGTTCAACTATTTAAACCTTTTATACTTTAATAATTAAAAGCCCGAAAAATAGTGGGAAATTTTTTATCATTTCATTGAAAATTTTGGCAGTATAACGACTGCTTATCTAAAATTCCCAAATTTTGAAAACCTACATAACACATTTTAAAACACTTATAATATTTCATATACCAACTCAACTTATGGAATGGGACCGTAGGTCTATATCGCAAGCAATCACAAAAATATAATTCTCAACATTTTAAAAAAACATCATAGATCAAAGCCATTGTAGTTCATTAAATAAAAGATATTTACAATTCTACAAACATTCACAAGATCACACTCTTTCCAAAATAATTTAAAATAGATCACAAGCATAGAAAAAATTACATAAGCACAATAACACCTGACGTATAACTAATCCTTTGGTAGAGTCCCAATTATTGCAGCACCTATACGCATATCTAAGGTGGTTTGCTTAAAAACATAAAAATAAGAGTAAGCTAAATGAACTCTGTGAGTGTTAATCAGTTTACTAAAAGATAAAATTTTCATAACTGTATGATTGAAATAGTTTCATACAACGATAAGGCTCATGGTAAAATATTTGTAGTAACAATTCTTTCGTGTATCATTTAATTTAGTAATAACATAACATTTCGTAAAGCACAATTTCGATTTGTCTAAAATACTATTTCGAAATTCTTTTTCAAAATTAAGCTTATAATATAAAAGTTTCCATTTTTCTTTTTTCCTTTTTCCTTAAACAATAAATAGTGATGGGAATAAGTTTTCTGAAAACTTTTATACTGAAAATAAGTTATCCACTAAAACTTGTACCGTATAGTTGTAACATCCCGGTCCCACATAACGGGTCGGATCCGGGAAACGGGTCTACGAGAAGACCAATTAGAGAAGTTAGGA
>JAOTAY010000002.1:13585789-13616593 GCA_025629805.1 Erythroxylum baracoense | reverse complement strand
TTCTTTGCATGTTCTTGGGTGATCAAGGAAGGGTTTGGTGTTTGCAACAACCCAAACAAGGAGAAGAAACAAGAAAGAAGGAGAAACAAAAGGTAAAAAGTTTTATATTTCATGTTCTTATATATATGTCTATGCATGCATGTATGATTCTGTTTTTTGGGGTTGTCATGGTATCAAAATCTAGATTGTGACACTTTTGCTGCATTCGCATGCATGTGATGCATGCATCCATATCAAACCTAACAATATATATTCACACAATTCTCAATTCTCATTTATTCATTCTTAATGCATTTTTCATATCCTTTGGATCACGTTTGCATTCATAAGAACACCTTTATTCTTCAGCAATTCTTAATTTTCTAATTTAGGTGCATTGGTATCAAACAATCATTTCCTTAAGTTATAACGTCAATTAATAACCCAAACTTATCAAACACTTAACCAACTAATCTAGCATCAAACTAGGTTCATTTTAAGCATCAATCAAGTCCAAATACACCAAAGTAAAGTAACCTATCCTTAGTTGGTTCAATAATCACACAAAACAGAAAATTTCATTTCCAAAGCATCGTCCATGATCGTGAAGGTCCTTCCCACGATCGTGGGATGAGAGAACCGAGTGTTCACTCTTAATTCTCCTTCAATTTCTCTAGATTTTTAACACATTCATATAAAATTCAAAACATCTTCTTAATAGTTCATCAAGTATACTTCAATTCCTCATCAATTTCCTCTCAATCCCAACTCAAAATCATTTATACAACAACTTATAAACTATTGTTTATCATACACTCAAAAACAGAACATGATTGTATCCATTTATTCATCAAATTCTAGCACATTTCAACATCAACATCATATACAATCCTTCATCATAATCTTTTTATTAAAGTATGCTATAAAGAACAACCCTTTACTTACCTGTTTAGCTCAAAAGCTTCCTCAATTCATCAAGTTAACCTAGCCCTCCAAGCTTCTAAGATCATCACAAGTTTAAGGTGGAATAGGTTGGGTTTTAGCAACAAGATGAAGACAACAAAATATTGGAGTGGTAAAGTGTAGAATTTCGGTAAACTCAAAGTTATGAGGGTTGGGTGTGAGTGTCAAAAAATGAGAGAAGAAGAAGAAGATAGCATGTAGCAAAAATGAAAGAGAAAATGGTTATGTCATGTGTGTGGGTGTCATAGGTTGTAGGTGTATGGTAAGTGTTATGACACTTGTCATGTAAAGAACCAAGCTACATGACTTCTACTTATGCTACCAAATGTCACTTAAATACTTAGTCCATTTGTCACTCAATCTCTAAGCCATTTATCATTCAAGCTCCAAGGCATTTGTCACCCAATTATCTAAGTCATTTGTCACTAAATCCTAATGTCACGTGTCACTTAATTCTACTTCCATGCGTCAGCTTATGTTGCTACTTGACATTTTTCCTAATCCAAATGTACATATTAATTCATCAATCTCCATATTGTATCAATAAATTTCAATTTACTAATTGTAATCCATCAAACCAAAATTCAAGCCATAAAAAATACACAATAATCATTTTAAATCTTTCATACCCCAGAATATGTTAATTAAGTGCATATAATATCCTTGCAATGTGTACGAAATCAAAATTCATATGAGTATGCTAATGATATGCATGTCATAAATTCTCAATGATAAAACTCATGTGACTCAATAGCCTACGACTCAAACCCTCAGTAATGTTTTGTAAACCAGCTATTACACTTCAGTTGGCTTTATTTTCTGATACAAAAACGTTAAACAAATACATTTAACCCCTAAATACATTTTCCAACCAAATACTCCATAAACCAAGTCAACATCATTACTTTCCACATACACTCCAAACACTAATTTTTCTCCAACTAATAACTTAACACTTTATTTAATCATTCCAATACCACAAATGCACGTAATAACCATCCTTAACCGTATTCACATGGTCATTACATCATAACCATAAATTTATACCAAAAATGCCTTTAAGGTTAAAATTAACATGTTTTATGCTAAACTTTTCCAGTTCAATTACATTTGATTTCTAATGCTTAAAACCAATCCAAATTCACTTCTATGACATTTTAATACACACATTTAAGCTATAAAGTTTCATTAACACATTTTTTACAAAATCATGCACTCTAGGACAATTTCAATCAAAATTAATTCCAAATCAATTCTTTTTTTAATTTCTTTACTTCATTAGCATCAAAATCATGCTATGAACATTATAAAACATCAAAGTAGAATTTTGGATCATAATACATTAAAACCCTAACCACGTCTAAAAACTCATCCAATCATTTCCATGGTTTGTCTTCCATTCTTTCATCAATAAACTAACTTCCTAATGCCATTCATTAATCTTAAATCATCAAATTACTACAAACACTTTAAGTAATAATCTCACCTTTGACTAAGTTTGACCAAAGCTCCATATTTTACTTTTCTTGATTTTTCTTCTCCCAATTGCTTCCAATGCAATCAAACCTTAATATTCATCAAAAGGGTGCAATTTACACCATCAAAACCAAATCAAAACTATAACACAACAAATCCTATTTTTCACCAAAACTAGTAAACGTACCTACCTACCCATTTTCTTCTTCCTCTTCAGTTGGATGGCTATGGAACCTTATTGGATGCTTGATTGGAGGTAGAAGAGCACGAAAAATGCTTTGGATCACTTCTCTATGGCCATAGCCGAACCTCTCTTCTCCTTTCTCTTTTCTTTTCTTTTTTCTCTCTCTTCCTTCCTTTCTCTCATCCAGGGCCAACGTTTCTCCTTGCTTGCTCTTCTTTTCCTCTTTTGTTTTGGACTCTGACATGACTTTCTCTCCATTCAATCTCACGGTTTATAGCAAAATGAAGCAAAATATCTTAAGTTTTTTTATACTCATTTAATGGATTCCACATGTCACCTTCCTATTGGTTCTCTTTTAATAACTCATCAATCCACTAACTTCTTGTAAGAATACCAAATTGCCCTTTGATGAATACAAAAGGACCAATTTGTCCTTTAATGTATACAAAAATAGCAAATTGCCCTTTAATGCATTTAATTCACCAACTAACCAAATTCAATTTCAAAAATATTTCACAACTGTCTTATCATCAAATTGACCATAAAATACTCAAATTAGTGTCAATACTTATTGATTGGATGTTTTAAAAAGACTTCGAATGGGTTTAAAATCCTCAATACCTATTGCTTTCCAAATAATGCATTTTAAGTCCTAAACTTTATGAACTTCCAAAATCCATCTGATTGAATTTATTTTCGATCCATTTCAATATCATTAGACTCTAATATCTATTTTGGGTATTTTTTAAAAAATTTTAAGGGTTGTGTCCCCAAAATTACTATTTTAGTGAAAATACTATTCACCTAGATTCACTATTTATCCAAAATATTATTCACTGAACTCATCCAAATTTCATTCAAAAGTATCACCTAAATCCTCAAAGCACATTTCAGGGCTTTTAAATCTCGTTTGGACTCATTCCGTAGCCTTTTAGAGTTTTCAGAAAATTTTTCAAGAAATTTTTAGTCAAGTTTGGAACCATTTCTAGCCTATCCATGATCTCCATTATAACCTCAATAATATATTTAAACGCTTAAATTACTCTAGTACACCATAAATAGAGCATACTTTATAAAATGCATGTATAGCATGTTACACAATACAATAATCGAACTAGGATATTACAAGAACAAATGAAAATTATAGAAAAGAAAAATTATTCTTACTAAAAAAGTTGAGAGAACACTAAAGTTGGAAAGCCAAAGGTGAAAACTGAACAACACCTAGCGTATGTACTATGCTCCAAAAATGTTTGGAATCGTAGGAGTTTTCTACATTTTTAGCTATTTTACTTCTTATCCAAATCTTCTAATAAAAGGAAATACCCTAATAGACTCCTAGTTGGAATAGAACTTCCGGATAACAAGGATTTACCAAAGTTGAATGATAAATATTGTCAATGAAAGGTTTAAGTCTATGACCATTTACTTTAAATATTTCTTACTCTCTAAACTTTCAATCTTAATAACACCATGGGGAGAAATATTTCTGACAAGATATGGTCCAGTCCATTAACTTACCAGCCATGAGTTTAAATTTTGAATTATAAAGTAAGACTTTTTGGCCTACCAAAAATTGTTTCCAATGTAAGAATTTTTCATGTACGTATTTGAAACTCTCTTTTATACATCCGAACATTGTCATATGCCTCCAACTATATTTCTTCCAACTTTTGGAGTTGTAAATTTCGCTCCTCTCCCACCGTCTAACCTTTAAAGTTACATTGCTTAACTGTCTAAAAAGCACGATGTTCCATTTCAATAAATAAATGACACATCTTATCGAAAACTAACCGATAAGGTGATATCCCAAGGGGTGTTTTATAAGTAGTATGGTAGGCCCATAATGCATCGTCTAAATGCAAGCTCCAATATTTACAGTTGGGATTGACTATTTTCTCGAAGATACTCTTTATTTCCCAGTTAGAGACTTTAACTTTCCCATTTGTTTGTCAGTGATAGGTGGTTGCTACATGATGGTGGACTTCATACTTGTGCATCAATGCTTCCACTGTGGGATTGGAAAAATGCGGACCCTGATCACTGATGATTGCTCTAGGTACCCCAAATCTACTAAAGATGTGAGATTTAAGAAATACTACAATAACTTTAAAATCATTAGTTCTAGTAGCTTTAGCTTCTACCTACTTCGAGACATAATCAAAAGCAAGCAAAATGTATAAAAAACCAAAAGAGCTAGGAAAAGGCCCTATAAAATCTATGCCCTACACATCAAATACTTCACAGACTGAAATAGGGGTTTGAGGCATTTCATTCCTTACAGATATATTTCCAACTCTTTGATGGTTTTCACAACCTTTTCAAAACAAGTAGGCATCCTTAAAGAAAGTCTTACAATAGAATCCACTATCCAAAATTTTGCTAACTGTACTTTTTAGACCAAAATGTCCACCACATGAATACTCATGGAAAAATGTAAGAATGAAATGAATTTCATCGTCAGGCACACACCTAAGATTAATCTGATATGAATTTATTTTCCACAAGTATGGTTCACCTTATATATAATACTTAGAGTCACTTTTAATCTTATTTTTCTACAAATTATTCAAATCCAGTGACTAGGAAATTCACTATATCAGTAAACCATGGTTCCTTACCTTCTTTACCTTGAACAAACCACAATTGCTCATCTGATAAGGACTCTAAAATTGGAAGGTCTCTTTTTCACACACTAGTCTGCTTAGATGATCAACCACAAATCCCTTACAGTCTTTGATCTTCCAATCAAATTCTTATAGTAGAAGGATCCATTGTATCAACCTGGGCTTCGACTCTTTGCTTTGAAAGAGGTATTTAAGAGGTACATGATCAAAATAACCCTTAATTTAGATTCTAATAAAGAAGACCTAAATTTCTTAAAAGAAAATACAATAGCTAAAAGCTCCTTGTCAGTAATGGTATAGTTGCACTGAGCAGGACTCAATGTCTTTGATGTGTAGTAGATAACATAGTTGTTTCTCTTGAATTTTTTCCCAAGTACAACCCCTACATTATAGTGACTCGCATCAAACATGAGTTCAAATGACAAATCCTAATTCGGAGGTTGTATGATTGGAGCAGACGTGAGCAATGCCTTCAATGTCTTAAAAGCATTTTGACACTCTTCACCAAATGCAAAAGGCACATCATTTTACAGCAATCTCAACAACGGTTGAGCAATCTTAGAAAAATCTTTTATGAATCTTCGGTAGAAACTTGCATGATAAGAAAACTACTAACCTCCCTAACATTAGTAGGATATGGTAAATTTGCAATTAAATTGACCTTGGCCTTATCTACCCTCTATACTCTTTGCTGAAACTACATAACCCAAAACTATTCCTTCTTTAATCATAAAATGGCATTTTTCATAATTAAGAACAAGGTTGGTGTCAATGCTACGTTGCAAAACCTTAGACAAGATATCAAGATAATGATTGAAATAATCACCATAGACAGTAAAATCATCCATAAAAATTTCAATACAGCTTTCAATTAAATCTGAGAAAAGACTCATAATACATCTTTGAAAAGTTCCAAGGGCCTTGCATAATCTAAAAGGCATATATCGATATGCAATGACGTCAAAATTTGGCGAGTGTCAAACCAATTAAAAATAATTAACCTACTTAGAATATTAATGTAGCAAATTGGAGTAGGGTCGTCTCTTTAGGTTTGGAGTGAGGTTCGAGGAGGATGTGATGTATACATATTGAAGGGTTAATCTGTTGTATGTCCACCAAGGTCCAACCAATGGCTGTTTTATAGTCCTTCAGCACTTGTATTAAATTCTCCTATTGCACTATAGTCAAATCATTGGCAATGATGATTGGTGGGCTCTCACCTTCTCCCAAATACACATACTTGATATGTGTAGGTAATGGTTTCAATTTGAGCTTAGGAGCCTATTAAACAAAAGTAAGAATTCTTTCAAAAATAGTGGATAATTGAATATAACTATTCACTGACATGTATTCTATCTCTTATATGGATGAAAGTGACATAATAACATCTTTAAGCTCAATCTCACTCTCTAACTCGACATCCCTATCTGTCAGATTGTTCCTTAAAACAACCTCCAACTTATCCTGCACCAAATCACTTTCAAAATGCTCTCGCACAATAGCATCAATCATGCTAACATGAAAAAAACAAAATCATGATCATTTGGGTGTTTCATGGCATATGGTATCTTAAAAGTGACAATTATGGTGGAGTACACAACATATGGAAGTTAGTTTAACTCTCAAACCCAATAGGTTACATACATCCAAAAATCTGATGATAGGAAATTAATGAATTTAATTACTATTTTTTATTTGGTTATTTTTAACTTCAAAAGGTAATGCTTTTAAGTTTAAGAATTAATGCCTATTTATTATAAAAAAGTAGACATATGATTTTTCACCTTATAAATATTAAAATATGAAAATAGTATATTTTGACATCTATATAAGTAGTAAGAAAGTAAGAAAAACTCATGTACTTGGTTGGCACCTGTTAAGAAATTTGTTAAGATATCTTATTAATTAATTTTAGGTATTATTTGTAATTAGAAATAGGTGGATATATTTGAAATTTCATTATGACAAAAAAATTTACCATGTGTGGGATTACTGAAGATAAGATAGCATGAAGGATAAAATCCTATAAAAGATAGGATTTATTTGGGATAACATCACCATGTCTTATTAAAGATAATGTGCAGAATTTTTGGTGATTTGGCAACTGTAATTTCAGTAATTCAAGTTATCTTTGGCAGCTGCAAATTTCATCTATTGTAGCTATCTTTAGTAGTAGATTTCGTGGGATTAATGTTATCCATGACTGCTGCGCTTTTTCCATGGTGAGTGAATTTTTGGACAGCTCTGTTAGTGTTTTTATGGGGGAAAAACTGGTTTTAAATATATCAATTTGTGCAGCTGCGTTTCTTTGTTTTTGTGTGGGCAATTATATGCTTCATTGAGTTATTCTTGGCAGCTGCGTTTCTGCATATGTGGGTGAATAATTGGACTACTGCTCTATCATTTTTTAGAGGAAAAATGTGCAGTAATTTTGTCAAGTGTGCAGCTATATTTTTGGGATATTTCAGTGGTAAAACATATATTCGACTAATGACTTTTTGGAGCTATCTTTGACAGCCTATTTAATAATCATATCTATCTAAGGTAGCTGGATATTTTCAGTGATTTTGTCTAGATTGGGCAGCTGCATTTTCCATCTATTGTGTAATTTTTTCTGGGCTGTCTTAGTATGTTTTTGGCTGAAAAAGTCTAACAATTTTTATGTGTTTTATAGCTCTATTAATTGTAATGTTTCGGTAATGAAACGTTTATTTGTTTGGTGATTTTTTTATTGTTGTGCATAGGATGTTTCAGTGACAATATCAAAGATTCATAGTAGATTTCTTGGTGGACGACTTCTCATTCTTTCGTTGAAGAATCTACATTGTTAGGGGAGTTGTTTTCTTGTCTCAAGTGTCTTTATTTATATCCTTATTGTTTAAATCACTTGAGTTGTTTAATTCTTATCTTTATTATTGAACATTGTTGAGAAAATTCTATTAAGGTTTGCACGAGGTGGTTGTGCTATTGGAAGTGGTTTACTTTCACGAGTTGTAAAAACGAGGAATAGTTTCAAGGGTTGGGTGAGTCGACTCTGTAATGCCTTGAGTAAAACTATTGTTGTTCCTTGGTGAAAGTGATTAAGTTAGGTGAGGGGCCCACAGACTTAAGCAAGGTGTACTTAATTGTGTTACCAAATCTTAGGTGTTGATTTGTTTATTTTACATTTATTTTTCTATTTTCATTTGTGCTAGAAAATCTATAGTTGCTGACACAGTTGCTTTATATTAAGCAACCACAGATACAATTCAAAACAACTGCAATTGAACCAGAATTTTTTGCGAAACTACATCTTTTCATATTTACAACACCTCTCATACATGTAACACCAAATTTCTTCCATATTTTCATTATACATCTAATTTTTATATGGGAAAAAACTTTCACTACCAAATAACTAGTTCGTGTTAGATTAATTTAATAATCATAAGTGTGGCTTATATTACTTTATTTAATTCTAATATAAAGTAAGCCCAAAATAATGGTTATTTTGTTAAAGGAAATTAGAGTCATTAGGATTATAAAATAAAGAAACCTTTCCCTCCCCTTTTAAGTTGAAGAAACATTTATAGATATCAAAAGACATACGTTATTGCACCATTGAAAAGAACGAAAAAAAGGAAGAAGGCGAGAGTGGATAATGTTTTTGTATAAAGAAGGGATTTGCTAACAAGAAGAGATTACATGAGTATGGATCAAGGTTAGTATTTTTCTCTTTTCTTTATAGCACTAATTTTAGGGTTTGAAGGTGTTAAATTAATTATGTCATAAATGTTTCTTGGGTGAATTCTATGCTTGTAATATTGCTTAGAATGTTAAAGTTTAATTTACATGTGTTATCAAAGCAGACTATGTCACTTTGATTTACATTAGAGTTAACCCTAAAATTATCAGCAGGGATCAATATTGCTTTGAGGTTATAGAAGATTATTTATTGTTTCATTCTAATCTCTTCAATAACTTTAAAGCAATATTAATCGCTACCGATAATTTTAAGGTTAATTCTAATGCAAATGTCATAACTTGGCTCTAATTTTAGGGACCATAATTGCGTTTAGGTGTTGAAACATCAAATTGATATTTACATGCATTAACTGAAGTTTGAATAGTAAAGTTGGAGAGAACAAAAGGTTAAAGAAAATTTTTAAGGACCACCATCAATACCTTTGGTTTTATGTTTCTAGAAAATGAAAAGTTAAAGAAAAGTCAAGGCTTTTATAGGACCCACCATTAAGACATTAGATTTGTGTTGCATTAATTGTTTGCTATGAAATCTGGAAAAGATGATTCCTATTGGTGGGCCTACCATGGAAGGCTTTAAAATGTTATAAAACATAACTGTCAATCTAATTGCAAGTTTCAAGAGTTGAGGGCCGATTTTTTTTAGGCTACACCTCTTCTTTCCTTTATATTCCTATAACAGTAGAGAACAGATAGAGAGAGATTAGGGATGACGTTGTAAGGAGTGGTTTTACATGAGCATCATAAGTGTTGTTATAAAGCAGAATTCTTTTGAGGTTAAAATGTATGAAAATTGTGACTCCTTTGTTGAAAAGTCTTTAAGCATATTTTATTGGGATTGACAGAAAAAAATTTGAAAATAAAAGATTGAAGATGATTAGTTATGTTTTGGTCCTTATAATTTTTGGATTATTATAATCTGGTAATAAAATTACAGTTTTGTCCCTAAAAGGTTTTTGGACTTTACAATGTCATCTTTCAACATTAAAGTTAAATTCCAAAATTCACATATACTTGCTAATTAAATGTTTACTATATAGAAAGCTTGTTAGTCACAAAAGTGACCTTGATTGAAAAGATATTTAGACATTTAATTATGCATTCTTTCAATTGTTCATGTTATATGATGCTAATAAATGACAAAACAGATAAACTAAACAATTGATATTACTAATTATAATGCTAGAGATCACCCAAAAGTGGATCATTGCTTATAATTAATAACATTAAAGAGACTTATCGACCTACTTAGTGAATATGTTTGTATATCCAAAGATAACATGCATACTAGCTTAAGTATGATTGATCGTCTATCAAAGTGTGTCTATATATATATGTTAGCATCAACATGGATTAAGGATATATGTTTAAGTATCACCTAAAGGTGGACTTAAATATATATATTAAAGTTTGTTAGTGGTTGAAGCTATTAATTATTCTCAAAGTATTAATGTGTGAGTTTGTTTTTATGTTTGCAGTTTCTAATAATTTGTTAGCTATAGGCAATGGTCTAATCAAGTTCAACGGGCTAAACTATGCCGATTGGTCTGAGCAAATCCAATTTCAATTGGGAATTATAGATAATGACCTAGCATTAGTTACAGAGAAGCCTGTAACCATTACTAAGACCAGTACCCAAGCTGAAAGGACATATTTTAAGGCTTGGGAAAGGTCTAATAGGTTGAGTCTAAACTTGATGCGATTAACAATGGCTGAAATTGTTTAAGTCATCAATGCCTTATACGAACAATGTAAGGGAATTCATGATAAAAATCAAAGAGTACTTATAATTAGACATAACTAACAAGTCTATTATAGGAAGCTTGATGAGTGAATTGATGACCAAAAAGTTTGAGTGGTCATAATCTATTCATGATCATGTAATAGGCATGTCAAATATGTGCAAAACTGAAATCAATGGGCATGGATGTGAGTGAATCCTTCCTAATATAGTTCATCATCAACTCACTTCCTCCTAAATTTGGTCAGTTCCAAGTGACTTACAACACTCTGAAGGAAAAATGGAACTTTCAAGAAATCAAGGCCATGTTGGTATAGTAGAAAGGGAGATTAAAGAAAATGAAGGAACACTATATTCACTTCACAGTACACAAAGAAGCTAGCAGCAGAAAGGAAAAGCCAGGAAAGAAGAGCAACAAGAAGTCAAAGCCCCAATGAAGGTTAATGAAGGCCAAATCTATAAAGAGCAGTGTTATTTCTTCTGCAAGAAAGTTGGTCACCTCAAGAAAGATTGCTTTAAGAGAAAGGCTTGATTCAAAAAGAAAGGTAAGTGCTATGTTTCAGTATGTTTGGAATTAAATCTTATTGAGGTGCCCAATAATACCTGGTGGTTAGATTCAGGTGCAACTACTCATGTGTCACATATCATGCAGGGATTTCTTTCGATCCAAACCATAAACGGAATTGAAGAGTTTCTATATATGGGTAACAGAATGAAGACACGAATAAAGGAATAGGGATGTACAGATTGATCTTAGACACTAGTTATACTATACATCTTGAAAAGTGTCTTCATGTCCCTGAATGTGTTAGAAATTTAGTTTCTATTAGTAAGTTGGATCAAATAGGTTTTAATTTCAATGTTGGAAATGGTGTTTTTTCTTTGTATAAACGGCAGTACTATTATGGTTCTGGTACATTAATAGATCGTTTATATCATTTCAACCTTGATGTTAATTATTTTGGATCCCTGTTTCATGTTGAACATAATATTGATAATAAACGTAGTGCACATAATAAACACTATGCTTACTTGTGACATCAAAGATTAGGCCATATATCTAGAGAAAAGGTGATTAGGTTAGTGACAAGTGAAATCTTACCTCAACTAGATCTTACTAATTGGGATGTGTGTGTGGATTGCATTAAAGGCAAGCAAACCAAACACATATTTAAGAATTCAGCCACAGGAAGTACTGAGTTACTTGAATTAATACACACTAATATATGTCATCCATTTTGGAGCAGTAAAAAGTATGTTATCACCTTTATTGATGACTATTCGTGTTATTGTTATCTCTATTTACTGTAAGAAAAGTCTCAATTAGTGGACATTCTTGAGGTGTTCATTAATGAGGTAAAAAGATAATTAGATAGAAAAGTAAAAATCGTAAGGTCTGATGGAGGTGGTGAATATTATGGTAAATATGATGGTAATGGATAATGTCTAGGTCCATTTACAAAATTTCTTCAAAGTCGGGAAATTTGTGCATAGTATACATTGCTCGGTACACCACAACAAAATGGTGTAGCTAAAAGACAGAATCATACTCTCATGGATATAGTTAGGAGTATTTTAAGTTACACGAATGTACATTTATCTTTATGGATGTATGTATTACAGACAACTATATATCTATTTAATAGGTCCTAGTAAAGCGATTCTTGTGACACCTTATGAATTGTAGACAGGTAGGAAACCTAGCTTGAGGCATCTGCATGTTTAGGGTTGCCCAGTCAAAATAAGGATTTATAATCCTCATGAAAGGAAAATTGATGCAAGAACCATTAATGGTTACTTCATTTGTTATCCAGAAAAGTCCAAATGGTACATATTTTATTATCCTAACCATGGTACAAGAATAGCTAGGTCTGGTAATGCTAGGTTCTTTGAAAATGGACAAATTAGTGGGAGTGGGGAACCATGAAAGGTGGATATTTAAGAGATTCAGGCGAAAAATCCTTCACCTAGTGTGTCTTCTCAAGTTGATGTTCCTCTTATTGTAACATATCGAAACAACAAGTTAATATTCCAATCCTACAAGAAGTAAATGTCAATAATGAACTAGTAAATAATGTGCAAGTCACAAATGATCAAGTGATACCATAAGAAATAGTATTGTGAAGGTCTATAAGGGAGAAAAGACCAACTATATCAAATGACTATGTGGTGTATTCACTTGAGCATGATTGTGACTTAAGCACTAATAAGGATCCAGTCTTATTTAAAGAAGCCATGAAATGTAATAATTCTGAAAAGTGGCTCAATGCTATGAAAGAAGAGTTAAAATCTATGGATGATAATCAAGTATGGGAATTAGTTGAGTTACCTGAAGGCTCAAAGCAAGTGGGCTGTAAATGGGTCTTTAAAACCAAAAGAGACTCGAAAGGTAATATGGAAAAGTACAAAGCCAGACTTGTAGCCAAAGGTTATACTCAAAAGGATGGCATTGACTTTAAAGAGACCTTCTCTCCAGTTTCAAAGAAGGACTCTTTAAGAATTTTTATGGCATTAGTAGCTCATTATGATTTAAAGCTTCACCAAATGGATGTAAAGACCACTTTTCTAAATGGTGACTTAGAAGAAGTTTATATGAACCAATCAGAAGATTTTATGACTACAGAAAAGGAAAATATGGTGTGTAAATTAAAGAAGTCAATATATCGTTTGAAACAAGCTTCTTGACAGTGGTATCTTAAATTCAATTATACCATTACCTTTTATGGTTTTGTAGAGGACACTGTTGATACATGTATCTATTTGAAGTTCAGTGGGAGCAAGCTCATTATTTTGATACTATATATTGATGATATTCTTTTAGCTGCTAATGATTTGGGCATGTTACATGATGTAAAGAAATTTCTCTTTAATAATTTTGAAATGAAAGATATGGGTGAGGCATCCTATGTGATTGGAATAGAAATATTCCATGACAGGACACAAGAATTGTTAGGGTTGTCTTAGAAAGGATATATCGGGAAAGTATTAAAGAGATTTAGGATGGAAAAATGCTCAGCAAGGGTAGTTCTAATTCAGAAAGGGGATAAATTTAGTGAAATGCAATGTACCAAGAATGATTTGGAATGAAAGGAAATGGAATCTATTCCCTATGCATCTGTAGTTGGGAGTTTGATGTATATTCAGACTGGTACTCGGCTAATATCAATTTTGCTGTTGAATGTTAGGTCGATATCAAAGTAATACCGGATTAGACCATTGGAAAGCTGCAAAGAAAGTTCTTAGGTATTTACAAGCCACTAAGGATTACATACTCACGTACAAGAAATCAGATCACTTAAAAGTGATTAGTTATTCAGATTTAGACTATGCTAGTTGTGTAGACTTAAGGAAATCTACCTTTGGTTATCTATTCAAACTAGCAGGACGGGTAATTTCTTAGAAGAGTGGAAAGTAGTTTGTCATTACTGCTTCCATTATAGAGGTTAAATTTGTGACATACTTTGAGGCTACTGTTCAAGACTTGTGGTTGCGGAACTTTGTCTTAGGGCTAGGTATTATAGACAGTATAGCTAGACCACTAAGAATTTATTGTGATAATTCCGCAACTGTCTTCTTCTCTAAAAATGGTAAATATTCTAAGGGTACTAAACATATGGATTTGACATACTTACCATTCAAAGAAGAAGTGCAAAAACATAAACTGTCAATTGAGCATATTTGAACTGATCTAATGGTAGCATATCTGTTAACTAAAGGATTACTGCTTAAAAAATTTACTGGATATGTTGAAAGGATGGGCATTATAGATAAGTCCTTGGTAGCATGAGATCATGTTATGTATGTAAATATGTTTGGATATTTGCTATTATTGTTTTGACTCTTATGAATTTAATTAATGTTATGTTTTTCTATTTGTTAGTAGTCACATTATGTTGTGTACACGTATTTTTTTATTGTGATGACAAATTATGTTTTGAAAAACATTAAAGTTGAGAATTACAGTGTTTCTCCATTATATTATTTTGAGTTGAAATAATTGTGTGATACATGGAAGGAATCGTGTCGTTAGATGACTTGTGACCGCCACGATCCTATTATTTCAATTCATTCAAGTTTGATGGCTTGACAGATTCAATATATGGTGCACACTTGTGTTGTTGGATCATCAAGTCATAACATGAGCCAAGCGGGAGATTGTTAGATTAATTTAATAATCATAAGTGTGACCTATATTACTTTATTTGATTCTAATATAAAGTAAGCCCAAAATAATGGTTATCAGGCTTGTTAAAGGAAATTAGAGTCATTAGGGTTATAAAATAAAGAAACCATTCCCTCTCCCTTCAAGTTGAAGAAACGTTTACAGATATCAAAAGACACACGTTCTTACACCATTGAAAAGAATGAAGAAAGGGAAGAAGGTGAGAGTGGATAAAGTTTTTGTGTAAAGAAGGGATTTGTTAACAAGAAGAGATTACACGAGTATGGATAAGGTTAGTATTTTTCTCTTTTCTTTATAGCACTAATTTTAAGGTTTGAAGGTGTTGAATTAATTGTGTCATAAATGTCTCTGGGGTAAATTCTATGCTTGTAATATTGCTTAGAATTTTAAAGTTTAATTTACTGCTGAAGGTAATAAAATACTAGAAATACAAGAGTTGCTTTTATATATTTTCGTACATGAGAACTGTATATACGATTTCTTAATCTGATTCTACTTACTAATGATTTGATTGGCTCTACTTTGCTTGTTTTATTGTTTAATTATGTTTTTGAATTCAGTAAAATAAATTGTTTGAGTTAGTTTCTTGTTTCTATTTTTTATTTTAGTTTTTTCATGTTTTCATAATTTATGAAAATAAAAAATCAGGTTTTATTTTCTTTTTCGTTTAATTTTGTTACTAACTAAATAAAAACTGTTTAGTTACTTAATAATAGATAGTAATAAGAATTAGATTATCAAATTTTAATTATTAATTTTATTTTATATTGTAATTAATTTAAAACTAAATTTTAAATAAAATAATTCTAAAAACAAAAAATTAAAATTTGATAATGATATTTTACATTGAAATTATCTTCAAATACATTAATTTTATATTTTCAAAAATATTCATTTATTAAACAAAATTACTTTAAAATTTTAATTTCTAATTTTTCACATAATGATATTTATTTTAAAAATTGAAACATATTTTAAAAATATATCTTATTTTATGAGTAAAATTTTTAACTTATTTATTCTTAAGAAAATATTATAAATTTACACGTCAATTAAAAGTAAGGAAATGATGCTTCTTCATATTTTGTTCTGTATTAAGATATATCATTCCATTAAATCAAGGCAATTAGTAACTTCAATTTCTTCCACAAGGCCGTTCGTCATTTGTTTATAGATAATTTCTCCAATACTTAGTAAGACAAACACAACTAGATAACAGTTAATATTGCTTTTTATTTATTTCCACTGTTTAGCCCTCGTTCAAACTGGCCAGTATCCTTTTCTTTTTACAATGCTTTTCACAATTTGTATTGTGTTTAGGTAGCGATGTCGAACTTCGTTGTTGTATTTTTTTAAAGAAATACGAAGCTTATAACTCGTATACCAGTTTATTAGGAAGAGATAGGATTTAATAATGAAAAAATCTTCATACAAATATGGTATAATAAGTAGAGAAAAGAAGAAATTTTTTCACATGTTTCGATTCTGCTTATGTTCAAAGAAAGAAAACTTTCATTATAATAATTTTAGTGGAATACACAATATATAGAAGGTGATGTATCTTCAAAACCTAATCACCCACACACACAAAATCATAATAGCTATTAATTAATTTAATTAACTTTCTTTCTTTCTCTAATTATAATTCTTTTTGGAACTTCAAATGTTGATGATTTCAAGTCTAAGAACTAAAGGCTATTTATAGGGGAAAAAAATTAGACATGTGGTTAGCCATCACATTATGCATTGACTTCCATATGAATAGTAAGAAATAATGGGAAAACATGTTCTTAGTTGGCACCTCACACGTACATACAACTCCAATTTTCTTCCATCATGATTGTACTCTATTTTCATACAAGACAATAGCTTCACCATCAAATTTCCATTTTAGCGTAAATGAAACTGCCAAATGACACATTATAAAAATAAAGAAATGATTCGGCATGTATGTATAAGCATTCTACTGAAACCCATATATAAAATTAGCATCTGGACACGTTTCTCAGGCCATGGTTCGTTCAACATTTAAATGTCCCGGCAAATGTGGGACGATGTTGGCTGAAGGAATGGGATAGAAGTTTGTTGAAATGTTGAGCCTATGGTATAATAGGAAAACCAAACCCTTACTAGCAAGCAATTTAGTTACACTAATAATTAACTTAAGTTTACGTCTTGAAGTAGTCATTCAACATATTGTCATGAAAATAACTATCCAGGCAGGAATTATTACATACTTTATCGATCTATTATTTTTATGTAATAAAATTGTATCTGATATATTAATGGGTGCAACCAAAAAAAATAAAAAGATTGAAGAATAACATTTGGGTGGGAAAAAGGACACTTGCAACTGTGTAAAATTTGCGACAGCGAGTCCAGACAGATTAGAATTTACAGCAAATTGAAGGAGGCTACAGCTACTAGTGTAATGGGCACAAGGTTTCGATTCGCATTAAATTGTTCTGCATGATGTCTTTGCTTCCCAAATGGGGTATGGGAGGTGACAAGGACCATTCGTGCTCTTGGATGTATATTAGCTAACACCATTTGGAATAGAAAACATGGGTCCACAAACGACATAAGCATATATATATATATATATATATATATATATATAGATGTATATGAGTGAGTAAATAGTAATAGAAACACCCCCCGCTTTAAATGCGGGGCGGACAATATAGTCAGCGACTTTCTCCAAGGACTATCTCCGCAGGACCCTCTAACAAGAGCATGATGTGAAAGCTCAGTCACAAACATACACGCACCCCTACACAAAAGCCACAAGCTCTTTTCCTTCTTTTTCTCTCTTTTATCTCTCGTCAAAGCAACGGATGCATGGGCTAGTATCCACATCCCTATATGCTCTCTTTAACTTCACAGCCATGGAAAGTGAAAAAAGCTGTAAGCGAACAGAATTACTAATCCTGCTGCAGCAGTCACAGTAGGACATGCACACAAATTTAAAACATATATATGCATATATCATATGGTCATCATAGCCTTATGATAGCTCCTTTGTCTTACTTTTGTTCTCTCTGGCTTAGCTTGTCAGCCGAAAAAGAGGGAAAAGAAGACGACTTTGAGAGAAGCGAAATGTTAGAAGTCTGTATAATTAAAGTTGCTACTTTATCTTTGGTATTAAAGTTGCTTTTGTTTGAGAAAATGCAATCATAAAGTAATCGATTACAAAATCATTCAATCACCTCTCACGTCAAACCATCTTTGGATGTTGTGTCAGGAAAAGTTCTGGCAATTCATTTATCACTGTCATTTTGAGGAATGGGCCTTGCCTTCATCTAACTTCTCTAGCTAGGTTTACCACCCTTTTCCCCTCCTCGAGAAGGAAAGATACATATGCGTTGCACACTCTCCTTCCTTCCTCTCTTTTCATCGTCAACATAATAGTATTCATTTGTCAACTTCAACCCCAGTAGTGGTACTACGTCTTTGTTTCTCAACTGTCAATGTTGTTTGTATGCCGTAAAAAAACAAAATTTGACCCACCAATTAATTCAAGAGATGTTCACATACTATTTATATATATAATAATGTAGATTTGTGCTATCCTGGTTAATTAGCATTTCGACAGTATATGTTAGAAGTCAGCTGTATAACTTGCTTAAAACAAATATCATTGCTTTCTTGAGGTAATAACATACAATTTATCACGTTAAACTTTGATTTATATTCGTATAATCTGACACGCTGCAAGATATTTGGGTTGCATATCCCAAGGGTGTAGGATTTTCTCTAAAATCAATAAAATTTAGAAAATAATTACCTAAATGGTGTTTTTAAATATATTTGAATTTAATGTATCTGCGAATAAAACCCGATTCTTGAAACACAATTTAAAAATTGGAGGTTCAGAAACCTTAATTTTCTATCAAAGCTTGTGTTCACAAATGGACACATACAAAAATGTTGATGGTGGAATTGATATGAATAATAATGTAAATTGTAACGGTGTTGGTGTTAGCAACAATCTTGTTTCTAGTGATGAAAAAAATGAAGAAGATGTATAGAGTCTAATTTCAGGCCATTAGAATTAGTTTCCATCAATTACAGAGGATATTTAAAATTTAGATGTCGATATACTGATCATTAATCAATTATTTCCGTTTAGAGAATCAGTCGGATTCATTTTATGAATTGAGGGTTGAACAACTCTTCTGGAGTAATGAAGATGCTCAATTGGTTATAAAGTGATATCACATATACTGCATGCTTGTTAGAAATATATAGAGGTTGAATCACTGGGAGGTGTGCATTACAAGAAAACCGATGAAGGTCGTCCTCGAATTTTGCCTGAAGTGAAGATCATGTCAAGAGACGACTGCAAATAATTATGGTAAGACAAATTACTTGATTATGGATTAGTTATGATCAATCACAAGATTATCCAAGTTATGAATTACTCTTCTTTACTAGTATCTACTTATGTATTCATGGCAATTAAATTAGACCTGTTAAATTTCATAATATCTCTTTTATGTTATAAAGAGTAATTAGTTATTATTTCTTCTTTTGCTTTGTTGCTCAGGAAAGTTCAATAAGTACAATCTGCAAGAAGAGCAAAGTAATGGTAATATTTCTAATTATTTAACATATAGGTTTGATATATATTGTAAACTTGGATCATATTTAACTCTTATCCCTTTATATAAAGATAATAAATTAATAATTGTTTAACTAATTTATAATGAGATTAAGTAGTATCTTTCCAAGTGAACCTTTTAACTACCTTTTGGTAGAGTGTGTGGAGTGTGGCGAAGTAGACAACTTCCAATCTCGTCGCTACTTGTTCGGCCTTATTCTTGGGTTGACCTCATACTTCACACATCCTCTCAACAAAGGATAACGTAACATTAGCATTATTATAACAAATTCAGCCTTAAAAGAGAAAAATGGTAGCCCGAACAACTGTTGAATGCTTCAACCTGGCTAGGTAAGAACTCCTTCGGGACTTGTAACGCCCAGTTATCGTGAAATTTTAAACATTGTGTGCAGATTTTTCTTTTGCAAAGTAGGGTTCCTGACACAAAATTGTTAGGCACATTATTTATGGTATATATTGGAAAATATTTCTTAAAAATGTTTTGTTCCCAGGATACACTCTACATGTAGATACACTACAACATATATGGATGCTTGTAAGTACAAGGGTGGTTGCAGAATGCAGAGAGTGCAAAACGGTGGGAAGGAGAGATTGATTGGGAATATTAGAGGGAAGCGTCGGTCTAAGGTGGGGAGTCTGGTTCACAGGACATTCTTTCGGTAGATACTGTGGCTTGGGTGTTATTTCACGCTCAAACTTATTCGATTGTCAAAGGGCATGTAAAACAAAGCACTAAAAATTATCTGGACCCCATGACATTTCATTTTATTCACTTCTCCACTACTATACTCTTTGACTACTACCCTACAACTTGTACCTTTACCACTGTAATGGCTTGGAATTAGAGCCCATTGACGCCTACAATTCAGAGACTTAGCCAGTAGACAGCAAGCAATACAGACTACGAGCTGGACCACCTCCATTTAAAGCATGCCTCTTTTCATTTAATTCCAATCTTCCTTTTCTTGATCATCATCATCACACATCCACATACATTCACAATGTACTTTATGCATAAACCACAAATATAAGTTTTTTTACGGAAACCAATTGTAATTATGAACAAACTAATTATAATTGGTGGTGATATGAAGTCACAAATATTTATTGGACAATGAACACCCTCAATTTCTTTATCCTTTTCTATACCAATGCTCAAACCTGTTTTTTGGTCCGTTATTAAGGAAATCCGAAGTTTCTAAAGCCATTCTCGCATAAATTGTTAAGAAATGATAGTGATAATTTTATCAAAAAAAGTAAAAATTAAAGACACGTTCAATTTGTTTGCTGGGAATCTTTCGATAGATGCTCTACTTCTTTTACAAATTACAACTGATGAAGATAAAATGTTTTTTCTCTATACGTAACTCTTTTGTAAATGATATGTATTAATTAAGGTTAAAGCGGTAAAAGTCATGAAAATCATCGTAAGCTTCAAGCCTCTTTGATGTGAAAGAGAATGAGGATGCAACCGGAGCTGATGCAAAACTTTATTAGCTCTGATCAACGCGTATCGTCTGTATTTATTTTATCCAAATACTTATTATTGAAGTGATCATCGACTCATAACCCGTCTACTAAGAATCATCAAAACTTGTCGTCCAACATTCATTAACATAACTAAAATATTGGCATACGTTTTCAACTCACTAATGTTTTTGAACGATAAATATCCAAGAGGAGTGCATAATCAAAGCTAGCTTAGCTAGCTTTCTTTCTATACCTGCAGTAGCTAATTAATGGAGCTTAATTCTAAGTTCTAAGGACAAGTGAAACAAGAATGCATTGCAACCTAAATTATTTGGTGTACCTCATCCATGTTTTCGTATACACGTGGTCAAACACTTGCGTTAGAATTGAGAGAGACAAAACGCCTATAAGACCTAGATTAAGCAATAGCTTAAAGAGAACTCCTGCTTTGGAATTGACCCCGCTTTCTGCTTCCGCATTAATTTGCACCACCTCCAAAAACCCATAGAAAAAGAAGAAACAAAATGCGATTTCTTCTTCTAAGTATCTTTGAATTAAACAAAACAGTCGGTCTACGACCACCACTTTTTACTTCTTCACATAACTGGTAACCCCAAGACCCTTTATTCTCATTTCTGCTTTGTTTTTTTTCTTATTTATTTCGGAATTAGGACAATTTCATTTAGATGAATTTTTATGTTTATGGTGATTGTTACTCGACCAATAAAATATATTTCATCAGAGATAACAACAAATAGCTGTTGCTTGCATCCTAATTGTTACAAGTTGCAACGTCACTTTCTTCACCTTTCTATTGATTGTGCCAAAAAATAGTTAGGCCTATATCTTGTAAGGAAACACAAACTAACTTTTGAAATTTGGGGTTTATTAAGGTGATAACTTCTCATTCCCCAAATTAACTTTTGGAATTTGGGGTTTATTCTTACTTCATGAACTTCGTAATTTCCGTTTTAAATTGCTGTAATAAAATTATATTTATTATTAAATTCACTTTTTGTGTCATCAAAACATTACTTGTCAAAATAATGCATTCAGAAACAGAGGAAGGACAGCATTTAGTGTATCCCAGATTAGCATTTAATGCACCGTCCAGACACTACCTCTGGGTGGGTGATTCCTTTGGTCACACTGGGAAGGTGACATAGTAAAATCCCTGTTAGAAAATGACACCAGAGAGTTTCCCTATGCAGAACATGTTTGTTATCTTCAGGGTCAGCATTTAAAGAAACGGGTTTTTTCCCAATACCAGACTTAAGGATCCCAGTATAATACGAAGGTTAAATGATTTACGATTTAGCCTAGGTTTTTGGAAACTCTAGCATAGACATAGTCAATAAGCTAGAAGAAGTGTTTTGGACGGTCATATGGATGGATGAGATAATAAAATCCAATGTGCCAGACAAGCTTGTTGAAAGATTGGAAAGGGAATATTTGGGAATATGAGGAATAAGAAATGGCGAAGGTCATCTACAAGTAAGCAGAAGAATTAGGGTTTATGGTGAAATCAAACAAACAATAATAATGGAGTCTCTCGATCACCAAGGTCAATGGGTCTAACTTAATACCTATTATAATATTCCATATTCTCAGAGGCTAAGGAAACAATATTCTATACAGATATACACAGTACTTTATAACACGGACAGAACTCAGAAGTGATATACAAATATATCATATTTTTTTGTTTTTATGTTAGTAAGTACTAAAGGGAGTTGAGTGAAAGAAATAAAGAAAGAAAGAGGGTGTCTAGCGCAGAAGGTGGGGGGAAAATGAATCAGAAGAAAAAAGTTATTCTGTCTCTAATATCCCGTCGTCTCCGGGGATGGAAAACCCAAGTGATCATATAAATCTTTTTCTGAACATTTTATGACCTGTTGCTTTGACTATAGCGAGTGAGTAAGTGAAGAAGGTCTTTGTTTCTCTACCTTATTAGCTAGTGTCATTTTCCAAGATATACTACCCCTAGATATCCTCTTTCTTTTCTTTTCAATTCACTTTCTGAATTTCTTATATCTTTTGTGTTCTTTACGGTTTCCTTTTTGCTTGAGCATCACATACTTGTTTCGCTCTTTCTCTTCATCTCTCTTTCCTCAACATGTTTGTTTGCTGAAGAAGATTTTATGTTCATTACTCCTATACCTTTAAGCTATTAGCCATATCCTCTCCCTTTATTCTTGAAACAGAAACCAAGCTAGGCGTTCTTTGTAACCTTTTCAACTTTTCTTACACCAAAATCAAATCTATCTCTCACATTCATAGTTGCAAGCAAAAGATAAAAAAAAGATCCAACAAGACATGCCGGAGATGACTCCATTTGAAAATTTTCGTGTTCTCTAGTTTCCAGGGCAAATTTTGCCCCAGAAAAGCAACTATCAGGTAAAGGAAGCTAGGTAGTGAAAGATGCCCTTAGATGGGATTTTCGTCGAACCCTCTTCAAACCCACTTCCTGATCTTTCGTTACACATTAGTCCACCTAATAGTTCCTCGCTATCTTCAACTTGTGGCAGCATCAACGACAAAGCAGATGCATGCTACAATCTTCTGGGAAGACAAGACTCTTTCCACAAATCCGATTGCGTAAGCTCTATCAGAACAGATTCTCAGGCTTACACAGAGCTCTCTTTAGCACATCCATCAGGGAAAGCCCTCAACGGAGACATATCAAACAAAAAGAAGTTCACAGCCCGTGGAAACGAAGAACCACCACACATGGCTTACCGTCAACAAAATCACCTTCATCTTCGCCATTCTATCACTAACCTAAATCACATAAATCATGGGGTATCTCTGCTTGATGTATCGGATGGTTCAAAGCCAATAAAAGGGATTCCAGTCTTCCAAAACCGTTCGTTTCCTTTTATACCTTTTGAACATTCTAGAGACAGAAAAGATCCCAAGATGTGCTTCTATCCCTCTTCATCATTATGCTCCCCGAGTGTCTCGCACTCTTCATCAGCTTATAGAATTGGTGGAGGTATAGATCCCATGTCTATACTAAACTCAGGGCCGAGTCAGTCCGTGCCTGGTTACGATAAGTTAGCACCAACAGCAAGGTTTAATGGATTTCCAATGGAAGCTTTCAAATCGTACCAGTTGCACCACCACCAACACCAAAATCAGTATGGGGTTGGATCAGCTGAAGCTTCTCATGGATTTGTTAGATCAAGATTTTTGCCTAAGCATCAAACAAAGAGAAGTATGAGAGCACCAAGAATGCGATGGACAAGCAGCCTTCATGCTCGATTTGTTCATGCCGTTGAGCTTCTTGGTGGACATGAAAGTAAAGACAAGTTCTTTACCTTTTTAATTCTTTCTACTACTCTTTCCTTTTTTTCTTTTTTTTGGTTCAATTCATCTACTTATAATTAGGTTATAACAGTAGCTAGATTTCTGTGTGTGTGTATTTTATTTTTCTTTCCTTGTCCTTCTTCGGAATGGTTTAGGAGCTACTCCAAAGTCAGTTCTGGAACTCATGGATGTCAAAGATCTCACATTAGCTCATGTGAAAAGCCATTTACAGGTAAAACACAACTGAGATTCTCTTCCTTTCTGATCTCTCTTCCCCTTCTTCTTTTTACCAAAACGTTACACGGTATTATTGATGGGTCGTCAGATGGGTGTAATATGAAGAGGCCAAAGAAGGCAGTGATAGATGGATGGATCAATTACAGAAATAGTAAATAGAAGAGAAATGAGTCTGATACTTCTCAGACATCTCAGCTGGACAATTTTCTGCTTTATGAGAGAGAAAGAAGAGACAAAGACAAAAGTAGTCATCATTGCCCAATAATGCACTCCACATTACCACGTTATCAAACATCAACCTCGTGATTAATGACTAACCCAAAAAAATCTCAGGAGAGGGATATAGAGAGACAGAAAAAGTTCTAAGCATCTAAAAAATATATAACAATTTTCCTCTTCTAATGTTTATGTTTTTGAATGGTGATGACTCTTGACTCTTTTGCCAATGTTCCCCGATGACTTTGCAGATGTATCGAACTGTTAAATCTACTGATAAGCCAGCAGCCTCCTCAGGTAATTCGTATTGCTCGGTGATCTTCATTTCAATCCTTGTGTAAACTTTGTAAATTCATTTCAGATTACATGTTTTCATATTAATTACTTTGTAAACTTTTCTTTATTAAACCAATACGTTCTGTAGTTTATTTGAAGAACTAAATCGAATGTCCAAAGTCCTATCGCTATTAGAGATAAGCGCCGTAACAGTTCTCTCATATTCAAGTACATTATCTGAAGTACTAATATGGCATTCAAACATGCATAGACTGGAGGTAACATTTTGTGTTATCATGCCATGCCATGCATGCTTATCAGGGATTTTTCTGCTTTAAATTTCTTCAAGGACAATCAGATGAATGTGGGGATGAAGATACATTGCCAGTAGAAAGCACAAATGATCATGCCCTCCGTCGATCGACAGATACAGCAGGACCTTTAGATGGGTCAACGCAACAGGATATCGACGACTTATCCAGTGCTACTACTCTCTGGATTAACTCTTCCAGGTATATTGATGTATGTATGTATGAATGTATGTATCACAATAAATGTCATTACTCATCTTTTTTCTCTTTCTTTCTTGGCCTCTCTAGATATACAAATATTTCTTTGCATGTTAAAATATCAATACTGAGTTATTTATATCATATTAATATAAGGGAGATGAAATGAGTCACCCCTTCATCTCTATCATAAACTTGTATGTATTATCTTGGCATATAGCAAAGCCATCTTAGCTCATAAATACAATGCAAACCCCATGTCCCCCATTTCTTAAGAATAAAATAGATGTTCGAGACTGGCAGCTTTTACTTTCTTCCAATTTTTTTTTTTTTTGGGTTTCTTAACTGCTTTCTTTCTTTTTCTTTAACAATATCTTTCATTTGATGACATGAGAGATTTGTCCCTGGATGCGATATTACAAAAAGAAAAGCAACCATTACTTGCAATCAAACGCTAATTAGGCTTAAAGAAAAGCAACCACGGTTACACTTTTCTTTTTATCCGAAACCTTTTTAAGCCTACGCTCGCTGTTCTTTTTTGTATTATAATCCTCCTACTTTAGATTATATTCAATCCACCGGGATATTTTCCGAGTATTTTCTGTAATCAATTTGCTTAAGCACTTGCTTCCTTGTAGGTATTTGGTTCTTTCATCTCCTTTGTTTTCCTGCTTTCACTCAACCATACTACTTTATTGCATAAGATCTCAATGAACTTACAATCGGGATTTGAGATTTTCATGTAATTTTTTTTACTGACTTACTTGCCAAGGGAAAAAGTATGTGAAGCTGAACTCAATTAGGTTTCGTTTCAGTGCATGGTAGGAGGTTTTTACATATCTTATACCTAGCTACGTATTTCCTGCACCCTTCAGAAATCAATTAGTGGAGGATTGATCATTAAGTTATGGGTTTATCGGTGGATACTAGCTTGCTAGTAGTTTGATCGTTTAGCTATGGTGTGTTATTGTGATCTATCTCTTGGAAATTTGTAGTTGTATCAGATTCAACGAACACCAATTATCACCATGGATAGATGTAAATCATTGTAAGGCATAGTATATTTCATAATCAAGAACTAGAGCTAGGTTAGAAAAGTATTTCCTACTTTCGGAGAGAGTTAAGAGACTTTCATTGGAAATTACATTCGCAGCTGAATTGCTTCTTATATACAAATATAAACCTTTTCTACTCTAGTTGCAATTAGAACAATAAACTCTTCATATTCTATTGAGAGTGTTACCTCTTGCTCTAGTTTTGTTCCTCGCACCGATTACTGCTTGTATTGCCTAGCCAAAAGAATAAAGAAGTTAGTGAAACCAACAATGTGTTAATCACACCCAAGGACTAGAATGTTTACGCAGCCATGTACAAAAGGACCTCTCGATTGTCCCCACTCGGTTGATATGAATCTTCTTCTCCCTGCTTTAAATGATGATTTTCTTCTCCTAGCTCATGTTCAATTTCAAAGCAATCCTGATATCATTTTGGAAATCTATGCTCGGATATTCACAGTTTATCATTCAATGTTAAATCTGCCTGTTCTTCTCGTTAATTATCAAGATTTTGTGTTAAAGTTGCTTTTTCATTTGAAATAATCCCTGTAGCTTCTACGGATTAATCGATTTGAAAAATCACAGGAAAAATGTTGGCGATAATTGCTTAATCAAGGGCCTCATTTCATCTATGAGCTTAGATGATTTGAATGTGCATCTAACTAGCTAACCAAACTATGTATATTTTCTTAGTAGAGAGGTCTGGCCAGAATCAAAAGCCACTGACATGGACGGCAGTCAGCAAGTGATGTTCCAATTGCAAAATGGATCTAGACACCACAGAGAGGTACCGACCTAATCCATCACCACAACCCGTTAATCAGTTTTTAAATTTATTTATCATTAAGAATATGCTATGGATAACTTTTCTTACATTTAAACGAATCATGCACCTTGATAAAGTACAATAGGAACTTCTACTAGGGAAGAAATAATGAATCAGGTTTTAAAAATCACTGTAGGACTGCAATTCGACCGGGATGAAGAGCTGCAGGAATCCAAGCTTGGAGTTTACATTAGGTAGACCGGACTGGCAAGGCTGAGCCCTTCGTTAGTGATGCAATTCTTCCAGTTTCATCTGTTTCTTGCATTCGTTACTATTGCATATCAAGTTCTCCAAAGATATATATATCTTCCAACATCAGAGACGGATCATATATAGTTGAGCTGTTCTTATGTTGTGATTTAATTCAAGTCATGAAGATGAACAAGTGAAGAATAGAGAAAATAAGAGTGGAGGAGGACTGATGTTTGGTAATGAATTGGTTTTTCTCATGTGTCCTCATCTGTTATTTTTGGTTTAAAATACTGAATCACATATAATTCCAAGAGAGAGAGATGTGGAAAGAATCTTTTGGTTCTATGGTCTATTCAAAAGTGAAATTCAGCGATCAATATCAGAAGACAATGGGGCTGGCGAATACCCAATAACCAGACATGTCATTCTTCTATTTTTGATTGGTATCATTGTTTGTAATTTACTTGTAAAGCTCAAATTGGCTAATTAAACTGTCAATCATTTTGGTCTTGGAGAAAAGTTGTTTTGCTTTACTTACTGTGAGATGTGACTTATTAAGGCAAATGGACGTGAGCGGCATAAAAGTTATACAGGAAGGCAGGAACTACGATTGTGGTCCTTTTCCGAATTCCATGTTTTCTGACGCTTGCAAATTTAATGTATCTCGCTTTTAAGACGCAGCCCTAGTTTAGTAACACTTTTCTATGCCTCGTTGAAAGCAAACTCACAGTCGCTTTCAATTTGCTTAAACAAAAGTCAGAAACATGCGACGGAAAATTCATCATTCAGAGAAAACATATAAACATATTTCGTGTTTCTTTCCTTAATTTAGTTGTTTCTTTGCTTTGATTGAATATGTTTGACCCATAATCAGAAAATAACGCGATCCTCATGTGCCAATCAAGTGGAAAAAGAGTACTTCTTATCTAACCACAGCGACATCCTGTTCCTATTTCGTGAAAACTTCTTTTTCTCCAATACAATCTCTCATCATAAATTGAGCCAAATTCCACGTCTAACGTCGAAGATAATACTAGCAATTTGAAATACATGAACCACCTTCCAAGTTTACTTGCTTATTAATCAAATTGGCCTACTATAAGGATTTGAAATCAAAGCTTAATCTTATTTCTACAAATATTTCCATGTGATAGTTGCATATTTAGTTCTTAATAAAATTAGCAAATGATCTTCCATAAAAAATTATTGTATTTTATTACTTACAAGTCAATAAAAGGAATTAGAATTTTTTGTTAATTTAGCAAAGACTTATGCACTACAACAAACAGCGTTTTTAGTGATGATTTTAATCGTTGCTAAAGAAGGAACAATTGTCGCAATTCTTAATGTGCGATGATTTCATTTCGTTGCCCCAATCGTCGCCGAATCCCGGTAGCAAAATAACATCGGTGACGTTTAATAGAAGTTGTCGCGAAAATGTTTTAACGACAAAAACAATTCGTTCGAAAAATTTATTACCGACTATAGAAAGAAACGTCGGTAATAGTTATGTGCAACATTTCTTTTTGGTAGATAAAAGTCTTTTTCCATGAAATCTTATGCGTCGATATTTATTTTTAATGGCGATTTGATTTTGGTAGCAACAAGCTTTTAGCTACCAATTCTTGCTGTAGGGAAATGTTTTTAGAGACTTTTCTTAAACGTAGGTAAAAAGCTTGGTTGATGAAGTAGCTTTGGTTGCTAATATGGTTTTGTGATGATTTTTCTTTTGTAGCAAAAAAGATTTAGCTACGAAATGTTGGTTGTAGCAAATACTTTTACCGACGTTTTTTATACGTAGTGAATTAAGTTTTTGTGACGAATTTCATTTGGTAGCTAATAGTATTTAGTGACGAAATGTAACTTTTAATTTAATAATAATTATAATTTTTATAAACAAATTTATTGAAATTTATTATAATTTTTAAGAATTTTTTTAACGAATTATTTTTGATAGCTTGTATTATTTAGTAAAAAATTTTAATTTTTGAATTTATAACTATTATAATTGTTAAAAATGAATTTATTTTAATTTATTACAAATTTGAAGACATTTTTAATATTTTGCAAATAATCATAAATTGAAATTAAATAAACATATAAAATGGAATGCAATATATATAAAACAATATTTACATTATTTATAAACTAAGAGTTTGAATCTGAGTCACTAACACTAACATATGAAGAATCTAGCATTTGTTTAACCAATTTTTAAGGTTGTTAATTTCTTTTAGTTCCTGATTTAACTTGTGTTCTGTACATTTGTAATTTGTCTTCTGTACATTGTAATTTTGTCTTCAGTACTTGGTTCTCCTCTTGAAGCGCTGTCAACAATGCTGGTCGTAAAGAAGAGGCTTCAACAGGCTTAGGGTCATACCCAAGGCCTTTGATATAACCTAATCGTGTACCAAGGACATTGTTACAAATGTCATCGATATTGGGCTGATTTCTCTCAGCCAATGACATCTGCAACATCTCCTGCATCTTGTTCTACAATGTAAAGTAGAAAATGGAGTTAACTTAAAAATTATTAGTTAAGATTATATAGAAAATAAATTATAATATAAATTTATTTGTACTTACATAATTACTTTGTGTCTCTGCAGCCTTGCCTTTCCTTGAAGTGTGTGTGCTTGTACAGTGTGATCCGATCACACTATTGCCCTTGGAGTTGTGTTTGACTCTAAAATAATTAAAATAAAATTTAATCAATTAAAATTTATTATATTAAAAAATAGAATAACAAATTAAACACGTTACGCTTACTAATTCTTGTCGGACAATGATAAATGATCTAGAGCCAGTGTTATGCGAAGTCGTCATTTTTGTTATGTTGGCCTTAGCTTTCTGACACTTTTCCTAAATTAAGAGAATTAGTTATAAAATGCATAAATACAATTAATTGAAGGAAAATATGAATAGAAGAAAACAAACCTTAAACTGCGATGAAATCCAATTATCACACAATTTATTCCAATTTTCTTCAGTCTCCTTTTTCGGCACATGTCTCCTGATCTCTTCATTGGAAGGGAAAGACTGATAATATTTATGCAGTCGATAGCGGTAATCCTTCACCCTCTATTTTAGTAGTGAACCAATACTGCTTGAAACCTCAGGCTGCTCGATATCTACAATATTGAGCTTCATTTATGAAAACACGTATTAGATAAGTTATTAATTTAGTTAAGTAAAA
>JAOTAY010000002.1:13547893-13571478 GCA_025629805.1 Erythroxylum baracoense | reverse complement strand
TCTTATATATATGACAGTAGAGGAACTACCCCGCCATTCACAATGGCGGGTGCAAGGGCGCAGAAAAGGCTGCACCACCCACCCCGCCATTAAGAATGGCGGGGTGGAAGAGAGCCAGCATTATTGCTGGCTCTCGGTGCAGGGGCGTAGACCTCGCCATTAAGAATGGCGGTGTGGCCCCCCATCTCGCCAGTGAAGATGGCGGGATGGCCACGTGGTAAAGCCATCCCGCCATCCTGCATGGCGGGGTGGACATGTCCCTCCACGTGTTCCACCCTGTCAACGGCGACGGCGGGTTGGGTTACACCCTGCCAAATTTGACGGCGGGGTGTCCTACATCCATCCACCCCAACTTTTTTTCCCCACTTCACGGACTGAATTATTTTGTTATCACAGACTGAGAATTTAGCCGAGTTCTAGATATTGAAACCCAGAAAAATCGATGAACCCTAGAATTATTCTGGAGTTCTTAACATGTATTCGAGTATTGTTTCTGCTTGTTGCGATTACTGGTTTCTTGAAAAATAAAGCTTTTTGCTCCATGTTTATGTTCTTTTTCTGGAAATTTTGCCCATATGATTAAGGAAAATCAAATATGTAATTGCTCCCTGTTTTGTTTATGATTGGCTTTTGTGTATACTGTTTTACACAGGCGATTATCGTCCATCTGCAAAGCCAGTAATGAGGGAGTTGCCGATGACGAGGGCATCCCTCGACGTCACTCGCTGGTGTCGCTTTAGTCAGCCCACATAAGTATAATGGAGTACACCGGAGATGCGACAGACATCGCCGTGTAAAGGCAGACATCACCGTGGAGACCTAAGCCCGACGGTTTGTCACGGGCTAAGGAAGAAAACTAGTGGCTTCGCCACTAGTGTAGATGCTTAGAAGCAATAGCGACGCCTCTAAAGACAATAAACACTTCTAGAGAGACAGTGGCAGGGAGGCTGTAAGGAGTCGATGGCGAGCAGCGGTTGAGAAACGGGGGACGTTTTTAGAGAGACGATGGGCGTGTGTCTCACACGCACCCATCGTTTCTAGAGTGATGCTCACAGAAACCTAACTGCACACGCCAGATAGACTTCTCACCTTGTTTTTGATTTTAATGTTTTTAAAACCTTAATTTCAATTAAATTAATTTAATGGTGATTAAATTAGTTTATACTGTAAATAAAATTTAAAAGTCTTTTTTTAATTGTTTTCAAAGGGTTAATTTTATTAGGAATGCTTTGGAGTTTAGTTTAATTTTTCAGAGGTTAGATTATTAAATTAAATTAAATTATCCATTCAATTCCAAAATTAAAATAATTATTTTTCTTAATTTGATTAAGATTAATAATTATATTGATTCCTAATTATTTTTAGAAAAATGTCTTTTAAAATTAGAATTAATTATTTTCAATTAGATTGAAATTAATTAATTAGATTCCTTAAAATTAAGAAAAGTGTTTTCTTAACTAATTAAGAAAGATGTTTCCTAATTAAATTTATTTATTTCAATTTGATTGAAATAAATTAAATTTATGATTTATTTTTAGAGAATTATTATTCAATTTATTTAGAAATTGTTTCTTTATTTATGAATAATAAGTTTCTTGATTTTAGAAAAAGCATTTTTCTTAGTTAAATTTTGAAACGTGTTTTCATTTATTAATTAAGAAAAATGTGCGTTCTTTAAGTTTTAAATATAGTTTTCTAATTTATTAAAGAAAGTTTTTCTAATTAATTAGGAAATCAATATCTAAATAAATAATACAATGACTTTCTTAATTAAATTTAAAATTGTTTTATTTAATTTTGAAAGTGATTTCCTTTAATATTAGGAAGTACTTTTCTAATTAAGGAAAAGCAATTTCTAATGAAATTAGAAATATTAATTTCTAATTAGATTAGAAATAGTTCTATAATTGGATTAGAATACGTTACTTATATAATTTTTAAAAGGAGTTTTTCTCAACTATAATAAGTAAATACAATAATTTGTTGAAATTATTTTTAATTAAATTTGATTAAAGGAGTCAAGATAAATTGGAAATAATTTCCAATACGATTTGAAATTTTGTTTTCAAATCAAAATAAATTTCTATTTAGAATAAGAATTTAATTCATTTAGGAATCAATGAGTTTAATCTAATTAAATTTTTACAATTAGTTGAAAATATTATTTTAGATTATGGAGATCAATAACTAGAATCAAATGAAACTTGATATTTTATGCATATGATTTGATTATGAGTGCATAAGATGCATACTTTATTTATATGGTTGATATTTATATTAGATGTATGTTAAATTGTATGTTTTATATGTGTGAAAGTTTACATGCAATTTTGTATTTGATGAGACGAATGAAGTTAAAATCCCTAATTAGAATATTAATTATACGTTCAGAACGTGATTGTGCCTTCCATTGTTATAAGAATAAACCAGAGTTTTGTTTATTATAGGCTTGTTAAGCAAACTCAAAGCCGCTTTAACCCGAACATGTTTAATCTTGTAATAATGGGTTCTACTTGTTAAATTTATATGATTTGGACGAGCAAACTCATGATTACATGAATTTAGAGGCAGGGTTAGCAATAACATATTAGATATTTTTTCGCAAGAGTTGTCACCTAACATATCTAGAAGTCATATGATATGTGATTAATAAAGTTATTATCTACCTAATTTAAGTTTAGTTGGTTTATTAAGCAAACTCAAGATTAGCTATATTTGAATGGGATCCTAGCCCACTAGAAATATTAGAGTATTCTTTCCGAATAGTAGTGAGGGCTATTATTTCTAATAAAATAGTGGGAGTAACTAAATGCATGATTAAAGTTATAATCTTATTTGGTAGTCATGACATATAATTAATTACTTGTTTTGTTACATTTATATTATTTTCTGAGTAGAATTTAACTTGTTTAGTATAGTTGATACTAAGTTAGTGAACTCAATTTCTTAAACATAGGATATGTTTAAGAAGAGTTCTTAAAAGATTGGATAGAAAATTGTATGTCCATTATGTTATTATGCTATAATCCCTGCTCAAGATTCGGTGACAAAGTTTTAAAGATATGTCAAAATCATATAGATGACAAAATGTATTGATATTTTGAGTTGAATAATGTCTCATAAACTTTGATGATAACATGTAAGATGTATGTCAACACCATGATAGCAAAATGCAAAGGGTTGTAGGGTTAAAGCTAAAAGGTATAATACCTTTTTATAATTGTTCCACTTAATTTAGCCTACTAAAAGCATAATTGTGGACAACAATTAAAGGCTTTACTACAGTATGATAATAGTTTTCATAAGAAGAAAATGATTGCATGACTTTTTTTGCCTATATGTGATATGATAGAGATCATATGTATTTCTAATTCATGCTTATGAGTATTTGGTACTGAATTTAGATTCAACATTATTGTAATGTTCAATGTACGACTAAAAATAGATTGTTAAGTAAAAGTAGTTAATTCAATTTTATACAAATAGTTTTTATATGTTGGATCAAAGGAAACTTATGCTTAACATTAGTGGCAAGAATAAAAAGTTAGATAACCGAGATTATCCTTTTATGCTATATTGGTTAAATCAACACAATGAGAATGTTATGTTTTGAAAATCATAGCTAAAAGTAAGTTTCTGGTGATGATTTTTAAATTCATGACCAAATTTGAACCTTTCGCGACGATTTTTAAATTGGTCACCAAATGAGAACAAAATCGTCACCAAAGGTCCACATTTTGCTACATTTTTTAAAATCGTCGTAAAATCACCACAACAAAGTAGGAAAAAGACTACGTTTTTTTGGCTACGATTTTGAAATCGTAACTAAAGATTGATATTTGGCGATGATTTTAGAAATCGTAAAATCGTCTCCAAAAGGATAACTTTTAGTGACGTTTTTGAAAATAGTCGCTAAAAGGTTTACTTTTCGCGATAATTTTTAAAATCATCACCAAATATCGATATTTAGCTACAATTTTAGAAAAATAGTCACTAAAAGTTAATCTTTTGGCTACGATTTTATAAATTGTCGCTAAATATTATAACAAGGAAGACAATTGACTACGTTTTTTTGCTACGTTTAAAAATCATCACAAAAAATAAACTTTTAGTGACATTTTAATAATTGTCATCACATGAGGATCATTTGGCGACGATTTTCAAAAGTCGTCTTTAAAAGTTCAACATTTTACAACAAATTTTGAAATAATCGCTAAAAGTGGATCCTTTAGCGATGTTTTTGTCAAATAGGGAGGGAACTAAAATGTGATTAGCGCTTAAAACGAAAAGCTCTAAAAGCCTAAAGCACCCATCTCTCATCTGCTGTTTCTTTCCTCTTCCTCCATGAAAATGCCACACCCATGTCTCATCCTCTGCTTTCTTCTTTCCTCTTCCTCCATGAAAACAAAAGGTAGCTTTCGATCCATAATGTAGAGAGCTTCTGTTTGTACGTGCTTTTTTGTTTCTTTTTTTGATATCTGAACTTGGGTTGATGAAATGCATCTGGGTTTTGTTTTCTGGATCTCTTTGTTGTCCATGGAGTCGTAAAGGTGTCATCTTGAGTTTTTTCTGAATGAGTGTTTCTTTGTTTGTTATTTGCCTATAAGCTTATCTCATTTTTCGTCGTGGGTTTATTTTGAAGCTTGATTTCATTGTGAGCAAAGGCTTGCTTTTCTGTATCTGGCAAATGATATTCTGCAAACTCTGTCTCTCGGTCATTTTACTAGGTTAATTGTGAATTATGAGTTCTTTTTAATGGATTTGGTTCTTTTTATTTTAGGTTTCTAGGATTTGGATTTGGTAAATTTTGTGAGTTTTAGAATTTTGATGACATTGATTTCTAGGGTTAGGGTTGGTGATTTATTTCAGATCTGGGTTTGTGATTTATTCAGGGGGACAATTTTACATTATGGTTTGAGGGCAATGATCTTGTCAATACATGGCTAAATCCTTCAGTCTAAGGAACTTATTCAACTCCACAACCTTGGTTGAAGCCTTTTAATGGCATCTCTTTTATCTTAAATTTGCCGCTTAGTCTTCAAATGAGTTTAAAAGGTAAGCAGGTAACAGTTTTCACGATTTCTGATTGTTGGTTCAATAATTGGTATTTAACCAATCGTTTAGAACAGGGGTTCTAGGACTAACACAAATTAGATTTTTGGATCTGGCTTATTGAAGATTCTCATTTTGTTATCTTTCTTTAATATTCCATCTCGACAAGCCAATTGGTATTCTTTTTTCTTCATAGAGTTGGTTTTTACTTGACCTTTTATTTTCTTCCCGGTTGTTTCATCATATATTCCTCTCTATATTAGTCCTTTTAAGATTTATAAAGGCTACCTCAATATACTAGTTTACCATCTATCCTCACTTTACTGATTTACACCAATGTGGTGATTATGGAATGAAAGGCTTCTTTGTTACTCCTATTTTGGGATCTACCAATCTCTACAGGGTAAGAATTATTTATGTCTTCATAGACATGTTTGTTGCCTATTTTCTTTCCTTGGCTATCTTCTGAGATGCCTTCTTTTATATAGACATGGTATGCTATTGCTCGTTCATTTAACAAAAGATATTATTATTTTCTAAAAACTAGCAAAAATTTTAAAATAAAGAAGGGAAGGAATTACTAGCTTCTGTTTTATTTTTTCAAACATTTAGTTGTTATTAGCTATTTAGTTCTATGAGCCAGATGCATCATATGGTGGCATTATTATCTCATGATGCTCATGTAGTTAGATCGATTATTTTGAAGCGTGAATGATAATATGATGCAATGTGTAATAATTGCATGACTTATAAAGTTCTTTGCAATCATATTGTGGATTAAATGTGGTGAGGGCTGATGAATCCATGCTTGTATAGACTTTTATTAGGTGATATGCATCGGTACAAATTAGCTGATATTACCTTCCTTGCAATTTTGAGTTTCCTCTGCATAATCCAAAAGAATATTACCTCATGTTCATTGTGAAAGCCAGATTTGGAGTGGTATCACATTTGATTAGTATGCTCTCCTGATAAGTTGTTGATTTTGGTTGCATTTTGGTATAATCTTGATAACGTGACTTACAGAATAAAGAAAGGTTATTCTATGCTTTTATTTCATCATATCTTGAGGATCTGAATTTGAGTAACCATAAGTCATTCTTTGCTATTTGTTTTTTGATGGAACTTGTGTTTGCAGGCCACTTTTGAGTGTATTATGAAAACATATGAATTTTTGACACCCGATTTCTAAAGGGAAACACGCTTCACAAAGTTTCCTTTCCAAGAGCACACTGATCTATTTGAAAAGCCATCTAAAACCCTTATTCTTGAAGAAGCAGAAAGTAATGTGCTTTGATCGTATTATTCAAGATCCAAAGAGTAGCATTTCTTATTTCTTGATAGGTTCATGAGACTAAAGAGTGATTGTCCTATGTAAACTGATCATTATATTTATTGTTTTGTCTATAGAATTGTTAAAGTTGTAATTAAAATCTCGTATATGAAAAATATTCTTTTTGTTGATATACTTTAATGGTATTTTACTTTTCATAAACAATGCTTCAAATTATCAATCATTTTTGTATAATAAATTAACCATAAAAAATCTAAATATTATATATAATAATATAAATTAAAAAAGCCACAAATTATTATCATTAACATGGTATAATATTTCATTAAAACGTATATTAAAAATTTGATCATATTTTACAAACCACAGTTAAAAATATTTAGCTACATTTTCAAAAATGTAGCTAAAATATTTTGGCTACGTTTTCAGAAACGTAGCTAAATATTTTTAGCTACGTTTTTAAAATGTAGCTAAAAACTTTTGGCTATGTTTCTGAAAATATAGTTAATAATTTTTAGTTACGAAACATAAGCATAGTCAAAACGTATTGGCAACAATTTCCTCAAACGTTATTAATAATTTTTCGCTACGAAAATAAAACGTAAGGAAAAACTATTAGTGACCATTAGAGAAAAACATCACCTATAGTTTTTAACTAAGGGGATTTGGAGTCGTTTTTGGCTACGAAAATAAATCATCACTAATTACTATTAGCAATGATTTTGAGACTTTTAGTGACGAATTTTTTAGTAGCTAAATATGGTTTATGTTGTAGTGAGTCATAATTTAGGGACAGAGAGAAAGGGACTAATAGTAAAATTGTCCGGAATAGATAATTGAGGTTACATGGACATACACATTGATATATATATATTAGATATATATATATTGTCATTACTTCTTTTCTTTTTTATCGACAGGCATAAAGAGTCATATTTGAGGGACAAAGAGAAAGGGACTTATGGTAAAATTGTCCAGAACAGATAATTGAGGTTACATGAATATACACATTAAGGTGCCAAAAATGTTTTGCCTTTTCTAGCTTACCTCTATTTTTCAGACGGGGTTTTTCAGAGGTGGACATCGTCGATGGGTGAGGTTCAGCCCTTACCAAGCACCACTGTTGTCTTCTACTATGACAAGGCAAAGTAGAAGTTTGTTGAAAATATGCACAGATGGGTTTTAAGCTTTAGATTCTCTGTCTCAAATATTCTATTTTAACCATATTTTTGTTAAAAAGAATTTCATTTTATATATAAACAGACATAAAATGACATCACAGACATAAAACGATATCGTTTTGGGGTGAGAATAGGGTTAAAATAACATAATTGAAACAAAGGATTTGAACTTCTCATTTTAATCTTTGGTATATATCTGGTTTTTTTCAAGTATTTTTTGTGGGTACAAACTTTTAGAGATGGATTTTGTATATGGATATACAATTAAGTCTTTTTTTCCTTATATCAATCTTTTTGCAAATATGTTTTGCTCTTCTATTTTAGTTTTTCCCTCTCTTCTCTCTAAACATTTGTATTTAAAACAAGCATTTACTGGTTCTTTTTGTTACGTTTGATAATTAGTCAAGTGTTGAATGAGAACTGAAAGAAACCTACAATGACCTAATTATGGGAAGCATGTGTGGTAGGAAATTGAGGTCTTGCTTTGTCTAGGCATCAAAACAACGTGAATGAGCATTTGTATTGTTCACGGTCGTTCTTCTCTATAGATTAGGAAATCAACAACCCACCATGAACTAAACATGTCGGTGAGAAAAACGTTTGTCAAACTCTGTAGAACTCAATTTAAGTTTCTTAAAACTCAGTTTCTCTAAATTTATTAAAACTATCGAGTTTTTTATTCCAATAATAAGAATTATCACTACGAACTACTTTGTTTTCCAACATTTTAGAATTTCTGGTCAAAAGTAAATATATCACTATAAATTTTATAAATCATAGTCTAATGAAGTAATACAAAATGAAACATGGACTTTTCGATTATTAACTATGTTTATTTTAATCATGAATTATTAGAGATAACAAAGGGCCTATGAGGGTTCGAGATACTTGAGCTTGAGCCGGATCGGGCCTAACAACTAAAAGCCCCGCTTGACTTGGCCCAATTAGAGCTAATTTTTTTAAATTAACAATTAAAAATTAAAATGATATCGTTTTATTTGACTTTGACATTTAAAAGTTTTGTTCGATTCGGTTTAACCAAACCCCAAATTTTTAAAATTAAAATAAAAAATAATGTCATTTGATATTCAAATTGTAGATCAGGCCGAACCTTGGTAACTCAAACGTGAGCATGACGTGATGCCAAACCTAAATCTAGCTAATTGACTTCGTGCAAGCCTAGCTAGGCCAAGCTAAACTACCAAAGCTACAAGGTGCTTTTGGTAGCCAAAATCAATTTTAGTAAATAAGCAATGTTTATGTTTCGTACTAAAAAATCATTGGCTACTTTTGTTTTGGTAATCAGCAGCTAGTTGGATGTATTCAAATTTGCCTCAAAATGAAGAACACGTTGTTGCATGTTAATGCCCAAGTCATCATAATTAAACACACACTGCAACGACATCGTATCCTTGTTTGTTATGTTATTTTATATCTGAAACTTTCTTCACAGTATTGTTAGCGCTATCTTAGCTTCTGCATCGTCATCCAAACAATAACTGAAGAAGACGGATAATCTGAAGGAGAAGAAGGTCGGTCAATTACTAAAGATAAAGGCAACTTAAACGGTTTATTAAGGTTTTGGTCGAGGGTACAACTTCCATTATCGACTCTATTTTCAAAGCTTGGTAGTTGAGAGAGAGAGGCGCATGTGAGAAATGAGTGTGGTGGTGAACGGTCAAGAGAGTGAAAGAGGATATATACATAGATGTGGTGAGATACAGACAGAATTAGGGTTTTCGGGCAGTGAAGTAAGTGCTAAGTGTGTTTTATTTTGTTTGCGCCCCAATTCAAACTTCTTAGTTCCGGTGCGCTATGTACTCTGCTGGAAGGATTCAATCTTTATCAAGGGTTGCATTACCTGGTGAGAGTGGTAAAGAAAATGCTCCAGCCGACGCTTTCTTAAGAATCACGAGCACAGAATTATTGATGATGTTTGTATCGCAAACGTAGGGTGAGTTGCTTGATGAAATAAAAAATAGTAGGCATGAGGATGGGGCTATTCAGGAGTTAATTCGAACGTTAGAGTCCAACAATACTAAAATTGGGGCTTACGAATGGAAGGATGGGTTAATAAGAAGGAAGGGGCGCTTAGTAGTGGGTGATAATCAGACGCTTCGTCAGGTGGAAGGGAGCTGGAATGAGGTTAGTATTGATTTTGTGGAAGGACTGCCTGTGTCAAAAGGAAGGTCAGTTATCCTAGTGGTAGTGGATTGATATACTAAATATGCCCATTTCATCCTGTAAACACCTTTATTCCGCTTGCGACATAGCTGAATTGTTTTTTAACAATGTGTTTAAATTGTATGGAATGTCAGAGTCCATTGTTAGTGACAGAGATCCAGTTTTCTTGAGCAAATTTTGACAAGAACTTCTTCAGATGCAAGGGGTTAAGTTGACATGTTCGACTGCTTACCATCCTCAAACGAATGGGCATACTGAAGCAGTAAACAAGATTCTCGAGACATATTTGTATTGTTTCTGTGGAGAAAAGCCTCACAAATAGGGGGAGTGGGTAGCATTGGCGGAATGGTGGTACAATACTAGAGCTGCCATTATTACTACTCCATTTGAAGCTTTATACGGCTACCCACCACCAGTATACATTCCTTATATAGCAAGAGATTCGAGGGTCTTGGAAGACGATCTAGTTTACAGAATAGGGAAGCTATGATTAATGTTACAAAATTTCATCTACAGAGGGTTCAAAATCGCATGAAGCAGTACGCGGATTCTAAACGATCTGAGAGAGAATTCAAGGTACGGGACATGGTATTATTAAAATTACAATTGTATAAGCAATTTTCTTTACAACGGAGGAGTAACCAGAAGTTATCGCCATTGTACTACGAGCCATATAGAGTGATTCAACAAATAGGGAAGGTGGCTTATAAGCTAGATCTTCTAACTGAGGCAACAATCCATACATTGTTTCACATATCTCAACTTAAGAAAGCACATAAAAGGCAAATTCGAACGTCTTCCTCCCTACCTGAGTTTCTCACACCGACGAAGAAGGTGCTAGTAGAGATTTTGGATATAAGGATGACCAAAGGAAATAATAGGGTTATTACTCAATGGTTGATTCAATGGTCAAATGGCATGAACACGAATGCTACATAGGAGTACATTTTTTATCTCCGAAGACAGTTTCCTGAAATCAACTTGGTGGACAAAGACTTTAAGGGGAAGGGGATTATTGCAAAAATTGATGAAGATGAAGAAGCATAAGCGAAGGAAGCAGAAAACTCTGGAATATTATTAGTACCATACGCAGCGTTTAGAATAAAATACAGTATGATGTTCTGTACTTGTGTCTAGGGAAGTATTCATAAATGTATTAAAAAAGGGACCCTAGTAAGTGTTACGGACATGTCTGGTTATGATGAAATGAAATTCTCTCTCTGTAACTTCCTTTCCCTCTCTCTCTAAAGCAACTTTATGTTATGCGAGGAACTTTTAGGGCGATTGTGATTGTGAGTGAATTACTTTATCAAAATCGTCACATACATAAAGTTAGCCTTTAATTGGCTAGTTTTTGAAATTGAAAAATATGCCATAAATATTCCTACAATGCAAACTAAGCTATTCACTGTTGAAAAGAGTGTTAAGGTCGATGAAGAAATTTTCTATTTCATCATAATTTGGGTATGTACAGTTAAGGACTTTTATACTAGAACTGAATGAATGCTATTGGCTACTGTACCCTATATTCTTGGGAATCTGTAATAGAATTGACAGCTAATAGAGACAATTCAGTTACAATGAAGACTACTAGTATTGTTGTACAACATGAAAAGAAATAAAACAAAAATGTTTGTGCGACTTTGTCCTGAATTGTGGAGTAGGTAGGTTTGAGTGATGAAGTAAGTGGGTCAGCCCAGTCTTTTAACACCCCTTTCAAGTCAAAGCTCTGGAGAAAAAAATGGATCCGAACTTGAAGAGTAAGTCTGCGAATGCGTATGTGGTGAGGGGTTTAGTGAATAAGTCCGCTAACTGATGTTTGCTTCGTACATGCCTGAGGTTTAGGACCTAAGTTTGCCGCATTGCGTACCAAATGAAGATCAATCTCTAGATATTTGGTCCTCTTGTGGAAGACATTTTTATATATGTGAATCGCTGCTTGATTATCGCAAAACAGAGGTATGGCTTCTCTATTTTTCACATGAAAGTACCCCAATAGTTGAACAATCCATTTCAAATCACATGTAGCTGAAGCTAAGCTCCTGTATTCTGCCTCTGTAGAAGATCTACTAACTGTTGTTTGCTTCTTTGTTTTCCATGATATAGGTGATTTTTTTAGGAACACGCAAAACCCAGTCAAGGACCGTTTTCTGAACACGCAGCTTGCCCAGTCCGAATCGGAGTAAGCGGTGAGTTGTAGGTTCGATTTTGATGCATAGAATAAGCCTTGATTCTGTGTTCCTTTGACATATTTGAGAACATGTTTTACAGCTTCCCAGTGAGGTTTCCTTAATGATTTCATAAATTGACTTAACTGTTTTGTTATGTAGGTGAGATTTGGTTTTGTGAAGCTTAATTATTGTAGTCCGCCTACGATCCTCCTGTAGCTTTCCAAGTCTTTGAGTAGTTCACCTTCATCAATGGTATGTTTTCTTCCTGGAACTATGAGTGTTACATATGGTTTACAGTCCAGTAATTTTGTTTCTTGTAAAATGTCCCTTATGTACTTGCCTTGGCTGAGTATCATCCCTTCTTCTGACCTTGCTATTTCAACTCCTAGGAAGAACTTAGCATACCCTAGATCTTTGATTGTGAACTCCTTGTTTAGGGCTTGCTTAACAGTGTTTAAATGTTCTTCCTCTACTCCAGTGATGAGAATGTCATCCACATAGATGATGATAGCAATAAAAATGTTGCCTTAACCTCTAGTGTATAGGCAATAATTGATTCTGATTTATCAAAGCCTAATCGCTTTAGTTTTGTGGTCAATTCCTTGTGCCATTGTCTGCCAGCCTGTTTGAGTCCACTGCTCCTACTTTAGCTTTCTTATAACCCTGTGGTGGTAAAATGCAGAGTTCTTCTTCTAGGTGGCCATGTAAATAGGCACATTTATGTCACATTGTAGGATGGGCCATTTCCTGACCGTAGCTATAGCTAGGAATGTCTTAATTGTCACAACCCCAGTAGTAGGAGAGAATACCTCTAAATAGTCCACTCCTTCCCTTTGGTTGAAGCCCTTTGCTACTAGCCTTGATTTTAGTTTGTCAACAGTACCATCTGGATTGTATTTCACTTTATATACCCACTTTGATGCTATAGCTCACTTCTCTTTAGGTAGTTTTGTCAAAACCCAAGTCTGATTGTCTTCTAGGGTTACTAGCTATGCATCCATGTAGTCCACCCATTCGTTTGTCTTATGTCCTTTGACTTATTTGTTGTCTTATAAGACAAAGGTTCAAAAACAGTAGACACATTACCTATAAAGTCCTTATAGCCTTGCTTATGTGCAACATGAAAGCTTGAATCCTCATTTTCTTCTTTTCTTGTAGGACCAAAGACCTTTAAAATGATATTAGTAGAATCAAGGATAGAAGTGAAGTGATGAGCAGAGGTTTAGTGGACATAACCATCAAGGTATGTGGGTGTGGTATATGTTCTTTGATTCTTTCTCACATTGTTATTTGTGGTAGTTTCTTAGTTAGTGGTATTGTCGAGATGTGGCTGTGTTTTTATGGTTTCTGGTGTGTGGTCTGTACTTTGTATGCTTGATGATCCTGGCATGTCACTTTGTGTTAATGTTTCTACATCACCATCTATTGTGTTGTAAGGGAATAGTGGTATTGATCCTTGTTCATAGTCTGTTGATGTTTTAGCCAAGGGAAATGTGTTTTCATGGAAGGTTACATCTTTTAAACTAAAAATATTGTTTATGTCAATGTCCATGACTCTGTAGGCTTTGTAGTCTAGCATGTATCCAAGAAAAACACATTTCAAAGATCTAGGATCCAACTTTGTCTTGCTAGGTGTCTTATCTAGGGCAAAACATAGGCACCCAAAAACTTTCAAGTGTTCATAGGTTGGCTTTCTTTGATGTAGCTTCTCATATGGTGTTCTCCATTGCAGGGCTTTGGTTGGGATTCTGTTTAAGAGGTAAGTGGTAGTAAGGAGGGCTTCTCCCCAATATTGTTTTGGTAAGTTTATTGTGAATAGCAGAGCCCTTATTATTTGTAGTAAATTCTTGTGTTTGATCTCCACTACTCCTTTTTCTTTACGAAGTGTATGGACAACTTTTCTTATATACTATTCCCATTTCTACAAAATACTTTCTGCATTCATAGTTTATGAATTCTCTTCCATTGTCTGTTTGTATTTTCAAAACCTTTGTGTCATATTGTTTTTCAATGGTTTTGATAAACTGTGTTATGATGGGTTGTGTTCTATCTTTGTGTTTGAGCAAAAAGGTCCAGGTGGCTTTAAAGAAGTCATCTATAATAGTTAGAAAGAACTGTGATCCATCTAGAGTAGGTACCTTGTAAGGTCCCCATAGATCCATGTGTAGAATTTCAAAAGGCTTAGTTGTTTGTATTTTGTGTTTAGGGAAGGGTTTTCTGTGTCATTTTGCCATAAGGCAGACTTGACAATCGGATAAGTTGTGATTGAAAAAGTTGATTTCATTTATATGTCACATTTTTCCTTAGAAACATGCCCTAATCTACTATGCCAGATGTTAAAGGAAACGGAAGCACTAAACGCAACATTCTCAATTCTGTAGAAATCTAGGGGAGGACCTTTCAAAGTCCCTGAGGGTAATAGGTTGTCTGTTGTTAGCTCATACAATCCACTTCTAGCTTTGATAGTTGCCATAACATTCTGTGTTGTTAGTTTGTTGATAGAGAGTAGGTTTTTAAAAAAGTTGAGAATATGTAGAATTTCATCAAGGGTAATTTTGTCACCAATAGTAGTTTGGCATATGTGCTTCACTTGCTGTTTTATGCCATCTGGGAGTATTATAGGCTCATATAAGTTGTTTATTTCATATTCATGGCAGAAATCAATGTTTGTAACCATGTGTGATGATGCACCTGAATCAATTAACCATGTGCATTCATTTTATGCACTATGAACATTAGTGTAACTTGTGCTATTACCTACAAAATTTGCAAGCCTACCAAACTTTACCTCACCCGTGGCCTTCCCTTTGATTGCTTTAGATATCTCCTATTGAATGAAGGTGGCTAAGCCTTGTGGAATTTGGCCATTCCTTTTATTGTACTCACTAGGTTCTTATTGTGTGTCTGCAGGAGTGTCACTGATCACAGCTAGGTTGGCCTTGCTCTTCTGACTAGTCAGTTCCTTATACCAGTTAGGCACACCCTGGATCTTAAAGCAGGTCTCAATGGTATGTCCTGTTTTCTCACACTAACACAATACTTGTCCTCTTTCTTGATGAATGGTTTTTTTTATTATTGCTGTTGTTTCTGCCACCTTTGTTAGCATTAGATTTGGATTGCCTTACCACCATAGCTACATTCAGGTTAATGTCATTGTAAGCATTTACTGCCTTTTGTCTTTCCACAGTTTGTATCATAGCAAAAGCTCTATTAACTATGGGCAAAGGTTCTATTAACATGACCTAGTTAACTACGTGCTCATAATCCTCATTTAAGCCTATCAAAAATTGCACTAATCTGTGAGTGTTTTACTTGGTAGTAATAGCTTTAGCAGCATCACAAGTGCATCTAAATATAGGACTTAGGCTAGCTAAATCATCCTAGAGTTTCTTTAGTTTTTGTAATATACGAAAATGGTGAGATTACCTTGTTTAAAAAGGTTGATTTCCCTTTCTATTTGGTATAACAGTGATCCATTGGCTTCATCCAATCTCTCTCTCAGTTCCTTCCAAAGCTCCTTAGTTGTGGAGAACGATAGGAAAGCATCACCAAGTTCCTTGATCATGGAGTTAAGGATCCAATGATCAAGGATCCAGGACTTGACCATAGAATCTGTCCTTTTCAATCTAGCTAAAAGAGCCCTGTCTTCTGTTGGTTATATGCATGTTCTATCAATGAAGGAAAGTTTGTCTTTAGCACACAGGGCTATCATCATTGATTTGCTCCGAGTTAGGTAGTTGTTACCGTTAAAAAGGGTAGTAACAAGAACAGCTCCAAGGTTTTAAGTATTTGTTATGGAGTACTTCCCCAGGTCTGGGTTTTGTGTGGGTTAGAGTTGCTGGCATCACTGTCGTCAGCTATGTTAGACACTTTGGTAGGTAGGATAAAGTGGATTAAATCTTTGTCTCTAATACCATGAAAAGAGTGTTAAGGTTGATGAAGAAATTTTCTATTTGATCATAATCTGGGTATGTACAGGTAGGGACTTTTATACTAGAAATGAATGAACTATTAGCTACTGTACCCTATATTCTTAGGAAATCTGTATCATAATTAACAGAGACAATTTGATTACAGTGAAAAATACTAGTATTTCTGTACAAAATGAAAAGAAACAAAAAAATGTTTGTATAGCTTGGTCCCGAATTGTAGGGTAGGTACGTTTGAGTGATGAAGTAAGTGAGTCAGGCTAGTCTTTTAACAACTGTATAATGCAATCAACAGGTTTAGACGGAATCTCACAGTTAGTCTCGACACATACCTAAAACTAATTTTAGAAATAAAACTTCCTAACGTATCCTCTTCTTTTCAATTGTAAAAGACAACTTTGCTTCTACGTCTCTCTTTGTAGGTTCTTGTTAATCGTACATATAACCCTATTAATTGGCCGACAATTCAGGCTTGTTTGTGCAAGAACATTTTGCACTAATTTTTGAAAGCGCCTAGAAAGGAAATCAAAACCAAACGAAAATCAACTTAAAAGTTAATGTTTCAAACTGGTACATTCTCTTCAGGATTTTTCTTTTATGACTTATGCTACAACCAAAACTCTCATCCACTGATTTTCGTGTGTATGGAATTGTGTATCTATGCTCGTTAGATAAAGTTTCACGCACATGTTAGGACACCATCTAGTTCCGAAGAGATTTTAGCTGTATCATTAAAAAAAAAAAAGCCAACAGTTAAGAATGATTAATTTAATGCAAGTATGCGCCTCAAACATATGTATATGGAGTAATTAAATTGCATGCATGTATTCTTCACTAAAAATACCGCATCATTTCATACCTGCTTAATAGCTTGCTGCTTCGGATTTCTAAAGCAATGAGAAAAACCAAGACGTTGATTATTAATTGGCCAGGCCTCTTTCTAGAGCACTAGTTTTTATCCAGGTTGGCAGTTGCAACTTTACTCAACAAGTGTTGTGTGTGATTGTTTTAATGAGATTATCTGCATGCCAAAAGTCTTCATTTGAGAACATTATTTCTCTTTTGAATAAAATATCGATATCTCATACTAACAAGAATTATTAAATTAGAGGTCACAAGTATCAATGAGAATGGGAGGTATGCAGCTGTTTGGTCACAACTTCTTTTGGTATGCAGCTGCTTTTGGGACCATAACTGTTGTCAGTCAAGTAGCAGTAGCGGATGAAGTCCTAGTCCTTGATCCAGAAACTGCTATGTCTACGGGGGTCCAACATACACACTATATGGCCAAGCGTTGGCGTGGTAAAGAAAGTACATAAACAACGCGTATAGAGTTTGAAATCTTATTTCAGATATACTGAAGTTCGTGCATGTACTAACACTAGAACAAAAGTATTAGTAAAGCCTTAGAACTTTTGCCTCTTTTAAAGAATAAAAGCAATAACTGGTAGCTCAGAGTCTATCTTTATGCGCTGAATGTCATTGTCTTCTGATGCAGTACACTGGAAGCATGAGGAGATGGAATCAATTCTCCTCACTCCGTACTTATGTTTGTTGTCCCAAAGGTAGCAACTATTGGTTTGGAGCACTCTATTTCTTAATTATCTGCTATTTTTCAACCAATGCTAAACTGTGTTTTTTCTTGAATTTAGGAAAATTGTGAGAAGACAAAAGTGAGCAGATAAAAAGTAAAAATACCTCATAATCAATGGTTTAAGTTATTTGTAGTTATTCAAAATGAATATGCAAGATCTGCACTCGTACTTCAATGAATACTTATTAAGTTATTTATTGTGCTTTGATTTTTGATTTTATAAAATATTGTTTCAAGAATGTAAAGTATATTCTAGAGATAGAGATAAAACTTAGGAGATGTAGATTTGGGCTTTTTGACTTTTCATGTATGGGAGATGATGAGCTTAATTGCATTTTTTAACTTTGCTTTATCTTGTTCTAAATGTGTAATAATATATGTGGACGTGCAGATTTTACGTGTTATTGCAAGTTACATTCAGATTGGAGCTATATTGTTTTGATGATAACTTGGTTGAAATGCGGAATGTAGGCAACAAAGAGTCTGGAGATACTCATTGGAAATCTGGTAACCAAGGACGGTGGGAGTTGGAGTCTTCAGGTGAATTTTTCGCATCTTTCCACATCACATGGTATGAAACAGCTTCTCATGTGTAGCCTTAGCGAATTAAATTTTCTTTCACTAGTTACTTGTTTACAGTCTCTGGTGATGCTGCTGTACTTCCTTCGCTCCGTAAAAAATTAAATGTATGACTCATGTATAACACATTGGCAAAATGCGCTCTGCTGAGGTTTGTGAATTAATATTAAAAGAGTGCCGAGTGCCATGTTACTTGGAATAGGACTGGCTTATGACCCCTAGTCCCTAGGTGATTCTCTTTCACTTAGTGATACATAAGGCTTAAGGCATCTTTCCAGTTGAAGCATGCTTATCTTAGTATTGAATGTTGTGTCGATGAACCAAATCATACTGTTCAATGAAAGTGAGACTATGACTAATACAAATCATAAAATAAGCTTAATTTGATAATAATAAGCAAGTAATTTTTCAGCAAAAAACATATTGAGACATTATATAGAAAATTTCACAAATTGTCCAATATTATGGATTATGCAAAAGGTTGCAAAAATATTTTGGCAATGTTTTTGTCAAAGACCTAGGGAGAACACCAATGCTGATAAACCCTAGGTTATGCGCATCGTTGTGCATCTATAACCAACAGACTTGGTCTCCTCCATTTTTCTTCTTCTTGGGCTTCCTCTTAGACTTGGGCTCTGACCTCCTTCAACACATGATCATGGGCTCGTCTAACTTCTCTAAAGGCCGACCGAGCCACCTTATGTGTTTCTGAACTCAGTCCTTAGCCCATCCTTCTATCGGCCTATTCCTCTTTATTTTTTTGTATCTTTTCTTCTCTTCTTTATTTGCTTTGTCTAACATAATGTTATTGTTTATTCCCTGCATAGTTGTAATTAGTTACATACTTTTTCAGCCTTTGTACAAGTCTATATATAGACAACAACTATTCAATAAAAAGTTGAAGTTGTTTTTTACCAATTTGTTATTTTCCAGCAACTCTTTGTCTTTCTCTTTTGGCTTCCTTCTTCGTGAGTCTTCAGTTGTTTAGCAACACCATACTTTGTCTCTTTTTTCTTCTTTCTTCCTTCATCATCTCTAGCCCTTTATACGCACATATTACTACAAATCAAGGTCAGCATAATCAAAACAATTATAGACCAAATGATCATCCAATAAGCCCCTACTACTTACATCCAAATGAAAACCCCTCTCTTATCCTTGTTTCTTCTCCCCTGATCGGTACAAATTACCATTTGTGGGCAAGATCCATACATATGGCCCTTCTATCCAAAAAACAAACTAAAATTCGTTGATGGTACTATCATCATGCCCCATAGAGATGACCCCTTGTTTGTTTATTGGAAAAGATGCAACACAATGGTCCTATCTTGGCTCTTATGATCAATATCTGAATCTATAGCACAAAGTGTGATATGGTTTGATTTATCATTAGATGTTTGGAAGGTCCTAGAAGGAAGATTCTCCCAAGCTGACTCTTTCAGAATATCAGATTTACAACAAGAAATCTATGCTTTCCGTCAAGGAACCCTCTTAGTCTCAGACTACTACAGCCTCTTAAAGATGCTATGGGATGAGTTCTTCAATCTCAGACCTATGCCTAAATGCAACTGTCAAACTCTGTGTTCCTGTGATCTCCTAGCTACCATAAAATCCTATCAAGATGGTGATTGTGTGATCAGATTTCTTAGAGGATTGAATGATTTCTTTTCTTCTGTTAAATCTCACATCATGCTTATGGATCCCTTACCCAACATCAAAAAGGTGTTTGCCGTAGTTGTTCAACATGAAAGACAACTAAATCTTTTCCTCCAACACTCTCTCTCTACACCTTCTATTGAACCCTAAGCCTTCTATGCCAAATCTAACTCCAAAGAAACTCACTATATGAATAAGAAACCCATGTGCACCTTTTGTGGCAACAATGGCCATATAGAAGCCAAATGCTATCACAAACATGGCCACCCTCCTAATTTCTCTCAAACCTTATTCCACTGGAGACAACCATTAGAACAGATTCAAGACAATTAACCAAGTGGAAACTAACCTTGAAAATGTTGCAGCAGAATTTGATGACTCTCCTGTACCAGAATCTTCTCAGGAATCTCTAGGATATCACCTCACTGCAGAAGAATATAGCCAGCTACTTCAACTTCTGTATAGAGAAGGAGACACAAAGGAAAAACAAGCAGCACTTCTTAGGTCAACAGAATTTCTAGTACTTGGAAAGGTATTTCCAAACCTGTTTAACTTCTATTTTATGGTCATTCACATAGATTCTTGATTCGAGAGCTACATACCACATCATCTGCTCTCTATATCAGTTTTCAACCTGCAAAACAGTAGACAATTTAACAGTCAGATTGCCAAATGGTGAATTTGTCCTTGTTACACACTTTGGGATTGTCCACATCTCTTTCCTTACCCTCACAAATGTTCTTTTTGTGCCGATCTTTTCTTTTAATCTTATTTCCATTAGTAGACTCACTAGACATTGTCATTGTCAACAATTTTTTTCTCTTGACTCATGTCAAATTCAGGACATCAAGTCACTTAAGACGATTGGTTTTACTAGATAAGTCAGTGGATTATATCATCTCAGTCCCTCCTCCCAAGACATCAACCAACTTCTTTGCAGTGCTTCTACACCCTAAGACAACTTATGGCACAAAAGGCTTGGGAACTTATCTAATCAAAGACTGAAAAGCCTATCTAAAATAACAATACATTGAATAATGTGATGTTTTTCACTTTACTAAACAAAGGAAATTACCATTCTATCCTAGTCTATTAATTGAAAATCTTGTTTTGATCTCATACATGTAGATATTTGGGGCCCTTACCATATACCTTCTGCTCTAGGATATAAGTTCTTTCTAACCATTGTGGATGGTCATAGCATAATGACATGGATTTACATGATGAAACAGAAATCAGAAACCAGAGAATTGCTTAAAGGCTTCTGTGTTTATGTTAAAAGACAATTTGGTTAAAAAATTAACCGAATTCGTAGTGACAATGGTATAGAGTTTTCAATGACAGCATATTACAGAGAAAAGGAAATTTTACATGAAACTACATGTGTTAAAACACCACAGCAAAATGGAAGAGCTGAACGGAAACATTAATATATCCTAAATGTAGCAAAGGCTTTAAAAATACAAGCTAATCTACCTACCAAATTCTGGTCAAATTATATTCTTGATGCTGTTTATCTGATCAACCGAGTCCCCTCCCTCTCTTATCTCATAAGCCCCCTATTCTATCATGTTTGGCACTAATCCTGACCTTACCGCCTTAAAGATATTTGGCTGCCTCTGATTTGCTTATACTAAAGAAGCAAATAGAGGCACGTTTGCTACCAGGGAAAGAAAATGTGTATTTCTTGGTTTTTCTACAGGTACTAATGGATACAAGGTGCTTGACTTGACTACCAAAACCTTTCTCTTCTCTAGAGATATCATTTTTTATGAAGACCACTTTCCCTTCCTTGTTTCACCATATGACACTTATTTTCCCTCTCATGTATTACCTACTCCCTCCCCTCCACCTTCTGCTGATCCACTTCCTTTACCTCTACCCCTAGTTCCTCCCTCTCCTCCTTCTCCTTCATCTTCCCCTCCACCTCTTCGTCGCTCCACAAGACAGTCTCAACCCCTTGCCTACCTTAAAGACTTTAACTATCCTACCTTAGCCCCTTACTTCTCCTCATCTTCTGTCCTCTGTTCTCACTTATAATAACCTCTCCCCTCAACACCAAGTCTACTCCATTATACTCACAACCTTTCAAGAACCTAGAACCTATCAGTAAGCAATCTAGCATAAAGAATGGAGAGATCTTAAAGACTTTGACTGTCCTACCCTACCCCTTACTTCTTCTCATCTTTTGTTCTCTGTTCTCACTTATAATAACCTCTTCCCTCAACACCAAGTCTACTTCACTACACTCATAACCTTTTAAGAACCTAGAACCTTTCAGCAAGCAATCTAGCATAAAGAGTAGAGAGACGCAATACAGGCAGAAATAAAAGCACTGGAAGATAACAACACCTGGGAGCTTACCTTCTTACCTCTAAACAAAAGGGCAGTTCATTGCAAATGGGTCCACAAATATAAATTTAATGCTGATGGCAGCTTTCAATAATGTAAGAGCAGACACGTCACCAAAGGCTTCAATTAACAAGAGGGATTGGATTTCACAGAAACCTTCTCCCCTGTTGTCAAGACTACTACCATCTATGTGCTGCTGGCCCTTGTAGCTTCATAATAATTACATTTACATTAATTAGACATCAATAATGCATTTCAACATGGTGAATTAAATGAAGAAGTTTACATGAAACCACCTTAAGGTCTTACCTTACCCCATCCAGATATGGTCTTCCATCTCAAAAAGAGCATATATGGCCTAAAACAGGTCAGCAGGTAGTGACACTCCAAACTGACCTCAGCTTTGATCTCCCATGGCTTCACACAATTGAGTTCCTATCATTCCATGCCTAAGAAACACAGCAAACTGCCTTCATCTTCCTTCTCATGTACATTGATGATGTCCTTCTCTCCAGCAACACCCTAGAGCTCATCCATTGGACTAAGAAGTTCCTCGTTGACACCTTCAAAATCAAGGACCTAGGGATAGCTAAGTATTTTTTAGGTCTTGAGTTCGCTCGTTCTTCATCTAGTTTTAATCTATGCCAACACAAATATGTCATTAATCTTCTTTAAAAAATAGGTTTTTCACATGCTAAACCAACTACCACCCTAATGGTCCAAAGCACACGACTTACCATTGAAGGAGAGCCCATCGCTGATGTCACCTCCTATCAATGTTTGGTTGGGAAGCTCTTATATCTGACCACCACTAGGCCCGACATATGCTTTGTTGTCTAGCAACTTTCCCAGTTCATGACAAAACCTACAATGTCACATCTCCAAGTCGCTCACCAGGTTCTCCGTTACCTCAAGGGTTCTTTGGGTCAAGGTGTCATCTTCTACAACGATTCTCTACTTCAGCTTCGACCTTTTTTCGACTCTGACTAGGGGACTTGTCCGGACTTTCAAAAGCCCATCATTGAATTTTGTGTGTGTTTGGGAGCTTCGTTGATCTCTTGGAAGTCTAAGAAGCAACCAACTGCTCACGTAGCTCTTTCGAAGCCGAATATCATGCACCCACTTCCACCGCTTGTGAAGTTCAGTGGCTATCGTTTCTACTTCACGATCTGGCAATCAAACACCCTCAATCCGCCAACCCATGCTGTGACAACAAATCAACGATTCATATTGCAGAAAAACCTATCTTTCATTAAAGAACCAAACACATAGAAATAGACTATCTCCTGGTTCCCGAATAGATCCAATCTGGCATTCTTCACCTTCTTCCCATCGCCTCAAGTCACCAGCTGGCTAATATCTTCACCAAGGCTCTCCCTCCATAGTCTTTTCACACTCTCAAACTCAAGTTGGGCATTCTCCATGATGTGTATCACCCAGTTTGCGACAGCGTGTCAAGACTTAGGGAGAACACCAATGCTAATGAACCCTAGGTTATGAGCATCGTTGTGCATCTGTATCCTGTAGAATTAATCTCCACCCGCCCAACACCCCCCCCCCCCAAATTCTGTCCCATTTAGGTGAAGAACAAGA
>JAOTAY010000002.1:13511150-13525604 GCA_025629805.1 Erythroxylum baracoense | reverse complement strand
GTCACCAAATGGTAACAACATGTGTCTTCTTGCATGTTCTACACTTGTCCCAATTAGGAGCTGCCATTTGTCACCAAGAATTAGTCCCCGTATTAACCATCAATAAACTATATTGATTTAGGCCGAATTTGACAAAGTTGTCTTTATAAAAGTTGTAGCTTATCCTCTTATCTTTTTAACGGTATAAATTTTGTAATTTTTGGACATCAAAATCAAAAGATATGGGACTTACAAGTTGGAGTGTCACATTGGTTTGCAAACAAACACTAGATGCCACTCTAGATGTCACAATTGGTCATGCGAAAAATTCACTTCAAGCTTGGATTTTTAGAACTTTCAAGCCTTCGTTTCAATTAATCATCACCTAAATCTTGTGTAATATATCCATGACATATATTCCAAGACCCGAGCCCAACATTAATACCTTTAGTCTCTAATGAAGATAATAAATTCCAATTCTTTAAGTATGATTCTTTAAACCATAATTTACGACATATGCAATACATGTTCAATGAAACATTCCAACTAGGGTACAATTTGGGGCCTTATAAAGGTGATGGTATTCCTACCTAACAAGAAGGAAATGTTGCAATTGATATGAGAAAAAGAACAAGACACTTGTCTAATTTTTCACCAAAAATAACTTTTAGAGCTCAACCTTTAATTTGTAATGCCTTATAATATAAAAAACTGACTCAGAATGTGAACATGACAATGACTGGATGGTGGTATGATTTAGGTGTATCATTCGATGTCACTTAGTTTTATTATTACCAGCATATGGTGGATGTTATTGTCTCTTGCAGTCCAGGATATAAGACTCCATCAATTGATGACTATAGAGATAAATTCTTAGCATCACTGTTTATGAAATAAAGTGTTATTTGGAAGAAAGAAGAATAACTTGGACAACTTATGGATGTTCAATCATGAGTGATGGTTGGACAAATGAAAGACATGAACCTTTATAAATTTTTTAGCTTATTTTACTAAAGGATAATATTTTTAAAGCCTATTGATGTATCTGGCCTTCTTAAAAATGTTAATATTCCGTTTCATATATCTGATTAAGTTGTGAATAAATTTGAGTCCAAAAATATTGTTTAGTTCATTACTAATAATGATTCTGCTTACCAAGTAGTTAGGAAAAGATTGCAAAGCAGGTAAAATTCTTTTTATTAAACTCCTTGCGCTGCACATTGCATGACCTGATGTTGGAAAATATAGTAAATGCTAGATATTTTCCTATCGTGGATGAGGTTGTGCAGAAGGCAAAGAAAGTGACCAAGTTTATTTATAATTGTGTACGAGTCTTAAATTTGATAAGAAAGGATTTCACCAATGGTAGAAATTTCTGTTGTCTTGCTATAACAAAGTTTATGACTAATTTCTTATCACTTCAATATTTGTTTTGATGAATAAGGGGTTGAAGCAAATGTTTAAAAGTGATAAGTAGGTTGCATCACAATAAGTCAAGTTTAATGTTGGAGTTAAGGTTTCTAGAATTATACTTGATAATCATGAATTTTAATCCTAGTTTCAAATTGTAATCTAAGTTTATAAGCCATTAGTGAGAGTACTTCGTCTAGTTGACAGTAGTGAGAAGCCAACAATTAGTTTATTTTATGATGTTATGGAGAGAGCGAAAGAAGCAATCAAAGTCAATTTGAAAAATAAGCCTTCTTTGTACATACCTTATCTTGCAATCATCAATGAGAGATGAAAAAGATAACTTTACTCTTCGTTATTTGCATCTGGGGCATTTTTTAATCTTAATGTCTAGTTTAGACTAAATTTTACCAAGCAAGTTGAAGTTAATATATATATAGATTAACCTTGTTTCTTTGATGAATAGCGATGGGCATATATATATATATAGATTAAGCTGGCTTCTTCTTTTACGAATAGTGATGGGCATATATATATATATATATATATATATAAGAAGCATTCTTATAAACCTTAATTTGTTAGCTTATGAGCTTTGATGAATAACAATGGGTATCCTAAAATTACAAGAAGCATTTATATATATTCACCTTTATTACTTGTTGACAATAATCATCATTTTACTTTGTTTATAATATTATTTTTGTTATCTTACAGTTGCTTATTGGTACTCTAAAATTGCAATAATTTGCAATTCGAATTTTGAGTTATTGCATAAGTGTAACGTGATGTGAAAAAAATTAAAGCACATTTGAATACATTTATTTCAGAAAAAGGAATAGATTAGAACACAAAAAATTGAACGACTTAGTTTTTGTGCAATACAACTTTATTGTTAAGTTAAACAAAATTTGTTGTAATTTCTCAATAATTTAATTTTATTTGTAGATCTACTTTACCTTGACCATATCGATTTTTTGACATATTAAGTTTCTTAAGAATTGAGTTTGATAAATAAGAGTGACTTAAAAGAAAATCTTGGGTTGGAAAGTATTGATATATTATTTAGTGCAATAAGTTTGAATGATAGTAATGATGAGGCTCCTTTAATGGTGAAAATTTTGTACCAAATAAGAATAAAGGTTAATGCAATTTGTGCTAACATTCGATTGAATTAAGTTTTAGGCTTTCACTTCTCATCTTCTTTTAATTTCACTTATATTTGATGTGTATGTTAAATTCTATATATCCAATATAAATATAACTGTAAATGTTTTCAAGTTTCACATCTAGTTAGTTTTTTTCTCGATACAACTCTTCTTATAAATTATAATACTTATAGAGTTGTGGATAGTTATTATTCTTTTTATTTGATATTTTGATGTAATATTATTTATTGTATAATAAAATTGTAACATTTTAAGTATTTTATATTATTTTTTATATTAATTATAGTTATTATTTATACACCAAATATATGAAAGATAATATTAATAAAAATTAATAGATTATTATTATTTCAATTTTTGAAGACATAATTAATGTAAAATTATAAATTATACGGAACTATATATTGAAGAACCATTTAAATTTTTTTTAAAAATTATAAACTATTTTATAATTTTAAAAAATTAGTCAAAACAATATCTAATATTAATTAATACTAATATAATACGTAATTAAATTTGATACCACTACTAATATGGTATTTATGAGATTGGTTGGCAGAGCGGTGTGGAAATGACGATACTCCTCAAACTTCCGAACCATTCCGGTTCAGTTGGTCTAATTGTACTTGCTTTTTATATAATTTTTTGACTGTTGATTTCCTCGAGATATTTTAAACAAAATTGTTCATATAATTCCACGTGTTGGAATTATGAGGGACGATGTGACACGTGCTCACTTTCACATGATCAACACCATCCATCTATAATCAAAACCAACTCATATTTATCATCGAATTCCAGTGCGTCAATCAGTTGAGTGAGTGTAGTCACAACAACTATTCCATTCCACTCCTACTTTTCACAACTCGATCAACTTCCAAGTCTATATACAATTTGTCTGTTGGGATATCGTTCCTAATGCCATGGCTGTCGAGGTGGAGAGTAATGGGCAGAAGGAGAACGCGGAGCATCACGTGAGGACTGACAGAGGAGAGACTCTCCTAGGTCTTCTCCACCGTGTGATCAGAGAGATCTTCATTAATCCTCATCCATCCACGCCTTTCATTCAGCGGTTGAAGACCTCGGTCTTAGAGAACGCTCCGCTTCTGAAAGAAGCTTCTAGAAACAGTGGCCGTCAACTCCTTCTCTGGACTCGCCGTGGCACCCATCTCCGGGCTCTCCTCGTCATCTCCGTCAGTCCTCTCTTTTTTGCTGTTTTATGATTGTAACTTATCTACTGACTGCTGGTTGCTTGCCTCTCAAAATTAATTAATCATCTCATCTTAATAACGCAACCCCTTGCACAAACTAAGATTCGATTCTTTCCATTTTTTGGTAAAAATTTGATACCTAAGTCAATCCGCTGTTCATTTTAAAAGTTTCCCTTTATGCAAAATTACAATATGCTATTTTTCTTTTTCTAATATAGTAATCTTAGTTTAGTTGACTCGCATAACGATATAGCATATAGTAACTACTTCCTTCTATATATATAAGTACGGTATAATAGATTGGTGAGCATATTAAGTATGAGATTTTGTATAAAATGAGAGCAATAGTGGCAAGGAAGGATTTGAGTTACAGAGTTAGAGATGAAAGACTGTTCACGTCCCCTCCTCTTAGATAGTTTAATTTTTATTATTTTGTCTAATTCTTACTCTTCATTCTTCTCGCTGAAAATATTCCTTCCACGATTCAATATAGTATTCAACAAAATCATTTTCACTCCGGCTATTATTTATGATTATGCTAAGATGATTGTAACTTAATCTGACTTGTTTGAGTACACTTTTGCTTAGAAATATTTATGAGGATTCAAGCATGGATGATAGGTTTCTTCATCTTTATGTGTATGCTTGTGTGCCGATGCATAGGAATATATTATGTTCTTTACAAAGGCAGCTTCTTGGTATCAGGATATGGCAGGCTAGTTATTACTTATTAGGGAGTAAGGATATTCCTTATCTTGCAATTTAGTCTGTTCCACAGAAACAATTCTACTATCGCTCACAAATGTTGCTGCAGCAAATGCTACTATGATCACCGCCTTGATTCTACTACCACTCACAGTTGTCATTGCAGCAAATGCTACTACGTTCACAACCTTGTTTTCCTCCTCTTTTTTGTCTATATTCCTTTGATTGATAAACAGGAAATAGTACTTCTATCCTTTGTCATTTTGATTAATTGTTTTGTTCTCCTGCTGCAGGTTGGGACTATCGTTCTTCTTACCTTGACAGGACTGCTTGTTTTTATGCTTTTCTTTCTTGCAGCCACTGTCAATGCAATTGTCGTCGCTCTTCTCATGTCTTTGGCAGCTGCTGGAGGCTTCTTGGCTCTCTTCTTTGTCTTTCTAACAGCAATATACATAGGGGCACTATCAGTTGCCATATTTGTCATTTCTACTGCCACAATTTCAGCCATTGTAGCTGTTCTGATAGCTACAGGTAGCAAGAAAACTGAGCTTTATTTCCCTGGCTTTTAATTGTACAGAAGTACATTGTTTTTCCTTCGCCTATTAATCGTATGACTTGGGAATTGTGAATAAAAATTCAAATGAAGTTGTTAGCAAGGTTAGTGCCTAAGAAAAACAAATGAAAAATTGCTGCTGATAAGACGAGGGAATTGAACAGTTCATGCTCATTTCTTGTTAGATAAAACTCCCAAACCCCTCTCTCTCTGTAAGGAGGAAAAGGGAATAAGAAAATGAGCATTGAGACGAACATATTGAATGTAGGAGCCTTTTGTGGTTTTTTGTCCTGTGACGAAGTTTCTGGTATACTTAGTGGGTTTCTGCCATATAAAACTGTACTATGGTTTTACGTATTTATGTGCAATCCAGGGTGCGCAAAGATTAGAATATGTTGTACTACTACTTCAAATTTGACTTATAATCATGTGTAAATTGTTTTGCTCTCCTTTGGGACCTGAAATTTGGTGCAAATCAGGTTGGATTGGATTCTTCTGGACTATCTGGTTGGTGACAAGGAAAAGTGTTGGTGTTGCTAAGCATTCACTGACCATGACTGGATCTGCAATTTCAGCTTACTCTTCCTCTAGGCATGCTCGTCCCCTATATGAGCCCGTGAAAGTGTCAGAATGAAGTAATTGGTGTGATTGATCATATGTAAACATCTCTCCATGTAAACATCTATCCGAGTCCTGATATGTAAATGTTTTGCTTTCCAGAAGTTTCTCGAGACTAGCATCTGAGTAGTAACAATCATTGAACTTTGTGGTTGCTTGTTTAGTTAATAGGGTGACAGCATATTTATGGAGAAATATTAGTACTGCCGTTTGAAGCACTTGTAGTTGGCATTGTGTATCATTTTTTGCTTTGATATGTAATTTGCTTTACCTATTTGCATCTGTTTACATTTTTAAGACAATTGCTACATTAGCTAGCTCTCAATAATTATCATTAAGATGGCATTCCATTTTTTATCAAAAAATATTTTCAGAGTTCTATTAAAATTGTTGGAAGCTCAGGGCTTCAGCTAACAGATAAGATGCTATGTTCTACTCGGAAAGATGATTACCTCAATTAGTTGGTGACATATAAAATTGAAATACAAAAATGTTAAAAGGGCTGTCTTTATTTTACGCAATTGACTAAGAGTTTTAACTAGCTTTAATAGCAATATTTGTATCTATTAGATTATGATTTGATTAAAAGGATTGTCAAATTACGATTGTGATGTTGTTAGAGATTATGATTATTAAGAGGATTATTAGGGATTATGATTGTGATTTGATTGAAAATTTTAGGTATTATAATATCTTATATGAATTAAGATAATCTAGTATATAAAGAGAGTGGGAGCTGCTGGTTTATATTCTCTCATAACTCTTCTTAATTCATATCATGACATCAAAGTAGGTTTTCTAATCCTGCCTTTGACTTTTCCTCCATTCTCTCTCATTAACCCATATTTAAATCTTTCTAAACAAAGTAAACAAATAAGACTAATTTTAACAATGTAGCACTAAAAACACCTTAAGTAGCCTCCAACAACCAATTCAAAGGAGGAGGTAACTTTGATGAGTGCACCACGCACCGTTGACAACTACTATTCAACCGGCACGTGTGTCTATTGATCTTGTTGCTATGGATTGAGCCGCACCAATTCTTGAACCTGTTGGTGATGTGTTCTTCTTCTTTTAATTGTTGGGAAACGGATTTATGTGTTAAACCATAGTTGGTGATGTGCTTTTCCGCCTTTAATTGTTGGAAACTAGGTTTATATGTTTAACCATAGTCGCTAGTTCTATCATATTAGTATCTCATGATGGTTTCAGTCCCACTTTCGTTATTGCACAACTGTTGATATTAAAGTTCAAATTTTTGCACTATTGTTCTTCGCCTGATTCTCGTTGACATCTTTCTATATCAATTGCATCAAGAGCGACTTCAAAATTGAAAGTGTTGAAGGACAACCACCCATTATGGTTCAATAATTCACAAATTGAAAATTGAGTGGAACGAATTATGTTGATTAGGAAAAAGCTATCATTGTATATCTCATGGGCCTAAATAGGTATGAGTATCTCATGAATCCAGCTCCTCATATTAAACACATGGGTATAAGAAGTGGGAACAACATGACAACCAAATAATCACAAGCCTCTGGAATGCCATGAAGCTAAATATTACTGATGTGTGTCTATATGTAAACTCCGCAAAGGAGTTACGGGAGTGTATGAGAGACTTTTATTTTTTAGTAACATTACTCGTACATATGATTTATCTGTGGATTTGTTCAAGTGTGAGCAAGTAGAGAAGAAACACACTGAGTATTTTTCAGAAATAAAGAAGCTATTTATAAAACATTTAGTAGCTCAGCTGATAACAACAGATAAGGATCAATTTTTAAAGGGAAGAGGAGTTATTCATGAAGAGATACCTGGTTGGGTTAAGACCATAATATGAACCAATTTGGACCTAAATACTCAGTGCCACTGAACCCCCTTCACTTGCTGAGATATATTCACAAGTATCTCGATCCTTAAAGGGGCCATCATAAGAAAGTGGTGACAAGTTTGTTCTAGCTGTTCACAATAGTGGAAAAGAGGTAATGGAGATTGAAGTAACTATGGTGGTCGTGTAAGAAGAGGCAAGGGAGGCCAAAGGAAATGTGACCACTGTAGTAAGGATGGGTATGTTTGGGATTATTGTTGGGACTAACACCCATAGTTATGTCCAAAGCCCTCTCAGTCTGCTAATATTGTGGAGGCTTCTAGAGGTTTTGCCTGAATATGTGGAAACAACGTAGTTTATGTAGAAAAATATACCTCTTTTCTCTAATATCAAGTGGGTAAGCAAGCAACACACCAATTGCGTCGTTTGCTCACCCAAGTAATCATACAACTTGTATATTGTCCTTTGTTAAACCTTAGGTTACAGATTTTGGAGCCATTAACCATATTGCAAGTAACATAAAATTTTTTGATCAAATTACACCTGTACCAGACTTAAACCAACTTATTATTGGTAATGATTCCACTACTAGTATAAGTTAGGTTGACACTGCATTTCCATCTTCTTCAATGACGTCACCAACAACATTATATATTCTAAAACTTCAGTTCAACATAAAATCTATTAGTAAACTAACCAAATCATTGAACTGTTCTACGCCCTTTTTCCCCGTTCTGTTGTTATCCAGGATTTGAAGTAAAAAGAAGATGATTGGAGGAGGGTGTGAATCTAGAGGTCTATACTATTTTGACAGTTGTTCAATTGTTTGCACAGCTATTACTTCACCTCTCCAAATCTATAGTTGCCTTGGCCATCCATCCATCCAAAAATTAAAAAAAATGATTACTAATTTGAATTCAAATCTTCACTTAGTATGTGAGTCTTATCAACTTGGGAAACATCATCGTGTTGTTTTTCTATTTAGAGTTAATAATATAACCAAGACCTCTTTTGTGTTAGTTCATTATGATGTTCTATATCGTGTTAGGTCGAAACTTGGTTTTGGATACTTTGTTATTTTTGTTGATGATTGGTCTAGAATGACTTGGTTATATGTAATGAAAGAATTTTTCGAATTGTTTTCTATTTCCCAAATCTTTTTGCCCTAAAATCAAAACTCAGTTTGGTTGTTCTGTTCGTATCCTCAGAAGTGATAATTCCAAATAATATTTTTCTAAAACCTTTAATTATTAAATAAAAAATTGTGTTATGATTCACCAATCTTCTTATTCTCGCACAACACAACAAAGTGGTATTGTTGAAAGAAAAATAAAGCATGTCATAGAAGTTGCTCAAACCTTACTGATTGAGATGAAGATTCTCAAGGATTTTTAGAGTGATGATGTCCTTACTACTTACTATCTTATTAATAGAATGCCATCCACCACTCTCAAAGGTCATATCCCTCATATCCTTATGTTTCCTAAAATCCCTTTGTTTCCTCTTCTGCTTTGTATCTTTGGATGTGTCTATTTTGTCCACCAACTCTAGCCAAGAATTGACAAATTATCTCCACAAGCCATTAAGTGTATCTTCCTTGGTTACTTAAGGGAAAAAAAAAGACTATCGTTGTTATAACCCCTTAAAAGATTTTTTATATGCTCAGATGTGATATTCTTTAAAAACATTGCATACTTTTTTGATATTAACTCATTGGATAATTCTCCTAGCAGTTTAGAAAATTCACCTATAGATTCCAATCCTTCTTTTCTTCCTCAATTGTCTTGATAAGATTTGTAAGTTTATTCTTGACGACCTTCACGAATGATAGATGGCCATCCAGATGAGCCCTTCTCCAATCAATAAATTGTCTCCAAATCTTAAAAACAGTGACCCAGACTAGCTTATTGCCTTGAGGAAAAGTAAAAGATCTTGTACCAATCATCCAATTTCTAATTTTGTTTCTTATAACTATATGTCCCCATCTTTTTGTTAGTTTTTTTATCAAACCTAGATTATGTGTCAATTCCTAAGAGTATAATAAATGCTATACAAAACCCTAGGTCGAAGCAGGCTATGCAAGAGGAAATATATGTTTTATGGTCGAATGACACGTAGCATTTTGTTACTCCTTCTCCTAAGGGTAAAGGGCAAACTCCAGTGCACAAGGTTCTTTGTTTTGCGAAGGTCGGGGGAGGGTCATCAATTGTAAGCAACTTTCTCTTTGTCTTTTATAAAGAGGTTGTTTCCGTAACTCAAACTCATGACCTTCCAATTACAAAGGAGTAACCTTACCAGTTGCTCATCCTCCTGATGCCTTAATTGTTGGTTGTCGATAGGTATATACTATTGACTCTTGCTGATGGGTCTATCGAATGACTCAAAGATCGTCTTGCTGCTAAAGGATACATATAAATATATGGTATTGATTATTCTAAAACCTTTTTCTCCTGTGGCAAAAAAATGGCATCAGTCTAAATTTGTATCTCTTTAGTCACAACTTATTCTTGGCCTCTCTACTAACCTGATATAAAAAATGCATTCCTGTATGGTGATCCAGAAGAAACAATCTATATGAAACAACCTCCAGTGTTTGTTGCTCAGGCGGAGTACACGAAAGTGTGCCTATTAAAGAAATCTTTATATAGTGTAAAACAATCTCCTAAATCATGGTGTGGAGAAGAACATTCGGTGTTTTATCAACACATAAGATTTGGTAAAATTCTATTGATCATATATGTTTATGATATTGTTATTATTGATGATGCTGAAAATGGAATTTAGAGATTGAAGGAATTCTTGCAACAACATTTCCAAAAAAAAGATCTTGATCTACTGAAGTATTTTTTAGGAATCAAATTTCAAGATATAAAGATGGCGTTTATCTCCCCCAACGCAAGCATGCTCTTAATCTCCTAGAAGAAGCTGGATTGTTGGGGTATAAATTGGTGGATTCTCCAAAGGATCCCAACATTAAACTTGATGCAGACTAGGGAGAACTTTTGAAAATGCTAGGAAATTATAAGAGATTGATTGGGAAATTAAACTATCCTACAGTTACTAGGCCTGAAATTTCGTTAAATACAAATGCGGTGAGTCAATTTATGCAATTTCCTCAGACCAATCATTAGAATGCCACTATTCGAATCTTGAAATATCTCAAGCGTAATCGTGGAAAATGACTCTTATATAAGAACCATATACATTGATCACTTTAGGCTTGTAGTGATGTTGATTGGGTTGGTTTTATGACTAATCGAAGATCTATTATAAGGTATTGCATGTTTGTTTGTGGCAATCCAATTTCATAGAAAAGTAAGAAACAAATAATGGTTTTTTGTTCAAGTGTAGAATCAAAATATAGAGCCATGACATATACAACTCAAGAACTTGTCTGGGTAAAACGTATGTTGTAGGAACTTGGATCTCAACAAATGCGACCTATAAGCTAATGTGTGATAATCGAGCATCCATTTACATTGCTTCTAATCCATTTTTTTATGAAAGGATAAAGCTTATTGTGGTAGACTATCATTTTGTCAGAGCTAAGGTACAACAAAATGTGATAAAAACTACTTATTTGAAGTCTAAGTACCACTTGGCTGATCTATTCACTAAGGATTTAGTTGGAAGTTGTGTAACAAAACTATGTAACAAGCTTGAAGTTTACGATATATATGTTTCAGTTTAAGGAGGGCTATTAGAGATTATGATTTGATGTCAAGACTTGAAATGGGCTTGTGACCGGTACGTGGGATCGAGATTCTGAAACCCTAGATCACACGTAAGCCTACCACTAGCGACAAAATAAATTAAAACCCCAAGAATGCAGTAAGTTCATACAATACAATAACAATACTGCGGGTCAGAAAGAAGTTTTACAACTCATGAAATCATGTCACTACGGACACTACAAGACAAGATAAATGAAAATAAAGAAAGAACATATACAAACATAGGTAAGCCGTAGCGGATACGTCACAGGAGTCATTGCTGTGAAATTGGTGGTAACTAAACTGAAAAAAATAAAGTTAAGGGGAGTCAGACCTCGCTGAGTAAGCTCACACCGTCCTACGATACCTAATGCTATGCACACAGTCATGCATGAACATCAAAATATATACACATCATGCTATACATCCAATCACATCAACAATACAAATAAATTATAGGGGAGAATATCTGTAGGACCCAAATCTCTAAGGGTAAGCCCCACAACTCTAAACCTCGAATGGCTACGGGGAGCTATACATCACCAACGGCCCAGCCATGCTCCTATACTCATATAGCTATAACGCTCTCTTAATCGAAAGGAGCTGCAGGGAGCCAAACATCACCAACAGACCAACCCTCGCTCAAAGGTCCGATCGGAAGCCAAGCATCAACCAAGATTGGCCCATAACATATCTTAATATCATAAACAAAACAACTCTCATAAACATAATCAGTGCGCATCTAGTCCTGATGCATACCCATTAGGTGGCATGTCCTACAGATCTTTTCTTCCCCACAATCGAACATAGCAATACATATCAAATTATTAAGCATGCAATTTATCAAGTAAACATTTAGTTATGTAATGAATAATGCATGTATGCAATACCTAACCCAATACATCCACTCAGTTAATTTAATATAAAGGCTTTATACTAAAGCAGACACGTATTGCTGTATATACGCGTTCGCTATATAAATATATAAGTATCGATCAATATATATATATCACATGCATATGAATGTGGTTATGTATTGCTTCATGTTGTCATCTATACCAGCATTGAACAATATTCATTTGCTAGTACAACTACGGTAATAGTAAGTTGGTATGAACTTACTTAATAACCGAACTCGTCCATCCGAACTTTCCGATGGGGTCCCGCTCCTACTATACCTAGTAAATCGAAAGAAAATATTTCAATTAGTGCTAATTAAGAGTTATTGAACTCAAATAACAATTAGGTATCATCCGAATTGCCTAAGCAATCCATTTATGAAATTTGGAAAATTTTCCTATTCTCGCCTAAATGTTCTGTGATTTTTAATTCGCAAACCATTGAAAATTTCACTATGGGTCGTCGGAATACCTCCGGCGACCAGAATATTCCTTTGGTCACTAGAATATTCCCTCTGATCATCGAAAAATTTTTAGTATCATAATTCAACGATTTTTATATCAAATGAAATCTCTTGATGAGTAGAACAACTTTCTCCAAAGCAACTACTCATATTCTCAACATATTGAAACGAATTGAAGAAAAACGAGCTAAAACCCTAACCTCTTTTTTCGTCAATCGACGGCGATCCAGGCGGTGGCTGGCGACGAGATCATTGGGCTTTTGTTACCGGAAACAACCACTGGAAGCGACGGATTGGCGATTGACATTTTTTGTCAATTTTTCTCTTCAATTTTTGCTACGATTCTGGCAACGACGGTGACTAAAATGTTATGGTTGTGATGGGCTCGTTGAGAGGAAGAGATTGGTATATAACACTAACCAGTTTGAGTCACTAACGGTGAAGAATGGTTAGAGAGAGGGAATTTGTGAATAGTAACTTTTGGGATGATTAAAATAAAATTATGAGAAAATGGGGGAAAAAAGAATAAGTCTCTTATAAATGGGATGTTACATTTGATTAAGAGGATTGTTAGGGATTCTGATTGTGATGTTGATAGAGATTGTGATTTAATTAAGAGGAGATTATGATTGTGATTTCATTGAATATATTTGGGGATTATAATTGTAACTTTTTTATATGAATAAGATAATCTAGTATATAAAGGGAGTGGAAGCTGCTAATTTTATATGCTCTCACAATCCCTCTTCTTAATTCATATCAGTATCTTACTGTAGTTTGTTTTTCTTTTTTTTTTGAAGAGTTGTAATTTGTTTTTTTTAACATGCTTGTTTTGCACTCTTTGAGCACCTATTCAGGTCAATGATCTTTTATTCCCCTTTACGCTCGATTGGCAATCGACCTATCATTGGCTTATGGTTACGAGGCCTTTATTGGAGTTCGTGAGAAATGGACAGTCTTGAATTAAGACTTTGTTTGCTAGGTCCATTAGGTAAGGCCCGTCTTTGGCTACTCAAGATCTTGCCATCACTCAACGGTACTAAGATAACAGGCAACTATGATGGTGGCCATAACCAGTTAGCTAGACAAGCAAGTTATTCTCCAACATGGTTAAAAATAGGACCAAGGCTATTATTTTAGGTTTTTTATGATTATTATAATTAATATTACTTAATTATCTCAACACACAAATGATTTATGATATGCAAGGGTAATTTAAGTAATATTGATTATGATGACTACTAAAATAATGAATTAATCATACCTTAACTTTTTTATTAAAAAATGAGGAACGTAATAAGAAAAAAATTAAGAACTTATTATTTAAGTGATTTTAGTGATCATTATAATTAATATTGTTTAAATAATTATCATATATCACAAAACCATTTGTGAGTGTAAAAAGGTAATTCAAGACATATTAATTATGAAAATTATTAAAATAATGATAACATAGCAATATTTTAAAAATTGGAATGGATAATAAATTGATAAAAATGCTTAAAATTTAAAGGTTCAATTAGTATTAGACCATTATAAAAATAATACATAGTGAATAAAAAATAGAACTTATAAAAATTAGCAAAAAGGTAATATAAGAATGAAAACTTTATTGAAATAAAAAAATGAAACCTAATGTTTATTAATTTATTATTAATTAATAATAAATTTAAGAATTCTAACTAAAGTTAAATAAAATAATAGGAACAATTGTTTTATATAGTAACACATAAAACGTGAGATGATGAAATCAAATAAAACGTTACATACATCTAGACCATCAACTTTTTTTGAGCCGAAAACAAAATCTCACTTACAAGCTAGGTGTTGGACCCCACACCCCACCCGTAGGTGTTTGCAGGTGATACTGCGGCGTGTGTTTGCGGGTTATACCGCGGCATC
>JAOTAY010000002.1:13453334-13473093 GCA_025629805.1 Erythroxylum baracoense | reverse complement strand
GTCCATAAACTAATAGCAGATATGGTTTACTAGTTTCTTAAGCATCTGATTGATAAAAGGAAGGGAAAAATAATCTATGAGTGGCGTCATTCAACTTGTTCTTCTCATTAAGTACCATAGTTAACCCTCCTTTCTTTGGAATAACTTATACATGGCTTACTCAAGAACTATCAAAAGTAGGGTAAATAACATATATTAATAAGTTTAATTACCTCAGCTTTGACAACTTATTGCATATTTAGATTAAGCCTTCTTATAGGGTTACATAATAAGCTTCAAATCATCCTCCATAAAAATCTTATGAGTGCAAATAGAGGGGCTAATTCCTCTAATATTTGAAAATTTCCCAGCTATCACCCTTTTATACTCTTTAAATACTTTTCTTTTCGTTTTGTTTCTCCTTCAAATTTGATGTTATAATTACTAGTAGCTTTGAGTCTTTTTTCCAAAAATGTATACCTGAGATGATCCAGTAACTTCTTTAATTCTAAAATAGGTGGTTCTCCAGTGGAGGATTTCAACCTCTTCTCATTACTCCTGCTAATCACCTCAAACTCGTTTTTTTTTCTGCACTATAGATTCGTTAACCTTAAGATAGGTTATTTGATCAACTCTCATGAGGTCAACTTTTTTCTCTTCCTCACCTTGAACAAGGCATAATTCTAGCTGGTTGTTATGGATAATTTTGTAAATAGAATATGAAATTGCATCATCAATATGATCAAGAAAATAATAAGTATCATCCTGTTCAAAAGAATGTTACATAGTATTAAGATATTTTAAATGTTACCTCTTAATCCCTAACCATAAGCACCAATATGCCATCATTAACATCAGTTATAGCTCTAACTGTAGCTAAAAAAGGTTTGCCTAAAATCAAAAGTACTTTAATATCCTTATCTATGTCCAATATCACAAAATCAACTAGAAAAGTAAAATTATCTACGTTAACCTTTACATTCTTAGTAATGCCTTTAGGATTTTAACGGACCTACTGAGGGTTTTAACTGACCTATCTGCTGATTAAATGCTTATACTAGTTGCTTTAGGCTCTTCTAACCCTAATTTTTTAAATAATTTATAGGATATTAAATTAACATTTTCTCATAAATAAGACAAATCTTTCTCAATAAAAAACTATCATTTAAATAGGGAATAGTAGAACTCCTTATATCCTTAAGCTTTTTGGGTTGTTTATTTTTATAAAATGGTATAACACTCCTCACTTAATATAATAGTATATAAATCCTATAACTTGCTCTTGTTTAAAAGTACCTTCTTTAAAAAGCTAGCATACTTGGAAATATGTGAAAGAGCTTAACAAAAGGCAAGTTAATGTGACGTTGTTTAAAAAGTTCAAGAAACGTGCCAAGCTACTCTTCCATATGATCATTCTTCAACTTTGCTAGGTATACAGTGGTACATTTGAACTCCTTCACAGGTTGAGTTTGCTCAACATCTTTCTGCTTCTCTTTATTCTTTTCAGCAACTTTCACCTCCCCATCCTGTTTATCTTTTACTTTCAATTCTTTACCACTTCTAAGGGAAACTGCCTTTATATTCTCTTTGGGATTTGTTTTAGTATTATTAGGGAAGCCTCCTTATGGTGTCTCTGAAACTAACTTAGCAAGTTGTCTAATTTGGTTCTCCTAGTTATGAATAGAATCCTATTAATTTCTTAATAAAGTTATAATAGCCTAAAAATGAGCTTCAGTTCATAAGATCTTCTAGGTTAGGCTTCTTCTTTTAGGGTGGATTGTGCTATTTAAATCTCAGTAGATGGTTTTGAATTTTTTGTCCCTGAGTTCACCAAGAAAAATTTAGATAGTTCATCTAACCTGCATTTTATATGTTATTGTATGGATTATTATGGGGGGATGAGGTACATTGCCCTTTAATCAACATGTTTAATTAGTTGTCATAGCCTTAACAACTTGACATTCTTAGCCCATATGCCTTTCCCCACATACATCATATTGCATCACTTGAGCTAGTTTTTGTTTAACTAATAGGCCATCAATCTTTTTACTAAGAGCTTTATCCTAAATTGCCAGAACTGTAGCTATATCAACATTATAAACACTAACTGACTTACTAGGCTTTGCTCAAGTGGAATACAAATGATAGCTATTAATAGTTATCTCTTTAATTAATTTATGGATTGCCTCTAGCATCTTGCTATTTAAAGTACCTTTAGTTTTTGTGTTTATCATCTTCCTGATTGATGAGTTTAGATAGTTATAGAATGTATAAGCTTGTAACCATATAGGAAGTTCGTGATGTGGGCATCTCCTTAATAAGTTAAATGTTTCCCATGTATCATATAATGTTTCTGACTCGTTTTGAGTATAGTAAGAGATATCATTCCTTATCTTGGTAGTTTTGACTTGTGGAAGTACTTCATCAAAACAAATTTAGCCATCTTGTCTTATGTAATGATAAATCCTTTAGGAAAAGAATTCAATTGTTTTTTAGCATGGTTTCTCAATAAAAACGGAAACAATCTCAATGTGATTGCATCATTAATGGCTTTATTAATCTTAAATGTATCATAGATCTCTAGAAATTTTGCTATATAAGCATTCAGATCCTCATCTTATAACCCATCAAACTAAACAAACTTTGGACCATTTGAATAAGATTTAGTTTGATCTCAAAATTGTTGGTTATAACAACTTGCTTGACGAAGCTAGATTCTATTCCAATTGTTCATGGTCTCGAATATTCAAATATGGTCCTCCGTAGTTCTAGTATAATTATTGGTTACTCGATTTCAAACTCTCACTCAAGCTCTTTTTGCCTCTATCTAAGTCCTGTTTTAAGAATTTTGAAGATTAGTTCTCTAATTTTAAAGATCTTTTTCAACAAACTCTTGTGGATTGTTTTGGGTCATAAATGAGTCAAACCCCTGAAATAGCAATAAAATAAAGAGAATCCAATAATTAAAATAAAAATAAATGCAAAATAATGGCTAGATTAATAGAAAGTAAGTGTTCATAATATGTTAGTCCTCAATAATAGCACTAAAAACTTGATGTTTGATTTCTTACCCTATAGATCTTTCTAGAAAATTGCACTTATCACTCCTAAAGTATAAGTTGTAGAGTACCCAATTTCGATTCCATAGAGACTAAAAGTACTAATATTAACCCCTTTTCTATTATCTAACTGCCAAATTATAACAATGGTGATTAATCAAAATCAAATTTAAAGCAATAAAATAAAACAAATTAACACAGTTGACTAACTAGAATAAAGATTAAATCAAGAAAAACAGTGACCTAAATAGTATAACTTCTTAAGGCTTCTCATATAAATAATACTTCATGCATTAATTTATCTAACGTTCATTGAACCATGAAAAATCCTTAATTATGTTAATCTTTTTCTTAAGATTATTAATAACTAATCTTAGGTTGATTAATGAAATCTATTTCTAATTAAAACCCATATAATTGCAGTAACTAATTTATGAATTCCTTTATTAGGTTTAACTTTAATATGGAAGATTTATTGTATCTTCTCTATAAGATTACTTACAACTCTTTTCAGTTATATTAGATCAATTTATACAAAGGATTTCTTAATCTCAAATGTATGGAATCAAACATGGATTAATATACACAATTCAAGAACAATAAAGAACACACAATTGAATTTCAATAAAGTTGAAGAATAAATTAAATTAAAATGAAATTACTATAAAATTTGTTTTGAGATTCATCATATTTAAGTTTCATAAAGATTTAGTCTATAATCATTAAATACATAACATCAAAACTAGAGGACAAATAGAAAACTAAAAGAAGATGGAATCCCTTTTAATCTTCGTGAAATTCACTTTAGATCAATGGAAATCCACCCTAAATACATCTCTTTGCTTGTTTTACGTTTTCTTTACCATTTTAGGTAGTCTAATTGTGCCTTCCACCTCTCTTTCCAATCTGTCTTCTTATTTTGTTTCTCAAAATTTAAAATTCAAATTTTGGGTGAAAACACAGGCAATTACATAGTCGTGTACTATGTCGTGTGCTTAAAAGAAACACAAAATCCCATCCATGGTGAACACATTCATAAACACGACTTAAAATGTGAACATGAGTTTATAACTATACAACATGGGTGTATATCTCTTGAACATAGACGTGTAACATACTGAATCCATCAATACGGCTCAAATTTTTCAAACACGTCCATGTAAATTGAAATTTAGAAATAATAAAGAACACGTGTAAGTACAAGGGTATGTACTAGGCCATATTCTTACTCTCCATCTTTATAACTTGGTTAAAACACATGTAGATCGCTATAAAATTGTCTAAATTCATCCCTTTTTATCCAAATAAGTTAATTACAACCTAAAAATGAAATATGAATGAAATAAGTAAAAGAAACAATAAAAACACTCAACAAAAAAAGCAAAATTCACTTATAAACCAAAAAATGTGAATGATTAAGCAATTATCAATTATAAATTGGAAAACGTAAAAAATTGAAAAATTGAAATAGCTTGTTCATTGGAAAGAATAAGTGCTTTGGTTAGTAACTATTTGATTTTTTTGTTATCTCAGAATAGGACTATAAATAAGTAAACCTATTGTCTTATATTAGTTTACTGATGAGTAAAGGTCAATTTTATAAGGAATAACATAATTATTAATTCTAACTTTACTATTATTATTTAATAATAAGGCAATTTGTTAGACTAAAACTTAAACTAAATTAAACTAACAAGATTGAAATAGTATTATAGACAAATCAAAAAAGCAATAGCAAGAAATTAGATGATGATAACATTTAGAATACGCTTTCCCCTAGTGTTGTCTTGTATCTTTATTAAATTATTTAGAGATTTTATAATTAACCAACGAAATCTCCTAATGTAATGAATTGTCACTTTCCATTATACATCTACATGTCCCTTAAATGATTAATTGATATTAATATTTGATTAACATATATAAGAACATTTTAATATATATGAAATCCTATAAAAAGTCACCTTAATACCAAAAGTATCATGTAAGACTATGTTTAATACCCCTCCATTCAATATTTAATATTGTGTCCTAAGTCAATTTACACTTAGGTTCTTCTGATAACATCCATATGTAAATTTAGATCAATTTTAAGCTTCCACTTATATCTAACCAACATTATGAACAACATCCCTATTTCTCAATCATAAAATTCTTTATTGTAAAAACTTAAATCAAAGTAGATAAAAAATTGATCAAGGTTTCATCTATCTAGATATAAAATAAACTAGCCACTAATCATCTTTAAAATAAAAATAAATAAAAAATTCATTACAAGATATGCCTAAATGATGATCTCAATCTTTTTATTTGATTTATGTTTTTAAACAATTCTTTATCTTTGGTCTTTTTGAAAACTGCTTCAAGATGTGTATTCTAAGGTTATTTCTCCTTAGAAGTCTCCAATACTAATTATAAGATTAAAAAAATCAAACCAAGCTAAACTCTTCATATATTTTTAGGGTTTTCACATCTTTTGAAAAAGACTTGTTCAATCGTGTCCCAAATTGTTTTCTCCACAATCATTTAAAGAATATAACATGGACTTTAGGTGCCCATATTTAACAATATTTCTTCTCATTATGTAACACAAAGTCTCACTCAATTATATAAAATGTGATGTCTTATTAACCACAATTTCAATACAGAAATACACTGAAACATAATTATATTGAACCTTTTATCCATTTGTTTTTGTCTAGTGTGGAACACGCTTTAGCATATGTCATACCTTGTTTAGACAATATTCGACTTTCTTAATGATTTTCTTTATAAAATCCTCAAATATTTAGTTAAACCTCATTCCTCAAGTAAAATTTTCATAATTATCTAAAACAAAAAATAAAACAAAAAATTATTTGGATGAAAATATAATGAAATACTAAATAAAATATGTTAGATTCTCATATCGATTGGAGAGGGGAACGAATCAGGCCTTATAAGGCTATGGAAACCTCTCCCCCAAAGACGTGTTTTCTCAAACGAGTGTGCGAAAAGTTGAAAATATTTGTGAGCCGGTAGTATAGGGCTGTTACAAATGGTATCAGAGCCAGTACTCCGATCGGTATGTTAGAAAGGACACTGGGCCTCTAAGGGGGTGGATCCAGGCCTGTGGGCCAACAAAGAAGCTGGGCCTCTAGGGGGTGGATCTAGGCCTGTGTGCCAGCAAGGATACTGGGCCTCTAAGGGGGTGGAATGTTAGATTCCCATATCGATTGGAGAGGGGAATGAAGTAGGCCTTATAAGGCTATAGAAACCTCTCCTCCAAAGATGCGTTTTCCCAAGCGAGTGTGCGGGAAGAGCCAAACCGTGAGGACTTGACCGGGCCAAAGCCCAAAGCGGACAATATATGTGAGCGGGTGGTCTAGGGTTATTACAAAATATATATACATTTTATGCACTATAAATATTCACACATTAAAATTTTTTCTTATCCTCAAACAAATCAATCTGATAATTATCAAACTAAACAAACTTCATTTCCATAAAATTTCAATAACTCAATTTAAATGAATAAGAATGATCATTATTCATTTAATCACCTCATTTATTAATATTTAGGTAATCAAAACATTAGAATAAATTGTAATTCAACTTAATTAACCAAACAATCTTTTGAATGTTAACTGAAATCAAACAATTTAACTGTATATATAAATTGAATATAAAATGAGTAAAAAGCATAAACTACTAAGTACTTAATGATACACAAACTAACATAATTACTTTTTACTTTTATGGAGAATGAGAAGATTGTTTAAAATATTATCATAACCTTTATGTGTGATACTAAACACCTTACGATGAATGCCTCCAGTTACTCAATCAGGTCAAACTTTCATATAACTAATATTAGTACTCAAAATTTCGACTCATCTTAGACCAAAATAAACATAATAGAATTTATTAATGGTCACATACACACACACATTACATAAAATTATAATCAAAATATAATACTCAACAATTTAGCTAAAATCTAAGTTTAAATCATGTTAAAATCTTATACATGATCTCATCATTTAATTGAAGCTTCAATTGTTATAATTGTCTATGAAGCTTAAAATTACACTACTTATTAGTGATCATATATGTTAATTTAATATAGTTTAATCACCAAGTAATTTAACTTCCTATGAATCACCTTAATTCCCTTTACTTTCATTCCTTAATTCCTTAGAATTATAGATTACTAAAATAATTACAATTGAAACTAATTTACTTGAATCAACTCAGGCAATAAAAGAACCCCTTATCTAAAGTTAAAACCATATGTTATCCTCAATAGATGAATGATAAGCATAAAAAATAAATAAATACTATGTAAAAGTATAGATAGAGGAAGAAATTAAGAATAAGAAAGCTTCTTCCAGCTTTTTATCGATGTTTCTTAACTTACATCAACAAGATATATCAAAAAGTAATAAGTAATTGTATAAAAACTAATAAAAAAATGAAATACAAAATATACCTAAAACAAAAATAAATAGAAGATATTAGATAAAGAGATAATAACATAACTAAAAATTTAAAATATGTTTTAAAGTACAAAGGAAAGAATAAAAATAAAATACAATAAATGAAATAACAAAAAGATAAATCAATTCTCCACCATCGGTTAAAATGGTGGAAAAGGCATTTGTGGCATTAAAAATCCAAAATGTTGAAAAGAAATAGCTAAGCTCTCATCCAACCTATCCAATTATTTCACATGCATGTTAAAGCTCTCATGAAGTCTCCATAGCATATGGCTTTATTGAAATTGTTAGTTCTCCACTTTATAAATGGTCCTACCAATTCTCTTCAATGTTAGTTACTGTGGGATTAGATTAACATCCTTAGTTTTCAATTCTCTTGCCTTTTGTTGCTTAGTAGCTAGCGGTGACTACTCTTTTCTCTTATCTACCTCCTCAGATCTTGCCATTGGAACATTACCTCTTAACTCTCTACCCCGCGATCGATTACAACATATACTTCTCCAACCTTCTTCACTAATTATATCTACGTCATTGCTTGTAACTTGAGGAATGGTACTAAACACACTATAGCCATTATAGGGAGGTTAATGAATAGTTATAGGTTATGAGCGAGGATGAGTGAGGTATGAGCCTCTGGGTATCGCTCCCTTCTTTCTTATTGCCACATACTCCAAATATCTTGTAAAACTATATCTAAAGTTACATTAACAATGATCCACTATGCATCATAAATAAAATAAATCATTAATGGTCACCACCTTTGTAATTTCCCATATACTAACAATAGTATAAGCAATAGCCTAGTGTAAGTAATGTAAGAAAGACAAAGTGATGTTCATGATTTCTATTATCGTCTTCCCTCTGAATTTAATTATTATTTTCCAAATTATTGGATTGTTTATACTTAAACATGGACAACACTTTATGTGTGAAATATGCATCTTTTATTATTCCAAAACATTTAGTATCATTTTTTTAAACCTTGCCCCCAAACCTATCTCTACTAAAGCATGCCTATCCACATTTCTATTTAGTTCAAAAGTTTGGTTTCTAAAGATTCTATATAAACTTTCATTGTTGAAACACAAGGTGTTCACCTTGAGATTGTTATAGGGATTGATATTCCAAAACATCCCTTTTCCTCACCATTTCCTCCCCTTTGATTGATCTGGTATCTTACTCATTTTGCTTTAATTTTGGTGTCTATAATTGATAAGAATCAATACAAATCAATGCTACCTTCAAAATATCTAAATTTTTGTAGTAAGGGCCCTAACTTGTAAAATATGAAATCTATAAAAAGAAAATTGGAGTAATCTTAGTTTAAATGTAATAGGTGTGTCAAAATTGGTGTTTAATTTATTCTATGAGAGAGTTTAAACATAAGAGTGCAAGAGAATTAAGAGAGAGTTGAGATAAATTGAAGAAATTTGTGTTTTAGGTCTATTACACACAATATGGGTTTTAACATTTCCTAAATACAAGCTAAGATAGGGACTTGTTTCAAACCATGTCCTCTTGGGACTCTAATTGCTCAATAGGAAATAAAAACATGCTTGTGTCTCATATTGTGTTTCTCTCATAAAGAAAAAATATAAAATGTAATATATTAGCCACAGTCTAGGACATAAGCATGTCCCAGTTTGTGTATCATTGTACTTAAAATCAATCTTAGTTTTAAGCTTATATAAGAAGACAAAGTTATTTCTTTGGGCTTGGATAGTCTAAATTGGGATACAATCTGAAATATGCATATGTTCTGGGCTGTGTACTGCAATTCCCTATAAGTTATCCAATGTTTCTGTAGCACCCCCTTACCGTTGGGTACGCACCGGGACGCCCGCAGGTCATTCCGGTAACATAGAAAGGCATTTCTAAACGCCCATTGACTACTCAAAAATACTATTCTAACCTCCCCATCGGTGATGGGATGTTACAGTTTCTTATCTGCAAAATTTTTCAATCTTTCCTTAACTTCTACTTACAACAATACATAAAACACTACAAAATTTTTAAAAAATTTAAGTTAGTTATAGCTTAAAGAAGCGTAAATATGCATGACATTATTAAAATAAATGGTCAACACTAAATTCAAAATCCAAAAGAAATGTTATTAATTAAAAGCAACTACAATTTGGAGTTCTTAAAACTCGGTAGGGTTACCTCCTAACAAGTGCTTATTTATATTCATTTAGCTAGACTTCTTATTTAGTACAAATGATAATGTAAGGCAATAAACTCATTGCCCTCTTTTATAAGAGTTATGTAGGTGTCATACAAAAGCCTTACTTTATTAGCTAATGAGCCTTAAGCCTTCTCCTACTTATACCTTCTTTTGCTTCCCTTACGACATTTTTTCGTCTTTAATTTATAGCTATCTTCCTTGAAGGGTGTAAAGGTCCAATGCACCTTCCTTGATAAATTTCTAGAAAGGACAATAAGATACTAACAGAAATCATCCTAAGAAAGAGAGAGATATTTATAATTTGAAATATGAAAGATGTCATTATCTCCTTCAGCTTCTTTCTTTTCCTTCAACTTCATCGATTCCTTTCCACTTGTTTTAGTGATAGCTACTAACCGCTCTTTTGGGTCCATCTTAGTCTTACTAAAAAAAGATTCATACCATTTGAGTTTAAGAAACTAGATAACTATTTTATTTAAAATTCTAACTTATTTTAAGTCACCAATTAATCTACCTTCGACATTAATCTTTTAAACTATAAAGAAGACGCATGAGCTAACTTCTCAATAGCTAACTCTAAATTTGATTTACCATTTTGCTAAACTTAAGGTTTGTATAGGAATCTATGAGGGTTACTTGGTCATAAATGTGCACCTCTTACTTGGTTGCTCTAACATGAGTTGGATGTATTATATATGGCTCATATATAGGGGCGTCTAATTTTAGAGTATTTTTTGAAAGAGTGCGTGTGTTTCATAGAATTCTTTGAGTAAATAAGGTCTTATGTTAGTGCATTACCTTCTCTAAAGTAAAGAGGTAAAGACACTAGCATATTAGTTCGATAGATGATTTTGTAAAAAGGACATGACCTAGGACATAGAGGTGTCAGAGCTTATATCCATACACAAATGGATATATTAAGTTACATAACCTAGGACACAGATGCACTAAAGCCCATATTTGTATGTAGATAAAATAGTAAGTTACACAATTATGTCTAGGATGTGTTTAGGATAGGCTGTCTTATCTGAAAAAATGTTTTTTTGGTAGATTTCAAACTTTAGAAGGATTTTAGGGCTTATTATAGTCATGCTTAAATTAACTAGGTTTGGTACAAGGTAATATATGTATAAATGTACCAGTTAGAACTTACCTATCAATATACTTGTTGTAAACCTAGATATGTAAGAGATATTTATAATCTTCATTAAAATACTTAAATGAATACTGAAATCAACTACTCTTAGCTCTTGAGGATATAGGCATACAAAATAGGTCAAAACTCAATGGAATTTTCTTGTGCTCTTATTGTTTTCTTCCATCCTACTTTATTGTTGTTATACATTATTTCTTAATAAGTAGTATTAAAGCATAATTGATGAAATTGACTTTAACTATGAGGTTTTAAGTGGGGAAGTTCAATGAAACTAATAATTTTACTGTGGCAATAAAGAGTAAAGGAGTAGTTGGCATGGTAAGTTATATTGAAGGGCTACAAGTGAACAAGCTAGAAGATGTGGATGCACTCGATTGGAGGAGTTATAAGCATTTAGTTATTTACCACATCATAGATATTACATCCCTTTTGGAGATATGGAAAAGGTTGGACTGAGATTATAAAGGTTGGAGATACAAAAGTAAATATATTTGAATAACATATAAATTTGTCTAATTAACGACTTACTAAGGCTTCTAGTGACCATTAAAAACTAGAATAAAGCAATGAATATGCTTTGTTCTTTACCTATTATTATGAACATTTAGTAACTATCCTTATATTGGGCAAGGAGACTGTTGATATGGAAGACATAATTATCAGCTATTAGATCATAACCAACAAAGACATAATACTAGTAAAATATCTCAAGGTGAAGGCTATATGTAAGGGCAAATTAGGATTATAAGAAGAAGCAAAAGAAAGATGACTCGTCTAATGAAGTTACAGGTAAAATTTAAGGGTAAAAAGGTAGCTTATTGCTAAAAATGTGGGCAAACTGGATATATATAAAGAAATTGTCCAAAAAAGGAATGGGGAGAGTGATGAAAACTAATGATTCATCAAATTCTATTAATATAATGTATAGAAACGACTCATATTACAGTAATAGAGACTTGCTTTATGTTTTAACTAGTCAAGTTTAGGACTTAAATACTAGATACATAATGCTTATACATCATATGATACCAAATAAGGATAAGTTTCTATTATATACATTAGAAAACTTTGGTATTATCAAGTTGGAGGATGATAGATCTTACAAAAATTTTAGGGCATGACAATTTAAGATTAAGATGTTTGAGGGAACTGTTAAAACATTGAGCAATGCTCCATCTGTATCATATTTGAGGAATAACTTGATCTCTTTAGACACCTTATACGTGAATGATTTTAGATATAAAACTAAAAAGGACAACATTAAGTTGGTAAATGGTGAAATAGTAATGATGAAAAGGTTATGACTAACAAGAAGCATCTACAAATTGATAAAAAGCATAGTTTTAGGTAGAGAAGTTGCAACAGTAGAGTTAGAAGAAGATAGTAATGCATTATGACATATGTGGTTGTGTCATCTCAGTGTGCAAGAGTTGACAAACTTAATAAAATGTGTTTATTGAAAGATGTCAAACATTATAAGCTAGAGTTCTACAAGTTTTGTGCATTTGTAAAATGTATATAGTAATCGTTAAGGATGTAGTGCTTGACAATTAGCATATAATAGGGCAAACATATGGAGAAGACATGTTCAAGTTAATAGAGAGTAGTAATAGTTCAAAGATAGTACAGGTGAAACTAGAAGAACTAAAAGCATATGCTAAAGGGACCAAAAATTCTGGTTTATGAGATAGAAGAACAATATGATGGAAAAAAGAAATATTGCAATATAACTATGAATAGAGTGAGATGTACCATCAGACTGTCAAATTAATATGGTTGGAAAGATACAATCATTTATGCTCTTACCATTAGACATGGAGATCTGACTACCTTTGAGGAGACTACGGATAGAAAGTATAAGGATAGATGGATGAGTACTTTAGCGAAAGATGTGGGGTGTCATAAGATTAAGGAATTGGTTGCATCTGATTAAATCTTATTAAAGAAGGATTACACTTTAGAGAATGCAATTGACATGTTAAACGAATATGCTTTGTTCTTTACCTATTTTTATGAACATCTAGTGACTATATTCATATTGGGCAAGGAGCTAATTGATGTGGAAGACATCAATATTACACTATTGCATCATAACTAACAAAGACAGATCACTAGTAAAAGCTCCCAAGGCGAAGGTTTTATGCAAAGGAAAATTATGATTATAGGAAAAGGCAAACGAAAGATGACTCATCTAATGAAGTCATAGGTGAAAATCTAATAAATGGCAGTTTATTGCTAAAAATGTGAGCAAAGTGGAGATATACATAAAAATTTTCCAAAAAAGAAAGAGGAGAGTAATGAAAGGAAAACTAATGATTCACCAAAGTCTATTAATATAGTGTAAAGTAAGGACTCATATTACAACAATAGAGACATGCTTTAAGCTTTAACTAGTCAACTTTAAGACTCGTATGATACAAAATAAGGATCAGTTTGTATTATACACATCAGAAAACTTTAGTATTATCTAGTTGGAGGATGATAAAGCTTACAAAATTTTAGAAAAGGACAAGGTAAGATTAAAATGTTTGATGGAATTGTTAAAACATTGAGTGATGTTTGATATGTATCTGATTTGAGGAAGAACTTGATCTCTTTAAACACCTTATATGCGAATGGTTTTAGATATAAAATTGACAGAGACAACATTAAGGTTGCAAATGGTGCAATAATAATGATGAAAGGGTTATGACTAACGAGAAACATCTACAAATTGATAAAGAGCATAGTTGTAGGTAGAGAGGCTACAATGGAAGAGTTAAAAGAAGATAGTAATGCATTATGACATATGTGATTATGTCATCTCAGTGAGCAAGAGATGACAAAACTTCATAAAAGGTGCTTATTAAAAGATGTTAAACATTAGAAGATAGAGTTCTGAAAGTTTTGTGCACTTGTAAAATGTATATGCTAACCTCCAAGGATGTAATGCTTGATGAGTAACGTATATTAGGGAAAGCATATGGAGAAGATGTGTTAAAGTTAGTAAAGAGCAGTAGTAGTTTAAAGATAGTACAAGTGAAATTAAAACAACCAAAAGAATATGCTAAAGGGACAAAAAATTTGGTTAAAGAGATAGAAGAACATTATGAGGCAAAAAGAAATATTACAATATAACCATTAATTGAGTGAGATGTACCATCAGGCTATCAAATTGATATGGTTAGAAAGATTCGATCTCATATGCTCTTACCATTAGACATAGATATTTAACTACCTTTTGAGGAGACTATGGATAGTAAGGAGAAGGATAGATGGATGAGTGCTTTAGCGAAAGATGTGGGGTTTCATAAGATCAAGGAATTTCAATTCCATCTGATCAAATCTTATTAGAGAAGGATCACACTTTAGAGAATGAAACTGACATGTAAATAATGTCAATTGTCATTTAGAAGTTTAAACATTGCTTAAACTTGATTAATGTCTTAAGGCTTTAGACATAACTACAACAAACCAATGTAGAGTATATTTGTTAAGGTGAACATTGTTGTATATGAATTATATACACAAGCATTTTTAGTATTTATAAAAGAATACATGTGTTTCTTGAATTCTTTAGATTAATATAGCCTAACATACTATCGAGTGTCAAAGTATGTTCTTTTATGAAATACAAAGGTAAAGACATATGCTAGAACATGAGTGTGGTCAGAGGAACTTTTTTAAATATATAACCATAGGGGCATGTCAGAGCCTTTATCTATATACAAACATATATATGAGTTACATAACCTAAGACATGAATATTTTAGACCTTGCATCTATATGCAAACAGAAATAGTAAGTTACATGATCATGTCCAAGTTTTCTTGTTTGGAAACACATTTTTTTGATGGATTTTAAACTTTGGAAGGATTCTTCTAGACCTTATTATATTTATGTTTAAATTAGGTTAGGCTTGGTAAGAGGTAAGATGTGTAGGAATATACCAACTAGAGTCTTATACTTAATGTAAATTACCTAGTTCTATAAAAGAGAAAATTTGTAATATTTATTAAGATATTTAATTAAATAGTAAAATAAGTCGCTCTTGGCTTATGAATATATAAAAACACCAAAATCGGTCAAACCTTGTTAAAATATTTTTATGTTCTTGTTATTTTCTTTCATGCCACGTTATTTTTGCTACACATTATTTTTTAATAAGATGACTTTGCCACCCTAGACTATGTGTTGTTATAGGTTATCTTTTTATCATTGGTAATTCTCTAAGTAGTCCACATGGTTTGTTGAATTGGTGAAGAGATTATCAACTTCACGTTCACTATCGTTGTGACATCCCCATATAAATCATAATATAATTCTTGAGTTAGTTGTACTACTCTACTCAAGTTATTAATATTCCTTATGAGTGCCTCTACTTAAGTTGTCAATGTTATGAATGCATCAACATTGCGCATACCAAATTATCTTTGTGCCCTTCTCCTGCTTTATTTTCATTGTTAATTGTTCATCATCATCTCCTTAATCAAGTCTAAAGCATTTTTAAGAGTCTTTTTATTCAAGGTTCCCCTAGATACTACATTAATAGTCTACTTTGTTACACAGTCCATACTATTATAGAAATTTTAAACTTATAATTATGATGGTAATCTATGGTATGGACATCTCCTGAGTTGATCTTTATGTCTGTCCTATAATTAGTATAATGTCTCATTGTTGAGTTGTCAACAGGCAAAGATATCATTTCTCAACTTCACAATCTTAGCTAGTGGAAAATACTTGGCCAAGAATTTATTCATTAAATTATTCCATATGATGATTAAAGCTGTAGGTAGTGACTTCAACCACCACTTTACTTAATCCTTTATTGCAAATGGAAACAACCTCAGCCTTATAGTATCAAACAATAACAATAACACTCAGTAGAAATCTCGCTAACACGTAGGAAAGCCTAGTAGTATGAAACCTTACCCTTAATTAATAGAGATAATATTTCCAAATGACCCACATGAAGAATAAATAATAATAATAATAACTACTGCTACTACTAAATCATGTTAGGTAGGTATAGCATCAATGATTGCAAAATGTATCACATATCTGCAAGAAGTTGGCAATATATGCATTAGGATCTTCATTTGGCAACCCATCAAACTGCACAAACTATTATAAATTCTAGATTATATTCAGTTTGATCTCAAAGTTGTTTGTTTGAATCATTAATTTTATAATATTGGACTACGTCCTATCAATGATAATTTCGTATAGTTCAATAAAATCTTATGCTTTCTTTCCTTTATTTTAGGCTCTTGATCTATTTGGATCGGTGATATTTTCCTTTCTATTAGCAGACAAAGAAGCACCTTCTTAAATTTTGGACCCTCTTCTAAGGAGTTACGTCTTATCATCTACTAACTGTTACATGTTTGAAATTAAATCAACAAGAGTATTTAAAAAAAAAGAATTAGAACATAAATAAAAGAATAAATGCAAAAGTAAATGAAAACAACTAGATTAACAATTATCATGTCTCTTAATATATTGCATTAGTCTCCAATAATGACACCAAAAATTTAATTTATTTTTTCTCTATTATCCCAGTATAAAAATATATGCAAGTGGACTTATTGTATCATACTAGTGTAATGATTGGTAGAAGTCATCCCACAAGAAATAGTATAATTATTAAGTCTAACCTTACTACTATTATCTATAAAGGAATATGTTAGATTAAAACTTATACTAAATTAAACTAATGAGATTGAAATACCATTAGAAACAAATCAAACAAGTAATTAATAGGAAATCAGATAATAATAACATCTATAATAGATTTCTCCCTCGCATCTATCATCTTGTAACTTTGATTCGATTATTTAGAAATTTTATGATTGGATCAAAGAAATCTTCGAAAGTAATGAATTATCACTTCCTATTGTACAATCACCTATCCTTAGAATGAGTAACCACTGTCCTTATTTAAATAACACATCTTACAACACTTTAATATTTGTGAAATCCCTTACGCACTAATACTAGGAACATCATGTAAGTTTATTCCTAGCACTTGTTCAATCTTTAATGTCGGCGCCTATGTCAGTTTAGACAGGTTCATCTAACAACGTTCATATGTAAATTCAAATCAGGTTTAAGTTTTCACTTATATCTAATCAACATCAATATTTCCCAAACATAAAGCTCTTTGTTATAAAAATTGAAATCAAGTCATAAAATAATCAACTAGGGTTTAATCAATCTAGATATAAAATAAATCAACCACTAATCATCCTTGAAATCATAAAAATAAATAAAAATAGAAAATTATATTATAATGATGATCTCAGCCATTTGATTTGATTTGGTTCCTTAATGATTCTTGATCTTTGATCTCATCGAGGATGGCCACAAGATGTGTGTTATAGGGCTCTTTCTTCCCATACGGCTTTAACCCTAATTAAAAAAAAATTAATTCTTTTTTAGCGTTTTTCTATTCCTTTAAAAAGAATTTTCTATCACAAACATGAGATAGGACACGGTGATGTTTATTTCTTCACAATCCTTTAATGTTTTAGATGTGTTGATCCGCCAGGCCGAAGGGGCTCTCACTCCGCCATGAAGAGGTCGTACTTTGTTCACGTAAATTCTAGTGAAGAACATGCCCTGATACATGACTATATTCCAGGCTCTATTTAATCTTTTCAGTGCTTATTTCTGTCCAGTAACGAAACACCTCTCAATACGTGGGTGTGCATCATATGGTATTTAGTCAAGATTGTATTTTCTTAATGATTTTCCTTGAAATCTTATCTGATTCCTTAACCAACTTCATTCCTTAAACAGCTTCTCCACTATTATTTAAAATACTAATGAAATCATGGCCATTTAAATAAAAACGTGATAAAATATTAAATAAGAGATTTTCTATTACTAAATCCAAAATTTCAATAATATATTTATATTGTATGTTGACTTATCTAGTCCTCTCACATTCTACAGGCACCTCCCGCAGTATTATAGATCACCTCAACCGTGTTAAGCATGGAACTCAGTACCGCAGATCTCTGCGTTAGTTAGGGACTTAGATTTCTTTTGTTTGATTTTCCCATGTATCAAAAAAAAAAAAAAGATGGAGTCTACTACGTGAATTTTTACTAGCTCATAAGTTTTTTTTCTTAATATTGATAAACTTAAAATTACTAATTTTTAGGTACGTATATATAATAAATCATAAATGAATCAAATTATTAGTTATCTTCACCCTTTGATGCATTTGTTTATAATTTTGGTTATGTTAAGAGATTCATAAACTGGAGTGACCGGATGTGGAGGGACAGATGAGAACAGATGTTCAGCTTTCCCGCACATTTTTACTTTTCCAAACCAATACAGCCAAAGAAAATTTCCAGCTTTATCCAAAAGGAAAAGACAAGAGGAGAGGAGGGATGGTCGTAGTACACTGTACAGGTCGCTCTCAGGATAAGTTAGCAATATCTACGGCGTCTGGTATCTTGAATGTATTCGCTGCACCAAATTTCCTCCTCTCTGCCTCTTCTTCTTCTTCAGCACTTCTGTAATTGTCATCAAAGCTGCCTACATCAAAGCTGCCTAGAGACGATGGATCGAAAACACTTCTAGACCTGCAATCATCAGTTGCAAGCATGTTGACCTGGCCATTTTGAGAGATTTCAACCACCACAGTTTCATCATCGAAAGGTAAGGGTTGCCTCCATCGTCCTCCATCAATGCTCATGCATGTAGAATCAGCAGCACTTTTGTGAAACTCAAAACGGACCCTGTTTACCTATTGCCAAAAGAACGTAATAAATGTAATGCACAATGACATTGCTCATAAAAACGTGCAACTTTACCTGAGCTAGACGAGTTCCATGGCTGTTTGGGGCACGTAAAGCAAATGCCTGCCAAGCATCTCTAAAACCAACAATCTCAAGAAGCCCATCATCAATATATGGTGGAGTCAAGTCTCTCTGCCACAGTGGAAAAAAAGCGAAACTAGCATAAAACTAATTGCTGCATCACATCAAGAAATTTCAGGCAGACAAGCCAGAGTGTAATAGGAACCAACATCGCGCCTATTCTTTGTGTTTGGCATTCCCCAAGGACTAGTTCCACCAGAAAAGTAGGGCAAGTTAAGACATAAAATCCATCTGATTCTGTTCACATAGAAAAGTATACATAAAGTGAGCAGGGGAAGATGATTGACTAGGCATAGGGCTCTTGAGGAGTAAATTACTTGTAATCCGTATTACTAGCAGTAGGAAGTAAATTAATGGATAAAGTTTCCATTTTCGTTCTCACGAATCTTTTAAGGGTGTTTACTCCTTTTTGATGCAATAGCAACAGAAATGATGGAATTGTTATCTTAATCTGCATCCCAGTAGCAATGAATCATATCTATTAAACCCTGAGGCTCTCATATTATTAGTATAACAGCAAACTAGACTTGCAGTGAAAGAAAATAAATACATTAATTAATCATTACAATTCTATGGTGCTGTGCCTAAGAAGCATTGTAAATCCATAGAAAAAGGATATGCTTAGGTGTATGCATGAGAAAGCATTTTATTGGTTTTGATGAATAGAGCTTTCCAAGAACCGCAGAAAATGACAGAATTCTAAATGCAGCATCTCGTATTCTAGTGCGTCAGATTAAATTAATATCTTGAACTTCGCAAGTGAACTTATGAAGAGACCTTATTTAGTTTGACTCATGCAAGGGGAAAAGTTAATTTGCACAAGAACTCTCATTTGCATCTTTAGATGAAACATAAGTCATGTTAGAAAACCAGCGTCTATAATATCTGAGCACAAAATATACGTTAAAGTATGTTTATATCTAAAATATTCAATCATCAAGTTACCTGTGGTGCACATGTAGTTCTTCCCATTCACCATGTCTCTTCATGATCTTCACCTTTACTATGTTAGCTAAGTCCCTGGA
>JAOTAY010000002.1:13430305-13448162 GCA_025629805.1 Erythroxylum baracoense | reverse complement strand
ATATGGAATGTTTTTTATTTGTTTCCTTTCAAGCTCAATTTTTGGGCACTGGTTCAAATTGAACCTATCACCTTTCATAATAAGTGTTATTCTCGATGAATAATCTTTTATCTGAAATCTCTCTAAGACTTTATTGATGTAGGTTTCTTGGGATAGACCTAAAATGTATTGTGGTTTGTCCCTATGGATCTTAATGTCAATGACATCAGATACCTCACCCATATCCTTCATATCAAAATTCTTAGAAAGAAATTGTTTCACCTCATATAGCAAACCCTTGTCAATGGTGGCAAGTAGAATATCATCACATATAGAACAAGGAAACAAATCTTACTCTCACTAACTTTCTAATATATGCATTGATCTATGATATTCTTTGTAAAACCATATGAAGAGATGATATCATGGAATTTCAAATACTATTAATGGGAGGCTTGTTTCAATCCATATGTGGATTTCTTAAGCTTGCATACCAAACACTCATCATCACTAGAAGAGAATCCTTCTGGTTGTTTCATATAAACCTCTTACTCTAGGTCTCCATTTAGGAACATTGAATTCACATCCATTTGATGTAATTATAGATCAAAAAGGAAAAGTAATGCCATAATTACTCATAAGAAGTCCTTCTTAGATACATGAGAAAAGGTCTATTTGTAATCGATTCCTTCTTATTAAGTAAATCTTTTGGCAACAAGTCTAGCTTTATATCTTTCGATATTGCCTAATGAGTCCCTTTTTGTCTTGAAGACCCATTTACATCTAATGGCCTTTGCACCATTAGGAAACTCGACAAGATCCCAGACTTTGTTAGATGCCATAGAATTTATCTCATCTACCATAGAATGGTACCACAATTGAGATTCATTGCAACTCATAGCTTGTGAAAACATTTCAGGGTCATTTTCGACTCCAATATTATAGTCATCTTCTTGTAAATACACAACGTAATCAATAAGTATTGTTGATTTCTTCTCTCTAGTTGATTTTCTTAATGTATTAGCGCCCTCCTATATAAGAGCTTGTACAACTAGTTACTCAATGACCTTAGGTGTTTGCTGAACAATCAGATCTACTAGATTGTCAGCAGCAGCTTATGGAACTTCAATGATGGGTTGTTCAACTCCTGTTTGACTTTGAGGGATGTTATGAATCACAATCAATCTATTACTTGAAGTAGGAGTTTGCATTTCACAATGATCCTTCTTAAGAACTAAGTCCTGAGATTGATCACTCCCACTAATCAAGTCATTCTCAAGAAACTTTACATTTCTTGATTCCATAAACCTAGTACTATGAGATGGACTACCCTTTGGACCTTTCATCATGTCCAATGAAATAACCATTTGTAGTCATCGGATACAGTTACTGTTCTTATGGATTATGAACTCTTACTTCAGACGGGCATCCCAAACAGAGTCACAAACTCAGTTTCCAACCTTTTCATAACTCAAATGGTGTTTTTGAAACAGTTATGGTTGGAACTTGATTTAATATATACAATGTTGTTTTAAGAGCTTCAGTCCATAAGGATTTAGGAAGTTCAGAGTTGCTAAGCATACTCCACACCATGACTAATAATGTTTGGTTTCTTTTTTCTGTTACGCCATTTTGGTCCAGAGACCTAAGCATGGTGTATTGAGTTACTATCTCATGCTCTTAAAGAAACTTCGCAAATGGACTAGATGTTTGTCCATCCAATGTATCTACCATAAAATTCTCCACCTTTATCTGATCTCACGGTCTTTATTTTCTTACCACATTGTCTCTCTACTTCCGTTTTAAATACCTTAAAGGCATCTAATGCTTTGTTCTTGTTATGAAGCAAGTAGAGGTACATATATCTCGAGTAATCATCTATAAATGAGAAGAAGTATTTTTGATCATACTAGTCCATTTCTGGACTACTAATGTCTATATGTATGATTTATAATATGTTTGAACTCCTCTTAGCACCTTTCTTTTTCATATTGGTCTGCTTTCTCTCTATGCAGTCCACATAAACATCAAAGACTGTAAAATCTAAAGTATTAAGTACTCCATCGTTCACTAATTTTTTAATTCTTTCAAGGAAAATATGTCCCAATCTTTGGTGCCATAACATAGAGGATTGTTCATTCGGAACACATCTTTTAATACTAGCATTATTATGGACATGCATTGTATTGTGAAAAATCTTTTCTTGCAAATTAATTTGAAAAAGACCATCAATCATTGTGCCATTCCCAACAAGAGATCCATGATATAAACCAAATAATGTATTTGAAAAGTTAAAGGAATATCCCAAAGGTACAAGTTTTGAAACTGAAATCAAATCTCTAGAGAAACATGGAATATAAAATGTTCTTTCCAAATTCAGAACAAAACCATAATTCAAAACTAATTTGCATGTCCCAACGAATTCTACATGTGAATGCATCTTGTTGTCTGAATAAATGCACTATTTACTGCCCATTGGTTTCTTATGGTTTAGAAAACCCTGCAAGGTATTATAAGTATAGATTATAGAACCAGAATCAATGCACTAAGTGCTATGAAAAACTTCAACCATATTAGATTCATAATAAACAAGTGAGATTGAAATACCTTTCTTTATAAGCCAAGCCTTAAATTTAGCACAATCCTTCTTTATATGCCCTTTCTTTTTGCAAAAGCGACACTTGAGATTGAAATCCTTTTTGATCTCAGTATGGACTGGCATTTTACCCTTTCCTTTTTATCTGGTTTTCCCTCTATTCCTTCCTTCTATGGCCATATGTGCACTTTCACCCAATTCCATTATCAACCTCCTTTCCTCCTGAACACACATGGTCAGCAGTTCATTGATAGACCATTTATCCTTATATGTGTTGTAAGAAAATTTTTAAAGGGTCCATATGGAGGTGGAAGGGAATTCAGTATGTAATGCATAAGGAAAGACTCGGACATCTTAACCTCCAAAGACTTTAGCTTAGCTACAATGTCCCTTATTCGCATGATGTGCTCACGCACACCTCTAACACTTGTGAGCTTCATTGATGATAACTTAGTCATTAAGGTGTTGGCTAGAGCCTTATCTGAAGACTCAAACTGTTCATCAATAGCCTTCAATAGATTCCTAACAAGATCGCACTCACCAATAGAACCACGAATACTAACATGGATTTTGATCTTTATATACATCATGTTAAGGTGATTAGATCACTCCCAACGTTCATAAAGAGCAATTTCAGCCTGAGTGATAGGTTTAGTAGGTGCAAATGGTTCATCTTTTCGGATAGCATAATCAATGTCTATCCACCCTAATTGGAGGAGAATCCTTTCTTTCCATATTTTATAGTTATCACCATTCAATTTGGGAATATCACATTGAATATCAGAAAATTCACAGGTTGAATAATTGCATAAATTTCAAGTAAACACGCTTATGTTACTAAATTTGTTGAAACAAAGAAACATGTATCATGTTTTATCAATGTTAAAACATGCAATCATATTTCAAATGTGAATCATATAACAATTAAAACTGCTTGTGGGGTAAGTTTTAATTAAAAGATTCATACATAACCTTTATAATGAAACTATTAAATTATATTCCTTTTCTTAATACCTATGAGCAAATTAAGAAAAAAGATAATTTACTATTCCATCCTAATTAACCATGCAGATATAATAAATCTTTATGTGGGATAAAATTTATTATATTTGAATATGATTAATTACAATTTGTGTCATTTTACTAAATGTGATATGTAGTACTTAATATATAATTTTTCTTAAGCAAAGATGTTGTGGCTAATCTTCGACTAATTAAAATTATTTGATCACATGACACCTCATTTTATGCAAAATATGAATAATAAAGGTTCCATATGATCTTTTAAAATTTATTAATCATGGATCAACATCATATATTTGCATAAAAATAAATATATACATGAATTTAAAATCAAACAATGATTTAAATCTTGCAATTTAATAAAATTGGGCTAATATATCAAAGCTGAAATATTTATGGGTTTTATATATAAATTCAAAATAAATATGGACTATAATGTAAATACAAAATAAATATGGACTATAATATAAATACAGTATACCCTATCACTAGCGAAACGTGTGAATGCATGGAAGCATTTAACACTGCCTTTATTCCCTTGGCTGACTAAACAATTTATTATTTCCAAGCGTATACTTAAACTTTTCAATGAGGCCCCACAAAATATAAGTTTATGTGTTTTAGAATTCATGCAAAGCTTTCCAACTAGGCCCCACAAGTACAAGATTCTTCAGAATTCATGTTTATCCAGAAGATGGGAGTTACAAAAATTATATTTATGCTTTATAACTAAAGCTTGCAATAATGGCTCACGAAAACAAGGTTTCTGCAATATTTATTCAAACTTTCCAAACAGTGGCCCCACGTTAGACAAAGTTTTGTTTTTTCTGTAGTAAACAATTAAAAGCAACCATCGATTTAAAGTAACAGGTCTGTCGATTTAGAGCAACAGGTCTGACAAGTCTGTGATGGTAGGTCCACTGGAAATTTTTTCAGAAAATTGTTATGGACTTGTATCAAGCGGAAATGAAAAACGCATCTGTATTGTTCAGCGTCGTTAAAACAATCCGTGTCTGACCCATTTCATAAAATTGACTATATCTTGACTTTTGAAACTCCGATTTTGATTATTCGAAAGTCATTTTAAACAGAATTGAATTTTCTTAGATATGCAAGATCAATTTTACATTATAGTGACCCTAACATTATCAATACGTGCAACAGAAAAGTCACCCGTCTATGCATATAATCACAGAAATTTAATTATATGAAGGCAGTGGTAAATCTTACTCTGATACTAACTATTAGACTTAAAAAGAAGCAATATAAATGTCTATTATAATAAAAACATAAATGTGAAATTTTAATCACATACCTCTTATCATTGATGTTGAGATTCGAATGAATGTGAGGGCTCTTCTAAGCTTTTAATAAATGCAATCAGATAGTGTGAAAAGCTAAAACTTAGTGTACCAGTACCCTTTCACAGATTTTATACTCTATATTGTCTTCCATCAAAACAACAAAAGGAGATTGTTTAGATCGTAAGGTTTAAAAAATAAAGGCAGCAGACATGATCTGTCAAAAATGGTGAAACTGTTAGGTAACTAATGGACAACAGAGGAGAATTCGGGTCCCAAACTGCATAAGTGGTTGAAGAGAATATCCTTACAAGTTTTATTCTTCAGAATCTTCGGGCAAGTTACTTTAGTCTTGATAGTTTCAGATCAAGGATGTGATTTCTGTCATTCTTCATTTTCCCAGAAAAAGTTGTTAAAGGAAGGCCTTTTATTCATTGGTGGATTGGTGAGGGATTTATCACTGCGACCGAATCTAAGACGACTGAGGAGGCTAGAGAAGGCATTTTTAAGAGACTTTTGGAGTTGGAACTTATTCAACCTCACCATGGAACATCTAATAAGCCACCCCCACTCTCAGTTGTGAATGCTTGTACAGTGCATCCCTGGACCGATTTCATGTTGGTCTCTCTGGTAAAAAAAGCTTGAATTCTTGAATTTCAGTCCATCAGGTGTACCGTTTCTTATATCAAGATCATGGGGGGAATGCTTAGTTTCAGGTAATTGAAGTCTTTCAGACGTTAATCAGAGTTCCTTTGTTGTTAATGTCATAAGATTATATAATCTTTTACATTCCAAGAGATTATAAATTCAAGAAAAATCATACTCTATATCAAGTTATAATTGATGTTTAATAAGGGTGATCACTAGATCACATTCGTCTAGGGACTTATCTTATCTTGCTTTTATTTTTCAAATTGAGATTAAGACTATAAAAGAAGTTATAGGTGATGAAAGTAGAGTTTATGCTATAAATGAAGAATTAAACCAATGTGATAAAAGTAAGATTTGTATTTTAGTACCTAGACTTAGATACTACCATATCATAAATATCAAATTGGTGTTTAGAAACAAATTAGACCAACAAGGTACCAGTATGAGAAACAAAGTTAGATTGATAGCTAAAAGGTGTGATCATGAGTTTTGAGAAAACTTTTGTACGAGTAGCTAGATTAAAAGCTATTAAATTCTTACTTGCAATTATACATTACATGAACTTTAAATTATTTCAATGAATGCTGAAAGTGTATTTTTAAATAATTTTATTTAAGAAAAAGTTTATATTGACCAACCTACTAGTTTTAAAATTCATGATGCTCTTAACCATGTTTATAAACTCTTCAAAGATTTATATGATTTGAAAGAAAACTCCTATAACTTGGTACGATAGGTTTTACTAAAGGCAATGTTGATATAACTCTTTTCATTAGAAAGCATAGGTATGATTATTTATTTTTTAATTTTATGTTGATCATATTATTTTTAGTACAACTAATGAAAGCTTGTGTAAATAATTTTCCAAATGTATGAGAAGAAAATTTAAGATGAGCACGATAGAAGAGCTCTACTTATTTTTTGAACTCCAAATCTATATTATAAATAGTGTACTAGTCCTAGTACTGGTATTAGTTAGTACTGAGTATAGTTTTAGGTAGTCTTTTTAAAATTACAAAATAGTACATTTTTTATATAATTGCAAAATAGTCTTTCAATAAATTATGCTATATAATTTTGAATTTACTTCAACCATGTCTAAAAATCATCATAATATAAATTTGATATAATAACTATCTCTTCATTTTTGTTAATATTACTTTTTACATATTTCTCATGTAAACAATAATAATAATTAGTACAAGAAAAAGTTCATTTAATTTTCATAGAGATAAAATAAGAAAAATACAAAGTTCTTGAAATGGTACAACTGATTACATTAAATCATTGTATAGTAAGAATAATATAGATCTATAAGCATTATAACAAGAGTTCATACTAAAGAACACAGTCAAATAGAAGTGAGACCTAAAATAAAAATATTTACAATTAAAAGTTATTTGTATTGCATATATGAAATTTAACAAATACATCAAATACAAGTTAAATTAAAAGAAAAAAGGAAAAAAATGAAACTTTATTCAATGACATATTCGTTGAAATTACACAGGTCTCACTTTTCATTTGATGCAAAATTCATTATTGAGAGGAGTCTCATCATCATTACCATCAAAACTAATTACACCAAATGACATATCAATATTTTTCTATCTAAGATTATCTTTTAAGTCACTTTTATATATGAAACTTGGTTCGTTACAAATATAATCTACCACAAGATCGATATAGTCAAGAAAAATTAGATATGTATAATTGTCTTTTTATTAAGGGTCCTAGCAAATAAATAAGATTAAATTATTAAGAAATTACAAAAAATATATTCAACTTAATAATGATAATAACATACTTTTCACAAAGCTTCAAGTTGTATCCAAAAAAGATCGAATCGTTTAATTTTTTTGTGTTCTATTGTATTTCCTTTTTTAAAATGGATGAATTCAAATGTAATCTAATTCCTTTCACACTTAGTTGTACTTATACATTGACTTAGAATTCAAATTGTAAACCTTTACAAACATCACTTCCAAATTGGTCTCATTAAGAAACTATAAGACAAAAAAGTAATCTTATAAATAAAATAAATTGATGCTTAATTTTAACCAAGTAATAAAAGTGAAGAAATATATACTTGAATTAACTTTATCTCTTTGACTAATTTCAATAGGCATCCTAAAATCATTGCATAGATCCTTATATATCTCCATTTGTGAGGTAAAAACATCTTCCATCATCTCTTGTAAAACAATTATTTTGACAGTTAATAAAATTCCTCTATTAACTACGGCTTTCTTTGAAAAACATGTTTAGAATAAACACTAAGATTCAAAAATGCCTCAACAGCAAATAATAAAGAGTAAAGTTGTTTTTTTTAATCTTTTATTGATAATTGTAAGATATGGTATATAAATAAGTCATATTTTTTAGATTGGCCTTAATTGCTTCCTTTACCTTCTCTATGACATCATAAAAGTGACTTATTATTACCTTCTCATCACTATCAGCCAATTGAAATACTCTCATCAAAGACTCACAAATTTGGATGAAACATTGTTATTAGAACCAAAATTCATGATCCTCAAATATAATTTTGGAAACCTCTGTTCTATCATTGGTTCTGGTATGCTAAGATGAAACATGCTTATCATTTGTAAACATTTGTCTTATCTTTTTCCCCATTTGAATAAAACACTAAAGTAATAAAAATTAGTTATAAATCTTGTAATGGTAGGACAATACAAATTCTTACCATTAGTGAAATTATTTCTCTTCACAGTTAAAACTTATGCATGATTATAGATGAACTTAGTCACTATTCTTGCTTTTTGAACAATTTCATCAATGATAGAAAGAATCTAACATTTATTACATTTTTTAACATCAGGTCAATGTAATATTTGATAAATAAAGCTACTTAACACATTAACTCTATAGTTAGCAATTGAAGGAGCTTTACATCTTAGACTGTAAGAGGTAATAATAACCACCGTATGTTGATAATAATAACACTAAGTAGTATTGAATGACAATCTACATCATACCACAATCTAGTCATTTTTATGTTAACATTATAAGCTACTTCTTTAGATTGTAATGTAATATAAATTGAAGATTAAGCTCTATGAGTTATTTGCAAAGCCAAAAAGTTAGATATTTGTTTTCTTCTCTCCCTCACATCAGTTATATCAATCCTTTTTTGTTAGGTTGGAGGACCATTTCAACATTTCCAGTATTATTTTCAACATTTCCAGTATTATATTTATCATTGTAAATATAACTTCTACTATTAATTTTGTTGTTCAGTCTTTCCCTTCTTTCTCATTTTTTCAATCAAAGTTTTTATCTACCATTTTAGATCATGACTAACTTTATTACAAGGCTCCATATTACCTTTGATCCTAGTTAAATATTTTTTAATTTAGTGATTCCCCCACCTTTCAAATATTTGTTATAATATAAAAAAATAGTATCGTTCTTTATACTAAGAACCAATCTAGATAAAACCAAGCTGGATCGTTGATTTTTCTAGGAATTATTAAGAGTACTTAAACTTCCGTTTATTTATCTGTAAAGATAAATAAAGAAATATGTCAAAATTAAATCAATAATTTTATAACAAAATAAAGTTATTCTTATAAAAGTAAATTTACTCAAAATATATTGATCATATTTAATAAATCCAAATCTTATATTCACATGTTTGTTAACTTGCAACGAGTCAACTATACCTAATGGAGCAACATTATCTTATTTTGGAACCTTGTGATATATGTTAAGTAATCTACTTATATCTAATTCTTACATAGTAAGTAAAATATACCCATGATCACATGAATTTATATCATTAAACCTAAGGCACTTTAATTAATTGTTATGAAAGCAGACAATTTTCTTATATATTCATAAACTACAAGAATCTAAAATAGTTGTACACTTCATATGTACAAGAAAGGAACCTTTACAAACATTGTCTCTCCCAAGGTGCACATATTTACCACCATCATAGTTCTTACAACAGAACCTTATTGGTTTGGAAACAAAATATAACATATCTTAACTTGTTTTTGCTTTTGTATGTTCTTAACCTTAACTAATTAAGCATAATATATATCAATGCGTAAAATCAACAAAGTTCTTTACTTACCCATAACTACTTTCCAAGATTTGGATACTTAGATAAAGTAGGTGAAGTGTTTGATGGATTTGTGAATATTGTATATATTAGGCTCATTATGTAACACCCCACTCCCGCTGGACCCGAACCCGACATCGATGGTGATATCCGAGTTCGTGCTCCGCGAGGGTGGCATGTTAGAGCACTCGATCACCCTGAAATTGGTATAATTTTTTTTACCACAACATAAAGTACAGAAAATCGATAACCAAAACGGTTCACTTTGTTTTATTGGTCTCACATGTACCAGTTTCTATGGTTCACCCCTTTGTATGGAAACAGGATGTTACACATTACATGATGCCAAGCAACTAGTTTTGTTTGGCGATTAAACTTTTCCAAATAATCATCAAACAAGAGAACCTAAGAGAAGAGAAGCTATAAATAATTTTTTAATCTTTATGGTGTTCCAAAACACCTAAATAATTAAGGCTTTTATAACATGAATTTCAATATGAATTTTAGAGTTTAAAATGCCATTGACAATTTAAATGCAATACAAGGCCAAACCAAGTTTATTTGCAAATAATTAAGACTTAAGACTTAAGACTTTACAAACAAACCCAAACAAACTCTCATTCACAAATATTGTAGTCTAATTAAATGGTTCTCATTAGACTCATACATAAAAGGGGACGCCTCTGGCAATGGAAATGACAATGGAGTTGGCGATAGAGCTAGTGATAAAGCTAGTGATGGTGACGGAGCTAGGGCAACATGTGCTAGCGACAACAACAGAGCTAGAGAGGGGCGAGCTGGTGATGATAGATAGATCTTAGCAACGAAGATGACAAGCTGACAAAAATAGGAGTGGCAATGATAGTGCCAAGGTTATGAGAGGAGGACATTAGATTGAGAGTCAAAATGGACAGTGTTGCGAGTCTTGTGAGTTGTGAGTTACGACTCGTATTGTGAGAGCAAGACAGTGAGACTGAGAGTTGAAGAGGGAAATGGAGGGGGCTTAGAGTTAGGAAAAATTAAGTGCTTTTCAATTTAGTATAAAACTTTTCTAAATTTATAATTTCATACAATATTTAATCGAAATTCTAAAAACCAATTGGTTTCAGCTAGTACTAGTTAAAAAGGTTGGTACTATGATCTAATATAATTCTATAGATTATGGCACTGTTTCTAGTTAGTATGGTATTTTAATTTACACATTGCTCTCAATCAAATAAATGAAGGAGGGTATCTTTATTAATGAAGCTAAGTATACTAAAGAACTACTTAAGCTTTTTGGAACATATTAAACCAAGCCTTAGGGAACATTTATAAGTTTCATAAACAAGTTGAACAAAGATGAAGAGGTAAGCTAATTCATGTAAAGTTTATTAAGGTATGATTGGTAGTTTACTTTACCTTTAATTAATTACAAGTAGACCTGATATTATCTTGGTATTATGTTTAATTTATGTTTGTGCAATCAATTTTAATCATGTCTTAGAGAGTCTCATCTTTTATCCATGAAGTGTATACTTATGTAATTGTACGATACTATGTCATTAGGACTTTGGTATCTTAAGCATATATTCTTTTATTTTATTGGTTATTCATATGCAAATTATATTGGTAGTATTTGGGATAGAAAGAGCACATATAGTATTTAACAATTCCTAAGAAATGCATTAGTCTCATGCTTTAGTAAGAATTAAAATTCGATTGCCTTATCAACTACAAAATTCTAATATATGGAGAACGTTATTTTCTGCACTAATTCTTCAGCTTAGACATTAACTAAGAGAGTATGATATGGATCTTATAAAGATACCTTTTAGGAGTCATAATATTAGCATCATTTGCCTTATAATGAACCTCATTCAATACCTAAAAACCAAGCATATAAAAATTAAATATCATCTCATTAGAGATCATGAGGATATTAAGCTAGAATTTGATTCAATACATAAATTCCCTGATATATTTACTAATTTAACAAGTAAGGATAGATTTTACATAATTAAGATAAAATTGGGAATGATAGATGGGAATTTTATTTGATAAGGATCTCTATTTAGTGCTTAAATTTGATCTTGATTGTTAATATTTTTTAATTTATCGTATGTTTTAGTGTATTTTAATATTAGTTTGGTGTTTTTTGATAAATGTTCATAATTTCAGGTCATATTAGTCAATCATTAGTTAACTAGTAGATGTAGAAAATCTAAAATTTATGAGAATATGGAGCTTATAGACGTTTGATCGATGTAGGAGTCAAACATTATATCATATTGGCCAACTAATATAACCTCTTTCTCCGATCTGGTAGAACATTCTCTGATCCGGCGGAACCTCACTTTCCAAGACGTTCCTTCTTCCTCATCGATTTCTGCTTCTCTCTCGTTAGGTGGAGTACACTATGCACCTAACCTGCCAGATCATTTTGTGACTTTCCATCCTCCCTAAGAGGACATTCTTGTAAATTCACCCTGGTCTCTTTGACCTTCCTCGTTAATAAAATATAACCTCTTTCTACAACGACTTCATTCCAATGAATTCGTTAAATAGTTTGTCACTTATATTAGTCAACCAATACATTTTGGTTGACTAATATGTTCAAGTTTCAGAATAAAACTTCCCTCTCGCTCATTTGTTTCATCGAGCACCCATGCTTAAGCTTTCTATAAAGCATATCTAATCGCCCCACTAGTTAACCCCCATTCTTAGGCTCTTCTTTTGCTCACTTTACTCCACCTTAATCACTCAGCTCTTTAGCTTCTCCACATGACTTAGTGAGCTCTCTTAGAGGTTTATTAGCAACATCTTCTCCCTCTTTTCATCAATGGTGCTTCTTATGCTTTGTTGAGTTATAAGTGTCTTAGTAGAATAACATGAACCCCTTTACACGTACAAGACTAAGCTCTAATTACTTTTTAACATCAATTCATTAAAATTATCTTGGGGTAAACATTAATTACCTTAATTTGGGATTTTTCAAAACTTCACAACTTTTTCTTTTAATTATTGATTAATTTCCCTTTTAAAATGTTTTCACACTTGTTTGTGCATTCAATTAATACATTCAAATAAATTCAAATTGCAAAGTTAAATATGTTAAGGTCTCAAATTTGGAAAATTTTCAATTCTTTGCATATAATTATTTCTTCATTTTGATATTTTCTTAGTGAAATGGACAGTTGAATTGAGGCTTTTCTTTTGCTTACTTCACTCCACCATAATCACTGAACTCTTTAGCTTGTCCATATGACTTAGTGAGTTTTCTTTTAACTTTATTGGCAACATCTTCTCCTTCTTTTCACCAGCATATGTTTCTCCTTCTTTGGCCAGTTTCAAATGTCTTAGTAGGTTAGCGTGACCTCCTCTACACCTACAAGACCAAGCTTTATTTACATTTCAACATTAATTCAGTATAATCATCTTAGGGTAAACCATAATTTCTTTGATCTAGGATTTTTCAAAATTTCATAAATTTTCTTGATTATTAATTGTTTTCCTTATTTACATGTTTTCAAATTTTGTGCATCCAATTTTATACAATAGTATTCAAATTGAATCAAATTACAAAGTTAAACGTGTTAGAGTTTTTAAATTGGGGATTTTTAATTATTTTTCACATTTTTTGTTATCTCTTCAATTTAATGCTTTTTGAGTGAAATTTGCAATTGAATTGAGGTTGTTAGACACCTAATTGCATATGATCATCCCTAGTTTTGATTGAATTTAGATTTTGGATATTTATTATTATTGCAATTTAGGAATTTTGAAATTACTCAAAATTGTGCAATCTTTTATGAAATTGATGCTTGATTACTACAATTAGAATATATATGAGCTATACTAATATTCAATTTTGTCAAATTTTATTTATCCATGCCCTATTTGGAAACTTTAACTCAAGTACAAGACACATTATGGAACTTTTAAATTAGACACAATTTATGGCTATTTCCATACAATTGAACCTATTTAAAATTTTTGGAAACATTAAAGGTTTAATTGAACTTTTTTTAATTAAGTATATTGATTTTGATTAAAACTATTTTAAATTACTATAATTTTCAATTTTTTAGTCAAACATGCATAGTTCATGATTTTATGATGTTTGAACTTTAATACATTAAGTGAACTTTGCTTATTGAGATCAATTCTAGATTGAACTTAATGGACTAAGAATTTTAGAAGTTTATTGAAGTGATATTCTTATTAGTTACTCTTTGATTCTATGAATGAGTAATACCCTTTCCCTTTTATTTATCCTAGAGTTTTCGTAGGATTCCTAAATCTTTCAGCGTGTCTCGCTCCTTGTTCTTATGGTTAGAAGTTGAGGAAACTCCTTTTTTGCATCTAAAACCTTGTTAGGACTTAGAGGTCATATGAAAGATTTCTCACTCTAACTCCTTCTTCTCTTACTCTAATTCATGAGAATAAGTACTTTGACATCCTCTCATCTTAGTTTGTCAATTATGGTTCTCATGTCTCGCATAAAAAATATTTGATTTTTCCTACATGTTTAACTAATTTAACAACTATAGTTTTTTAATATTTTATTGATCAATGGTGAGAATCCTTACTTATAAATTCTTGTCAAGTAAGTCTCTTAAATGTATGAATATTTTGTTGTAACCTTATAATTAACCATTGGGTATAAAAATGCTTATAACTAGTGACCTCATTAATAAGCTTTTAGGAATTCCCACATCCAAGTATTATGCCAATTATTATTTTCTTACTTAGATACCACATCGAGCATCATTGTGTCAGACTTTTTGAATTAGATAGTAGGGATGAAATTACTAGGAAGCCCAAAGATTTTTTATGGTCTTAAAGTCATTCCTTATTTCCACCATCGTTTCATCTAATAGAACTTTGTCTCTTCTAGTAGAAACTTCAAATTTCTAGGTTACAATGATCTTTGATTCCTTTTCACCTTTATAATAGGTGAGAATCTTCATTTTGGTCACTTCATTTTAACTAATATGATCAGTATAATAGGACTAAAAAAATAATCAACACATATGATATGCCCTCATCTTTGGCTTCATTTTTCAACACTTTAATATTTCATCCACTAACATGAATTTAATTTAAACTTCTTCAATTATGCCACCCTTTATCTTATTGGCTATCAGTTAGTTACTGCCCAGATGACTAGACCTCATCAATGATAGTAGATTTAACTATAATAAATAAATGACAAGGCTCCTTCACATAGTCCTAATACTAATGAGTGTTTTTGAACTATACAATTGAATTGTATGTAGATGAAAGGCTCTTACCTACAAATCTCATCATGATTATGAATTGGATTCTTGATTCGATGCACTTAAGGCTCAAGTTACATTATTTCAAGGTGAAGTGTAATATATTTAAGACAGTAGTAAGAACTTTTTTCTTGTTAGAGATATCATTGTGGACATATTTATACTAATTAATTATTGATTTTCCCTTCTGATTAGTTTATTTCCTTTTTTATGCTTCAAAAAAAGGGGAAAGAGTGTTAATGATATTAGAGGTTTCAAGGGGAGTGATTAGTGTATTCATGAGAAGTAGTTGATTTCATTTAGATCATTTGGATGTACTTTGACCTTTTATTTATCTTTAGTGGTTTACTTTGGATGTACATTGACATTCTACTTGTTATTAATGGTTAATTTCATGTTATTACACTTATGTTCTTATTTTATTTGACTATACTTACAACTAGAAGATAAATGGTCTATCTCTTAGCCTTTGAGATTTTTTTTATAATGCATGAATTAAAAAGAGAGTCAAATATTCATAATGCTTTTGTATTGAGAAAGTTTATATTGTTAACTAGTTAATTTCATTGTTGGATTTCTAGTATCATGATATGTTTTTTCATTAAAACAGAGGGAGATTGTTGAATCGAGAGAGGTTACAATCCATGTTTTGATGACAATAAACCATATTTACTACTAACGATTTACTCTTTATTGTTTTAAAGGAAAGCATTACAAAATAAAGTTAAGAAATACTTTATGGAGATCAATTTCATTCAAGTCAATAAGAAGACCAAAACAAAGGAAGATCAAGTCATAACAAGTATAAAATTTATTTGTAACCTTTCTTATATCTCTTAAATATTTTATTGCTTTAAAAGCTATACGTGAATAAGCATATCATGTTTTAATTTTAATACATAAATCTTTTCTATTATCAAGAGGAAATAAGGTTTTAATTAAAATAATTCTTGATCTTTAAAATATTCTATAAGGAACATTTTAAATAATTTTTTATTAAAACATATTTTCAAGCACAATAGTCAACCAATGTTTATGTTTGGTTAACTAACATACTGTTTTAGACACACTAGTCAACTAATAGGTATGGTCAATCAATATGATGTGTCTAACGATATTGATTGACTAATATCTATATGTGATCAACTAATGTGTCAGGAGTTCCAAAAAATTATATATCATGAATTTATATGTGATATTGGTTAATAAATTAGTCGATCCATATGGTACATTGTTGACTAATATGTCATGTTGATCAACCAATGTCATTATTACTAATCACTATAACAATTAGTCTTTCAAGAAAAAAATATGCAAGAGTTTATCTTTACCTAAATAATGATTATTGTATGAATGTTCCTCTTCACTTAATTGAAAGAAGAGTTTAGTGGAATTTCAAAAAAGACCTAAAGAGTGTACATATGCAATATTTATTTGTTAAAACATTATAAGACTAGTTTACGACTTCTATTCCCTACACACTTTATATTATTCTTGATTAATTTATTTTTTTAAATTACTATATTTAATTTGAAATCAGTAAAAAATTTAAATTAACAAATACCCAATTGACCCCCTCTTTATATCATTAAAAACCAACGAAATAAAATATAAAATAATATTTAAAACATATATTTATGTTCTTATTTTGAAATCAGTTATATTTATTTATCAAAATATAAATTTAATATAAATAAATTCCCTGTACCAAATTATGCAATGGAGGATATATATCAAGCAAAGTTTTCGAATACCAATAGAGAGTAGGAGTAATTAAAAGTACAATTAATAGACTACACTTGCACTTCTATTGATCAGTAATAACACCTAAAGCTTTTTAGGGTTGAAAGCCAAATTATTATCTCAACGGGTTGATATTTATATTGTTGATTAGAACATAATGGAGCCTAACGATCAATAACTTGTAAAACAGTCATAATTTACGATTGTTAAAGGTATTAGCATGAAATTACAAGGAAAAGTCTGGAAGTAAATATTCATGTGTCCTCGAGCATTTCGTAAGCTCCTTTCAATTTGAGATTTAATATTTTCAGGGAAGAATATAATACTAGAATTATTCATAATTGAACATAGTGACAAGCATGTACTAATTTAATTAACCTAACTAGTTAATGATGTATTTTGTTTTTGCACCCAAAAGTTGAGGACATTGTATGGACAATTTGCATAGAGATTATCTTTTTTTTGTGATTGGAATTTTTAACGTATTTGGCAATATTTTCACCAGGGAAGCTTTTTAACCAATTGTCAAATGAAGCAAGAGGAACTTAAAAGAGTGATTACCAAGGCCTAAACTTGGCATGCCATTTACACATGGAGCTTGCTTGGACACAAAACTTTGAAGATAAACATAATTTAATCCTTTTACTTGATTAGAAAACAGACTAAATTATAAGTTTATCTACTAGTACTATATTCAATCTACATTGGTATATGATACGCTTATATTTTCGTATATCTTTAAGACTTGATTCAGAGCCATTTACGTTCAGTTTACGTTCATCTATAGCTTACATGTAAAATGAGTTCATTAATTTTATGTGTTGATCTTAGTAAACCTAGTTCTAATTATCATGCTTGAATTGCTTGCTATGGTTGGGGATCTGATTTGAATGCTGCATACTTTAGTATTTTTCTTCGCATTATATTATTTTGTTTTTCTGCACTTTGTTTTTCAAGTTTTTTGTAGTTCTACTTTCTGTTCTTTTTCTTACTTTAGGACAAGCAAGAGCTAAGTGTGAGGGAATTTGATACACTCATATTTTTATATATCTTTAGGACTTAATTCAGAGTCATTTACGTGTAAATACTTTCATGGATCAAACAATAACGAAAAACCTGAATCCATTATTGTAAATGTTCTCTTCTTGATCAAAATTGATTCCCTCTCTTCTTCCTTTCTTTTATGTGTTTCTTCAATGGTTTAGAATACCCT
>JAOTAY010000002.1:13403243-13417901 GCA_025629805.1 Erythroxylum baracoense | reverse complement strand
GGCGTAAGAAGTGAAAACTCAAGCCTGTGACTCTTCTTCTTTTGCTTTTTCTGTTTTAAATTCGTTAGTTCATTTGTTAAATATTTGTTTAATGCCCAATTCAATTTATTTTCATGTCCATTTTATTCTATGTTATTTTATTTATTTTCATGTCCATTTTATTCTATGTTATTTTATTTGAATTGTTTGGGTATTTGTTTTTACTCCCTCTATGAATTTGATTTATTTATATGGTTATTTATTAAATTATTAAATTATTTATTTTAAAAGTCCCTTAATTTTTATTTATTTGTTTATTTGTTTAATTCTTTTTATCTTGATGTTGAGTATTTATTTTTTAATTTAAGAATACCCCAATTTTTGGCGCCTTGTCACCATAAAATAGGAACCGAGACCCGAGGCCAACATTAATTGTATCTCTATTTATTCCATTTTAAGAAAGGAATGGTCCCAAAGAATTTTTGATTCAAATTCAAATCCAAGAATCCTTTATGAATTCGCAGCCAATAGTTAATGGTTCCAACTTGCCCTAGGATTTTTGCTTTTGTCGCAAGGTTCCAAACTAAAGATAGGGAAAATAATGGTAACTTGAGTTTGTTAACTAGTTCATTGTACTTAGTTAGTAGTTGAGCTTTGGTGAAGATGTCAACTGTCTAGTTATATGATGATACAAATACAAGAAAGATGGTTCCTTTCTGGATATGGTGAATAACATGATAATAATTCTTAATATATTTTGTGTTTTTATGAAGTATGTTATTATGAGCAATTTGAGTGGCACTATGGTTATTGTTAAAAAGGTCTTCTAAGCACCAAGCTTATACTACAAGTTGTGTCTCTTCATTTGCACGACAATCTCATTTAGATCTATTTAAAAAAGATTTAACCTTTTTACGTGATTGTTGACTAACTAAACTTGTTCTCGAATACCTCACGAGCGTCGCAATGTTTAATTCTTATACTTTTGCAAGAAAACTACAAAATTACTAAATATCAATGGCAACAATAAGCACAAAAGAGCTACAACAAAATGCCAACCTTTATTACTTCCCTTAAATTATACAAATGATGCTCTCTCAATCTTTATGTCTCATACTATCTGACACTGAGAGGAGTAGGGCTCAAATGAGCTATTTATAAGCACTTCTCGATGGCCAAGTTAGAATCCTAATAGAACTCAACTATTTAAGATCACATTTTATCATATCTTATCCTTATCAGATTACACATCACACTAACCAATAGGAGGACATCCCCTTCCAATTAGGGCTTTATCTTATAAGACTTATCTATGTCATAACTAACAAGTAGGAATGGTTATGGGTGGGCTGACTTGACCCCTTTTATCATTTTAAAAAAAAATTTAGAAAATGATGTCGCTTTTGACAAACTACGTCGTTTTGTCAGGTCGTGGCCTTGTCAACCTAAGCCGAGATACTTAGGTTGGATAGCCATCCCTACTAACAAGATAAAAGACTACATCTATCTATGAATGATTTATCCACATCCACGAAGATCTCCCGTATCTTCATCTGATCCTCCCACATGGTCTTTTTCTTTTAGAGCTGATGTTTATTTTCTGTGGTCTTATCCGCCACCTCATCCAATATCTCCTCATCTTTATCCATTGATGTCGATGATGAGTTATCTAAGCTGTCATAGCACATTGGTCCGTCCAATGCTTCCTCATGTTAAGTCCATTATCCATGGTCCATTCATTTGAGCATACGTTAAGTCTTTAATCCACCAAGAACCTAACTTTAGCCAAATCAACTCTTACAAGGTTCTAGACTTTACCAAAATTTGCATCAAGTTCGTTATAAATTGCTAAGTCACCTCGGAACTCTTGCTGCCACTGTCATATATGTGATCTAGCTAACTTTCCACTCCATGTCCATCTCAAGCCTTCTTTTGGTCTCATATTCGAATCTTGCATCTCTTCGAAGATTTCTGCCAATGTGCACTAATGCATTCCAATCCTTGACATTGCCTCTTTTCCTTGCGTACTTGTAAGTCTTTGCCTTATTTCGTCATCCAAAGTGTCAAACATTAGTCAAGGCTTGCCAATGCTTGAATGATTCTACTATTAAGACTTAGGGGTCTAATAGCTATCACAATAGATGATAGTAGGCAATGAATGTTCAATTATGATATCTTGTAATAGCCAATGTAACCATATAAGTTTAGAAGTATTGTTAATAAGGGATCAATATTTTTTTAATGCTATAACACATTGCAATTGTTTATTATTTATTTTTCCATATGACACTAAGAAAGAAATAAAATCCAATTGTAAAATATCAATCAATAGGATCTTTAGTCCAATTAACATTAAAGTATATGGTGGAACTCTAAAAAGAAGGATGATCAAAGTTAGATACCATAAAATATGGTGTCTTTAATATAACACATAATATAAAGAATTACAAAATAGTGATTGGTTCGTGAAATTTTCATAAACTAACTCACAATGTGAAATGCATAGGCTATAAGAGGATAAGTAATTATAATTTGCTCTAAAAAATTAATTATCAATATAATATAGGATCATCTAGAGGTTCTTTGTATATTGGTTAAGATGATCATTATTGTCCATAAGAGTGGAACTACTGCCAAATATTAGCTTGAGGAAATTGAAAAGGGGTTTGTTAAAAACGAAAAGGCTAAAATAAGTACAATTTTGGCAAATCTCATTTCAATCAGTTATAAGGGAAAAGGAAACATAAGGGAGTACATCTTAGAGATGTCTCATCTTACTTCGAAACTAAAGTTACCAAAGTTAGAGCTATTTGAGGACTTGTTTATGCACTTAGTTTTGATATCTCTTCTAGCACAATTGAGATAGTTTAAAGTTAGCTACAACTGTCAAAAGGAGACTTGGACTCTAAGTGAGCTCGTTTCTCATTGTATGTCAAAAGAGGAATGGCTAAAGCTAAAGAAGACAGAGAGTGCTAATTTGGCAACCACCTCAAAGGACAAGAACTTGAAAAAAAAGAAGGGTAAGGAAATTGCAAGTGAAGTATCAAAAAAGAAACAACAGAAGCATCAAGATAAGGCTTCTACCTATTGTTTTTGTAAAAGCGATGGACACAAGGAAAAGGATTGTACGAAATATCACACATGGGTACCCATACACACTTGATGGCTAGATTCTAGTGCTACTACTCATATAAGTGTGTCAATGTAGTTTTGCCTAAGCTACCGAAAGCCAATTGATGGTGAAAGATAAATCTATATGGGTGATGGTAAAGCGATAGAAGTTAAGGCTATTAGAACTTTTAGGTTATTGTTAAAGACCAATTATTATTTTGATTTGAATGAGACTTATATTGTACCATCATTTAGATGAAATTTAATTTCTATTTCTGCATTGGATAATTTTGGTTACTCTTGTTCATTTGGAAATGGTCAATTTAGTCTTTTTCAAGAATTAATGCTTACTGGTACCAGTTCTTTATCATTTGTTGATAACCTATATTTGCTTAATAGGGTTACCCCATATAATGAAAATCTGTATGTATGTAAATGTATAAAGTGAAAATTAACCAATGAGAATTCTGCTTCATTATAGGACAAACATTTAGGTCATATCTCTAAACAAAGAATTGAACGTCTTATATGATAGAATTTTTGATTCCTTTGATTATGCAAACTTTGAAAATTGTGTTAATTGTATTAAGGGGAAACAGACAAACATAAGGAAATCAGGTGCCAACAGGGGCTATGGGCATCTTAGATCTCGTAGATATAAACATTTATGGGTCATTCCCTGTAGCTTCTTGGAATGGTCAACAATATTTTATTAAGTTTATAGATAATTACTCTTTTTATGGCTACCTATATCTCATTCATGAGGAGTCCCAATCTCTAGACATGTTCAAAAACTATAAGGCTAAAGTTGAGAATCAGCTTAACAAAAGAACAGAAAGTGTCATATTTGACCATGGTGGTGAATAATATAGTAGATATGATGGATTAGGTGAACAATGTTTAAGACCTTTTGCTAAGTTCCTTGAAGAGTATGGCATTTTCCCACACTACAATATGCTAAGATGTCCTAGCATGAATGGTGCTATTGAAAGGTGAAATAGAACGCTGAAGGATATAGTAAGAAGTATGATTACTCATTCTGCTTTACTAGAATTTCTTTAAGAAGAAGCATTAAAGACTGGAGCTTACATACTCAATAGGGTTCCAACTAAATTAACTACCAACACTTTATGAACTTTAGGTGGGCAAAAGCCCCAGTTTGAAAAACTTGCACATTTGGGGTTGTCTAGTTGAGGTAAGGCCACATAGGCCAAATGGAAAGAAACTGGATTTCAGAACTGTTAGTTGTTATTTTGTTGGATACTCCGAAACGTCTATAGGTTACAAGTTTTATGATCTCACTACAAAGTCAATTTTTAAGGCAGGACATGCCCAATTCCCTAAAGATGTTGAGTTTGGGAGGGGAGATAAGGTGCGAGACATTGTCTTTGAAGAGGAATATGTTAATATTCTCTCAGTTGTTGCTATCAATGATATGGATTTCCTTCTTTATGTTGTCGAAGTAACAAATCCAGAACAATAAGACAATGTTAAGGAACTCCCTATTCAACTTACAAAAATTATTCTAGAAGAACAAATTCAACAACCTTAAGAACTAATGTGATTAAGGAGATCCACTAAAGAAAGGAGAAGTGAGATTCTAGATGATTACAACATATTTCTCTAAGAACATAAGGTTGACATTAGCGTTGTGGAAGATGATCCAGTTAACTTACATCAGGCCATGCAAAGTTCTAACTCTCAAAAGTGGATTGATGCCATAAATGAGGAGACAAAGTCTATGAAAGACAATGACATTTGGGATATTGTCTCATTGCTTAAAGGTGCAAAACCCATCGGTTGCAAATGGATGTTTAAAACCAAGAGGGATTCGAAGGGTAATGTGGAGAGATATAAGGCTCGTCTAGTTACAAAGGGCTTTACATATAAAGAAGGCATTGATTATAAAGAGGCTTTCTTTCTGGTTTCATCAAAAGACTCTTTTAGAATTATAATGGCACTTGTGGCACATTTCAACCTCGAGTTGCATCAAATAGATGTAAAGATTGTGTTTCTTAATGGTGACATTGATGATACAATTTATATGGCGTAACCAAAAAAATTTATTTTAGGAGACCCAAAGCAAATGATTTGAAAATTAAAGAAATCCATTTATAGGCTCAAGCAGGCTTCCTGTTAATGGTATTTCATCAAGTTGCTGTTTCGTTTGGTTTTGAAATGAATGCAGTTGATGATTGTATATACCATAAGTTAAGTTAGAATAATTATATTTTTTTGGTTTTACATGTTGATGACATACTGCTTGTCAACAACAATATACACTTATTGCATGAAACCAAAAGCTTTATGGCAAAGAAATTTGAAATGAAAGATTTTGGTGACACCTCTTTTGTATTAGGGATACAAATACATCGAGATTGCTATTGGGGTATACTTGGGTTATCACAAAAGAGCTATATTGTGAAAGTTCTTAAGCGATTTGGTATGTAGGAATAAGGCTACGAAATTTTTTCCCTAGGCTACGTATTGTAGACGGTATTGAAAGATCACTAAAGTTATTATGTGATAATAAGTCAGCAGTGCTATATTCCAACAATAACAGGAGCTTAATGAAGTCAAAATATATAGACCTCAAGTTCTTGGTTGTTAAAGAAAGAGTTCAAGATGGTCAAATGTTATTGAACATATTGGGACAAACTCTATGGCTGCAGATATGCTCATTAAGGGATTACCACCAAAGGTCTTTTACAAGCATGTCACTCATATGGGGTTTGTATCTATTGAAGATATGTTATTTTAGTGGGAGTTTGTTATTTCGGATGATTTTCAGTTATAGACACTTTTATGATTTATTTTAACTTTAAAGTTTGTTTGGTTGATCTCACTAAGGAATAAGAAATTTGGATCAATTAGAAGTAGGTATGTTAAGATTACATTACATATAATTTCCATGCAACACATCCATGCTTGATCTATGTTGTTTAATTATATTGGCATATGTGGCCATTGATGGGTTTAGTTATGATACGCGTATAACATAAATCACTTTGAGCCTATTTTAATACAATTAATGAATGAGATTGACTAAAGATGTATTTAGTAGTGATAGAAAATTTTGAGGTCATAAGTTTATGATATGATATACAATTAAAGTATATATATATATATATATATATATATGACTTAAGTGGGAGATTGTTAGATTTAATCCAAATATATGTATAGTATAGCTTTAATGTATAGAACTTAATAACCTGATTTTTATTTTATGGTGAGCTAAAATAGAAATAAAAAAAGTTATATAAAGAATTAGGGTTATGGTCCTCAAGTGATATGAACGATTATCTTTTATGATATCCCATTAGTTAGAAAAGTGACTATTCTTGAGAGAAAACAAATATACATATTGACTTGGAAGACGAATAATTACAAGACTTTAGAATCACGTCGTTCTCATGGATCCAAATACACTTCCGCAACAAATCTAAGTATTCTTAAGGATTTAACATGATTGTTTATATGATTGGTAATCCGCAAGGAATTTTAAATTCTATGATACACATCAAGGGAGACACGTCAAGTAGAGTGAAGAGGTGGTATGGGCGACACGTCTAGGCCAAAGTCGTTGCCTGCAAGGGAGACATGCGCGATAGTGGGAGGGATTGGTGGCTGGTGACTTAGCAAGGTTCCGTTGAAGGCTACAAACACCACTTAACCATTGGAAAATAGGAGTTGACAATGCCCGATGATGAAACCGGAGAATGAGAGCACGAGAGCTTTGATACCACACGAGAATAAGATGGAGAGAATTCCATATAATTAATCTGCCTGTGAACAATCATAAGAGGGTTCTATATATAGAGTTACAAATTCAAAAATAAATCTATAATGTTTTGATATTTTAGTTGATTAACGTAAGAAGTGTTCCTGTTCGAAAACACCTTTAAAATTATATGTGCAATGCATTTTCATTCATAAATGTGTTTCATGTTTCTGACTAGAAAATTTTAATTAAGATCTCAGCAAACAATATTTCTCCAACTTGGGTGTTTTCAGTTTTATTTAATCTGCAAGGACAGTTTGCTAGATATTAACTTTGTGGACCAGGTTTTATAAGAGCAAGCGATTGTAGCGATTATTAAGCTTTAATCCTAGAGGGAGTCGATGGTTAATGTTTGTCAGAATGGAAGCCAGTTGAACTTCAGATTGACGTTGTTTACCGGAATGAACTTATTACGTCATTTTATTTCTTTACTTAAACTTCAGCTGTGGCTAGTTATTACATGTAGCATTAGCGGATTGATCATTGTAAAGTCTGTTACCCAATTAGTATTCCAATATTATTCATTGTGAAAAGCTAATACTTTATGGAATGAAATATGATATTAACTCCCTTCTTTCTTCTTTGATTCTTATTCTCATGTTAGGTAAGTGGTAACACCTTGTTGAATTAAAACTAAAATTAGACATTGTACACAATATTTGAGAAATTATCCTGCCAAACAACTTTATGATAAAAAAAGAAGAAGCAAGTGTATGAATATATATCAATATTCCGATTCCTGAGAATAGAATCGAAGGTTAAAAGATAATCCAAGGAGGCACGAGTCCGATGGAATCCAGTATTCTGTCAAATGTAAACATAGTTCATAAAATGCTTTATGAGAATGGGATGAATAAACTCATGTGAATGCAACGACAAGGCCTGAAAGGCATCGGTCTACTAAGATACGGAGATCTTTAACCTTTTCTTTCCTTTTTTAACAAATTGAATCCGCTTGTAGCAAAGTGTCAGTGGATGAAGAAAAAATAAAGCAACTGTCTTATCGTGCATCATTGTCGTTTAGTACTGACACTTTCACCCACCTTAAATTAACAGTTTCTTGGACAAAGCGTCCTGCTAAACGATGAATGCTACAATTAATACCGTCACAAACTGTTGATGCAAGTTTACAATCATGTTATTATCTATAATGTTTCTTATAATTCTTTCAGGGTTATGATATAATCATTATAATGAGGTACGAACAACGTGAAGCACGTAGAGATAAACCTAAAAGATGAAAATGTAAAAGAAAAGGAAAATGAATGGAAGAAAATGGTCATTCTTAAAGCTTAGCAAACAAGCTAATAATTATAAAAGCAGCAGCACCATCTCTTTATCATACACCATTGAGCATACTGTACTTCATCAACGACTCTGCCTACCATCGTTAGCAGCTCAACCACTGGTTAGTACTCTTAGCTCAAATTGTAGTTCTTCTTCGAGGGAGATCAGATATCTCATTATCTTTTTCGCTGTACCTGCTATGCAGGTCTTGATATATATCATCAGTTTTTGGAATGACTACTGCTCCGAGTAACAATCAACTACCCTCCACCGAAATCCCACCGCTCGAGCAAGCTCATCATTAAATATCCTTGATCCTTTTTCTGCTAAAAGAATATTATTGACCACTAATTTTAATAGGATCCTAAAACTTGTGTCTCTCTCTCTATACAAGTGTTCCAATTTTGTAATAACCTTTCTTAATTATAAGTTGAGGTATCTCTAATCTATTCCCTATTATGAAAATACTATAATTTAATATTTATTACTCTTTTCGGTATATGTATAACAGATTAACACTCGCAAATTATCCAGAGTGGAGTGGGAGCATGAGAAAAAATCTTGAAGCAAAGGGGGTCTGGGAGGCCGTAGAGCCAAGAAGCATACCAAGAAGTAGTGATAATTGGAGCGCTAAGAACAAACTTGCTCTGGACACAATTCGAAGCTTTTGCGACCCCCTGATACTCTCAAGGTTTCACGGTATCAGCTCCGCGAAGATTGTGTGGGACTCTTTGGCGAAAATGTATGAACTGCAATTGCTTGGACTTGATCGAGTGGATGTATGGAACGTTATAACGGGACTCAATTTCGGTGATCTATCCACACTCTCACAACCCCCTTCCATAATAGCGGTTCACCAGTTAACTACGTGTAAGTAGGTTATGATTATATTCCGTGAATTGTCAACTCAAAAACATTTTTAAGTGAAAAAACAATGTGGTGTGGATCCGGATGCAGGGAGTTTTGAGATCGATCATCTCAAATACGGGCGCATGTACGCGGCTATCTACAGAGGTGATTGGATAGGCTTGAAATCTGAGATTGATTCACACCCCGAGGCCTTAAATGCCAAAGTGGCAAGATCTGGGCAATTGCTTATTCATATTGCTGCTGGAGCTGGAAAAGGCAAGATAACCCAAGAATTAGCCAACTTAATGAAAAAAAGTGATTTGGAAATACAAGATTCATGGGGTTATACAGCTCTTACTTGCAGTGCATTTAATGGAATGACTAAAACTTGCGAATTCCTAATCTCGTTAAACAATAATTTGGTTTGCATTCCCGACTTGCGAGGTACACTTCCAGTTATTGCCGCATGTTCAGGAGTCCACAGAGAAACCACTTCCTATCTTTATTCCCTCACCCCAACTGATCGTTTTTATCCAGAAAATGGGTATAGCGGAACTAAGTTACTCTGTAGCTGCATTTTTAGTGGAATACTTGGTATGAGCTGTATGTATTATCGTCTTACCATAGTTTCAACAAGAATTTCATTATCTTATTCTTCTTTCCTTTCGTCAAAAAAGATGTTGGCTTGGATCTTCTTCGGCGCTGCCCATCTCTCACTCTGGCTTCAGATTCTAAAAATGGCATCCCGTTCTCCATTCTGGCTAAGGCGGCCTCAAGATTTCATAGTTGTTCTCGACTTGTATTTTGGAAACGCTGGATTTACTCCAGTAAGCACTATTTATAAACTCTTTATCACTATCTTTTTAATGTTTTTCATTTCTCACAAGTCTACTCTTTGTAAATAACAGTGATTCATGTAGAGGTCCCTGTTGCCCACAGTGAAACTCGTATCCAGACCTCGCAACACGCCCAAGCCAAGCCATACAACATGATAAATCCTGGTATATATATTTTTGTTTTCTATCACATAATACTTCGATCAGTTTACATTATTATTATTAGATTAGGAGATTATATGGTTATACCAATATGACATTCTTGTCTTACTTCGTAATTCATTCCATCCAAAATTACTCTTTAAGATAAGGCTAGTTAAATAATGTTATGGTAAACTTTTGTTAAACTAAATAATTCAAGTTGATAATGCATGACATCTATATAAATGTAACACGAGATTGTAAATTAAGAAAATATATCTTCAGTTATACAATTTTTCTGTTTCATTACCTAAATATTCTATGTTAATATTATCATTTCTCTTTTTTATTTTGTCATTTGTAATATTTTTCTCCATTTCAATTTTCTAGAATGGAGATAATATAATCACAGATAAATTGAGGTTTTCTAAGTAAAGAAATTGACAAAAGCAATTTTTTACTTTTTCAATTCTCAAACTGCTCTAACTTGTTGTTAGACCCCTAAGTCTAAATTGTGGAACTATGCGGGCATTGATGAGCCTTAACCAATGTTGGTAATCAAAATGATGGAATAAGGTAAAGACTTGAGAGTAGGAAAGGAAAATGACATTGTTGATGAATTGGTATACATTAGTACACATTGTCAGAAATTTTCGATAAGATGCAAGATTCAAATGTGAGACTAAAAGATAGCTTGAGATGGACGTTGGATTGAAGGTTAGTTGGATCATACATATATATATGGAGACATATGAGATCTCTAAGGACTTAATGTGTCTTCAAATAGATAGACCATGACTAAAAGAGTTGACACGGGTAAGTATTGGACCAAAATAATGCGAAGGTTTTGAGCTTAGATGACTCATCATCGATGGATAGAGATCAATGAGAGATCTTAATGATGTGTCTGATAAGAACACAGTAAATATACGTTAGCTCTAAAACATAAAGAATATGTGGGAGAAATCATCTGCTCTTCATGGATATGGATGTATCATTTCTAGTTAAATGTAATCTCTTATTTTGTTAGTTGTGATGTAGCTAAATCTTATTAGATAGAGGCCTATTTGAATGAGTGTGTCATCTAATTAATTAGTGTGATGTAATCTCATAAGGATAGAAACAATCTAGTTAGTTTAGTTCAATTAGGCTTCTGAATTGTAAACTCAGAGGTGCATGTAAATAACTTATTTAAGCCTTACTTTTGAAGGGGAGAGATAGGTGGGCAGGAAACAAATTGAGTGAGAGCATTCCTTTGTACACTTTTATAGAAATAATAAAGGTTGGTTTTTTGACGTAGCTCTTGAATGTTCATTGTTGCCTTTGATAGTTTAGTCATTCGTAGTATTTTTGCAAAAGTGTGAGTTAAACATTACGAGGGTCGTGATTCATTTGAGAATAAGGTTTTGTTAGTCTACGATTACGTAAAAAGGCTAAGTCTTACTTAAATGGACCTAAGTAAGATTGTCATGTAAAGGAGAGGGCGTGACTTACAATATAAGTTTAATGTCTAGAAAATCCTTTGTAACAAATGACGTCAAAATATCGATACAACAAGAGGTACCAATTTGAAAAATGATATCAATAGAATGGAGGCACTCATAGAGCCAATGGGAGGAAAATGTCACTTCCTACTCATCTCAGTTTTATGCCATGTTAGGCATAATGGGCCTTGGGAAGGAGCATCCAAACAAAACCAAGTACAAATCCAATAGAGAGGGAATATAGTATGATGGAGATGTGCTAATAACTAAGGAGTCTTCGAAGAAAACACATTTGGAGGAGTTTCCACGAATTATTTCAACGAGAAAGTCGAGTTCTTCTTATGAGGGTAGTTTTTTAGACCCCTAAGTCTAAATAATAGAATCGTGCGAGCATTGGCGAACCTTGACCAATGTTTGGCACTCACAACAACAGAACACAATAAAGACTTACGAGTAAGGAAAATGAGCATTGTCATTGAATTGGCATGCATTGGGGCACATAAGCAAAAATCTTTGACGAGATGCAAGATTCAAATGTGAGACTAAAAGATAGCTAGAGATAGAACTTGGGTTGAAGGTTAGCTAGATCACATGCATAAGGGAGATATGTGAGAGCTCGAATGAAGTAATGTGTACTCAAATAGACATATCATGACTGATGAACTTGACATGGGTAAGCATTGAATTGAACCATTGTGTTATAAAAGGCTTTGGGCTTAGATGACTCATCATCAATGAATAAAGATCAATGGGAGATCTTGGATGATGTTAAGGGTAAGATCACAGTAAATATACATCAACTATAAAAGATAAAGAACTTTTAGGAGAATCATCTGAAGATAGTATAGTGCTTCACGAATATGGATGTATCATTCCTAGTTAAATGTGTTTTCTTATTTTGGTAGTTATGATGTAGCTAAATCCTATTAGATAAAGACTTATTTGGATAAGGTTTTCATTAAATTGGTTAATGTGACGTAATCTTATAAAGATATAGGTGATCTCGTTAGTTTAGTTGAATTATGATTCTAAATTATGAAGCCAGAGGTGCATAAAAATAGATTATTTAAACCTTGTTCCTAGAGAAGAGAGACAGGTGGGAAGGAAACATATTGAGAAAGAGCATTTATTTGCATACTTTTAGGTAAGTAATAAAGGTTAGCTTTTACTGTAGCTCTTGTGTATTTATTGTTGCCTTTAATAGTTTAGTGCTTTTATAGTATTCTTGCAAGAGTGTGAGTTAAACTTACAAAGGTCATGATGCGCTCGAGAACAAGGTTTTGTTAGTCAACAATTATGTGAAAAGGTTTGAGTCTTGCTTAAATGGACCTAAGTGAGATTGTCATGCAAAGGAGTGAGTGCAACTTGCGGTATAAGTTGGTATCTAGAAAAACCATTGTAACAATTAGTACCAGAGCTAAAATATTTATATGGTAGGAGGCAACAATTTGACAAAACACGTCAAGAGAGTGGAGACACTCCTAGGGCCAATTCCTCGAAAGGAGGAAGATCTCACTTCTTATTTATCTCAGTTCTATGCTATATTAGACTAATAAGCCTTAGGAAGGAGCATTTAAACAAAACCTAAGACAGAGAGGGAATATGGTACGTTAGAAATGTGCTAATGACTAAGGAATCTGTAAGGGGATCACATTTGTAGGAGTGTCAACGAATTATTTTGACAAGGGTGTTAAGTTCTTCTAATAAGGGTGGTTTGTTAGAACCCTAAGTGTAAATTATGGAATTGTACGGGCATTGGCAAGCCTTAACCAATGTTTGACACTTAAAACAACAGAGCACTGTAAAAACTTGCTAGTAGGCAAAGAAAACATGCATTGTCGATGAATTGGCATGCATTAGTGCACAATGGCAGAAATCTTTAACAAGATGGACCTTGGGTTGAAAGTTAAATTGATCACATATATAAGAGAGACATATGAGAGTTTTAAGGACTTAATGCATGCTCAAATAGACAGACCATGACTAATAGATTTAACATAAGTAAGCATTGGACCAAACCAGTGTGTTATGAAAGGCTTTGAGCTTAGATGACTCATGATCAATACATAAAGATCAATGGGAGATCTTGGATGATGTGGTGAATAAGATTACAGTAGATATACATCAGTTCTAAAAGATTAAAAAAAACATATGAGAGGATCATCTGAAGATAGCAGAGTTCTTCATGGATATAGATGTATCATTCCTAAGTAAATGTAATCTCTTATTTTGTTAGTTATAATGTAGCTAAATCCTATTAGATAGAGACTTATTTCAATGAGGGAGTCATTCAATTAGTTAGCTAAATCCTAGTGTGATGTAATCTGAAAAGGTTAGAGGTGATCTAGTTAGTTTAGTTTAGTTCAATTAGGATTTTGAATCGTAAAGTCAGAGGTACCTAAAAATAGCTTATTTGAGCCTTGTTCCTTGAGGGGAGAGATAGGTGGAAAGGAAATACATTGAGAGCGAGCATTCCCTTGTATATTTTTAGGAAAGTAATAAAAGTTGATTTTTACCGTAACTCTTTTGTGTTTATTATTTTCTTTGATAGTTTAGTGCTTTCATAATATTCATGTAAAAGTATGAGTTGAACATTGCGAAAGTTGTGAGGCATTTAAGAACAAAGTTTTGTTAATTAACAATCACGTGAGAAGACTAAGTCTTACTTAAACAGACCTAAATGAGATTTCATGCAAAGGAGTAGACAAAACTTGTCATATAAGTTTAGTGTGTAGAAATTTTTTTATAACACTTGTCTTCATGAACTCTAGATTTAGCAATCATAACTATATATAGCAAATAATAAATTTAAAGTAAATTCCTCAACTTATTACTATGCAGGACTATCTTATATATGTTTTCAACTTTTGTTTCCCTTGTTTTAGATCAACTAAATTGATTGATGCAATTGTAACTCAATTATAATAAATCGATTACGTCAATTAACTAGCGTAAAACATGTATAATGTTGTTGTGTTTTTCTAAGAATTCTCCTTAAATAGAAATTTAAGTTCATAATACTTAATGCAGGTTTTCATAATGTTCAAACGAAAAGTAAACTCTATTGTTTTATCTTTTAATGATTAATATTTATGTTAACTAGTCTCAAACGTGGATAATATTGTTGCGTTTTTCTAAGAATTCTCCTCTAATAGGAATTTAAGTTCATAATATCATTATAGTGAAA
>JAOTAY010000002.1:13259028-13285921 GCA_025629805.1 Erythroxylum baracoense | reverse complement strand
AGATTCCCACGTCTGTGGGAATCCTCCCAATTCCCACAGGTGTGGGTTTACTCTCTAGAAACTTTCTGGAGAGGATTATACAGTTATACATCTCCAAAAGCTACGAGTAGTAATACTGGTAGCTGTATACATGTTTACTCAACACAGATGAAGATGAAGGTCAATTTTCTGTATTATGCTAATACGAATCTAAAGTAGCAGTGACACAGTTAAGCCCTATTAAGGCATACATGACAATGGACCACAACAAGAATATGGTTTTTTGCCTTGATTCTAAGATAAATTTCCTTAGGCAATCAGGATATTACTCTGGGCAAATTTCAGTAAACACAGGCAACCGCTTCTTTAAGATAGGACCATAAAGAACATCATCAATATAGGCATCAACATCTTCCCTTGAAGGAAACAAGACAATTTGAGAAGGTAAGATGATCTCAATGCCATCATCGAATGGTGTCCAATTGTTGAAGGCGGTAATGTCTGCCAATAGCATCCCAAAGTCCTCAGATTCGATATTGGGAAGGGAGGATTTATTTCGCTCTGGTTTGAAAAGAATTGGGGTCCTGTCTGAGTGTGGAGTAATACGGGTTCGGGTATCGTCCTTGCTAGAAGATTCACATTTGTAGGTGAAAGCAAGACCGGTGCTGCTGATTTCAGAGGATGCTTTTTGGCTTCTTGTTGCAGCTGCCTCTTTCACGATCATCTGATGAAACTGACACTTTAAGCCATACAGGGAAGACTTGCAACCGTGTGCCTTTAAACAGATAAACAACAATTATCATTTAGTTGTCAATGCTGGGGAAAGATAGAATCCATTAGTGTTTCTCCAGATGTAGGACAGGGATTACACCTCAGTTTTTTTCTTGATGGGGAAATGCGTTGGACGAAGCTCTTCTTTACCATGTGCAAACTGCAAATGAGGAATTAAATATGTCAGCATTCCAAGAACCAAAGTCAATCAGCCTTGGAAGCCAAAAAGGACGGCCACAGCTCATTTACTGTGACAGTCAAAGCAGAAAATTGATGCATTGTAGTTACAACCCGTTCCAGAGATCAAGAAAGAAAAGGAGGCCATAGCCAGCAAATAGTCAGTTATGCCATCAACTGCCGCCAATCTGTGGTTGTGGACTGAAATTTGACCACACAATTAACCGCGCTAATCATAAAGAATTTGAGAGATAAGCTACAACCGCGATCGACATAAATAGCAAGCATGTAGCGAATCCTAATCGCACTTAATTAAGTACATTTGATTCAGAAAATTTATTTTTTCTTGTTATCTTTTTCGATTCTTTCCAATAAAAAACGGAAAAATAACCATGAATGACAGCCGAATCTACGTAAACTCTTCAAAACATTCAACTTCAAGCGAGACAATAATAATAGTGCTGCAAGTAACAAGAATTTGCTGGTTGGATCACAAATTGTTCTTTTCCTTTCGTTGAAAATGACCAAATAGAGAGAGAAAGGGACCTGGCACTTAACGAAGCGGCAACGTCCAAAGTCCTCCCAAGATCTGCAAAGCTCAGTCTTGAAAGCGCTATTCGCCGACGAAGACGACGACGGCGTCGAACTAGACGATGACCCTCCGGAATTCGACAGAAGGGATCTCAATACCCTCACTCCTCCTCCGCCTCCACCGCCATGGCCACTGTCTGCAGACGCCAGCTCATCCATAACCAAGACATCCTCTTCCAGAGGTGTGCCGTATGTCAACACCGGCGACGTCACATTCTCCACAGCAGACAGAGGCGACAACAACGAATTCCTATGCCCGGCGGTGCTTCCGGAGGATTTGTTACTCATTGCCGGAGAACCGGACGACGAGAATGAAGATAGTCCGCCTCCATCATCAGCGCTAAGGTATCGTATGTGCGGGGGAACGAGAACGTTGAGGGATTTGAATCTGGGGAATTTGCTGGAGTTATTGTGTAGGGAGTAGTCCATCAACGTCTCTGGTGACTGGTGAGGAACCAAAGAAAGCAGAAAGATTTCCTATTTGGAACTTTAAAATATTTTTATTATTTTCATAATTATCATTTTGAAATTTCCCGCCGAAATAAACATTATCCCATGCACAGTATTTTCCTCCATTTCCTTTTCCTAACATGAAATCCATTTCTCCTGGACCCTCTGGTAAGCTTTACTTTCATTCTCTATTAATACATTTTCTTCTTTCCTTTATCAAAAAAAAAAAAAACATGGAATCCATTTAGTCCCTCGTGATTGATCACTAATTTGTGGATTGAGATTATGATATTACTAAACATATAGTTTGTGATAGGAATAAACTTTTAATTAAAAGCATTCAATGGATCATCCACATAAGGAAGAGGACATTGTAGCACAAGTGGACTTTATTTCCAAGCCATTATATTTAAATTTACATGATAATTCGTGCAAGATGACATTGGGCTTTCGGTTATACATATGTGATTGCAAGTTTTGGATATCTAAAACTAAGTGAAGCCTTGTCTGTTGGGCCTGAAATTTTAGGAGCATGCAAAGGACATGTAAAATTAGTCATTTACTTGGACGCCAATTCTTCCAAAATTAATTTTCTTATTCTTTCATATCTTTAGTTTGATTTTGTATTTTCTAAGTTGTTTCCTAATAGTACTGGGAGTTTTTTTTAGATCTTTAGTATGATTCCATATTATCTAGGTTGATTCCTAATAATACTAGGAGTTTTCTTTCAGATCTTTAGTATGATTATATATTATCTAGATTGTTTCTTAATAGTATTAGGAGTTTTCTCTACTATAAATAAGGGTTATAAGGTGTATTTTTTGTGATATACTAATAAAAGTTCAATCTTTTTCTTCACAAATTTGAAATTGATTCTTTCGTGTTGGTCTTTATGCCTGTTGGCTGGTGACACCCTTGAGAGCTTTATCAACAATTGTGGTGCTTGGCTTCATTAACTGTTGTGGTGTTCTCTTGGTTTTTCTCTTTAACTTTCAATATTTTATATTCATCCAAACTAACAACTTTTGCTTTTATTCTCTCAAATTCAATTCGTGTGCCTAGTTTATCCATCATAATCGTATTAGAACTCAATTATTATTAACGGTCCATAATTGAGCCTCTCTTACCTAAACTCGAAAGGTTCAAGTTTAATTTTACAGCGTTTGGTGCGAATATGGCTACAAACATTAGATTCAACAACAACAAAACTAATGACAACAATTTTGCTCTTTTGGGGGCAATAGATCAACGGCTATATCGTAAGATTGAAGGGATTCATGATCAAATTGAAGATATCAACAATCAATTGGGCTACTTGCAGATGCAAGATGCTAAGTTGAAATGTTTTATGTAGGGTAGAACCCAAAAACGATCACGTGAAAGATCCAAAAGGACTTATGACGAATCCGATAAGGAGCAAGAAGAAGAAGAAGAGGAGGAGTAAGAATCAAAAGAGGAGCAACCAAGACATCCTAGACGTGGAGGTTACATATACAAAGATCAATTTGGAGCTTGAACCCCTCGATTTTGAAGGTATGCGTGATCCTAAAATTACCTTAAATTGGATTCGTAGAGCTGATTGTATGTTTGAGTATAAAGCTTTTACGAACAAGGAAAGTTTTAATTATGTTATCCTTAAGCTAATCGACTTAGCGGGAATTTGGTATGATGATATCAACGTGAGACGTTAACAAGGGGAAGAAGAGTTAAGACCTGGACGAGTTTAAAACGCGAGATCAAAGCTAAATATGTTCCTGATAATTATAGGCAAGAGAATTATGTAAAGGCAACAACTTTGAAACAAACTTGCTCTGTTAATGAGTATATTGATGAATTTAAGAAGTTAAAAATATTGAATCGTGTAAAGGAGGATCCAAATCAGAAGATGGTTCGGTTTTTGGAGGGATTGAGTTTGAAAGTCAAGGATAAGGTGGAATTACAACCTTATTATAACTATAATGATTTGTGTAAACTTGCTTTACGTGTTGAACAATAAGTTAACAAAAACTTGATTGGATGTCATTTCCACAACAGAAGAATCCTATGACACCTTCTACTTCTGTCCCTTTGAGTTCTAAAGCTGATTCAAGCAAGAAGAAGTAAGATTGGAAAGGAAAAGGTAGTTTGAGCATGAAAGAACTTGCTAAGGATAAGAGGTGTTGTTTTAAATGTCATAGGTATAGGCATATTCAATCTGAATGTCCTACAAACAAAATCATGAAAATTCAAGAGTTTCAATAAATTGAAGCTTTGCTAAATGCTTTGTCCATAGAGGAGGGAGAAAACGAGTTAGATACTGGAGGAGATTACGAAGGAAGAGTGGAGGATGTGGTTGAAGGTGATGAGGAAGGGCCTATTCTTATGATTCAACGTGTTTTGAAGGTTGCTCCTTCTCTAAGTGAGTCCCAACGTGAAAAATCGTTCCATATGAGACGCGAGGTGCAAGGAAGGCTATGTAAAGTGATCATCGATAATGGTTTTTGTACCAATGTAGCTTCCATGGTGCTCGTGGATAAACTAAACTTGTCTACTCTCAAACACCCAAGACCTTACACAATTCGATGGCTTAATAAAGGGAGTGATTTGATGATGACGAAACAGGTACTTGTTTCCTTTGATCAAGTACTTTGTGATGTGATTTTGATGGATGCATGTCATATCTTATTAAGACGTCCATGGAAATATGATCGAAAAGCTCAACATGACGGAGTCTCTAATTGCTACATTGTTGAGAAGGATGGTAAAAGAATTGCGTTTGCACCTTTGTCTCCTTCTAGAATATATCAACTAAACATGGAGCAATCAAAAAGGAAGAATCTGATTATTAGGAAGAGTGGGATTGTTCAAGAATTTGCTGAATCTCAAGTAGTATATGTATTAGCTTCAAAGGAGGTCCATGAAAATTTGGTTGATTCTTACCACTAGATCTCAACCCTATTCTAGATGAGTATGCTGACGTATTTCTTGATGATTTTCCTTCGTGTTTGCTTCCCATTAGAGGGATCGAGTATCAAATAGACCTAATTCCGGGCATACCTTTTCTTAACAAGCCTACATATAGCTGTAATCCAGAAAAATTGAAAGAGCTTTAATAATAAATAAATGAGCTTATGAGACATAGATATGTGCATGAATGTATGTCACCATGTGTTGTACTAGCTCTTCTTGTGCCAAAGAAAGATGGTTCATGGCGAATGTGTATTGATAATCGTGTAGTTAACAATATTACCATCAAATATTGCTTTCCTATGCCTTGTCTAGATGATATGTTATATGAACTCTATGGTGATCAAGTGTTTTCAAAGATAGACTTAAGGAGTGGTTACCACCAGATTCAAATCGGAGAAGGTGATGAGTGGAAGATTGCATTCAAGATTAAGTATGGCTTGTATGAATGGTTAGTCCCTTTGGTCTCACTAATGCTCTAAGCATCTTCATGCAACTTATGAATGAGGTATTGCAAATTTTCCTTAGAAAATTTATTGTTGAATACTCGAATGATATTCTAGTTTATAGTAAGAGTAATAAGGAGCATATGCTGCACTTAAGAATGCTTTTTGAAGTGTTGAGAGAGGAGAAGTTATATGGGAAGATTGAGAAGTGTACTTTCATGATAGATAGCGTCATATTCCTTAGACATAATGTGTCTAAGGATGATATTTTTGTTAATAATTGGAAAATTGATGCTATTAAATCATGTCCAACTCCTAAATCTATTAATGAAGTGCGTAGCTTTCATGAATTGGCTTTTTTTTATCGAAGATTTGTGAAGAATTTTAGTTATATTATGGCACCGATTATTGAATGTATGAAGAAAGGGAAAATCAAATGGAGTGATTTTGTATAAAAGGCATTTGAATTAATTAAAGGGAAGTTGTGTTCCACTCTTCTATTAGCCCTTCATGATTTTAATGAGCTATTTGATGTAGAATGTGATGCTAGTGGAGTCAGAATTAGGGTTGTACTTGTTTAAAAAAAAGTCTTATTGCTTATTTTAGTGAGAAGCTTAATGGATCTAAAATGAATTACTCTACTTATAATAAAGAGTTCTATACAATCGTTCAGGCTCTTAATCATTAAAGTCATTATTTGAGACCTAAGCCTTTAGTGTTACATAGTGATCATGAAGCATTAGGGCATATTAATGGGCAATAAAAAATTAATCCACGTTATGCTAAATGGGTTGGGTTTCTGTAATCCTTTACATTCTCATCGAAGTACAAGGATGGACGCTCTAATGTCATAGCTGATGCATTGTCAAAGAGGTATTCTATGCTTGCAATACTTAATTCAAGGCGTATTGGATTTGAAATCATCAAGAATTCTTATGTAGGGGATGGAGACTTTATTTAATTATTTGAAATTTGCAAAAAAGGTGCACATGACCAGTTTGTAATTCAAGATGTTTTTCTCTTTAAAGGAAATAAATTGTGTGTTCCCAAGGACTCTTTTCGTGATTGATTGATTCATGGAGCTCATGGTGGTGGTCTTCCTGGCCATTTTGGTATTTAAAAGACTTATGAAATTATTCAAGAACACTTCTACTGGTCTTATATACTTGGTGATGTGCAATTTATTATTAATCGGTATGGTATTTGCCAAAGAGCAAATAGTACTTTTCACTATGGACTTTACATACCTCTTCCTATTCCATAACTACCATGAGAGGATATTAGTGTCGATTTCATTGTTGAATTACCTCGTACACTGTGTGGTAAGGATGCAATTATGGTGGTTATAGATCATTTCTTAAAGATGGCTTATTTTGTTGCATGTCATAAGACTGATGATGCTTCTCATATTGCTAATTTGTACTTTAAAGGGATTATTCATCTTCATGGGGTACCAAAAAGCATTGTTTTTGATTGAGATTTGAAGTTTTTGAGTCATTTTTGCCGGACCCTGTGGAAATTAATTAGAATAAAGTTATTATTTAGCACTCCTCACCATCCACAAACGACAGCCAAACTGAAGTTATAAATGACACTCTTGATGCCTTGCTTTGTGGATTGGAGAGTAAAACCACCAAAGATTGGGATTTAAAATTTTCTTATGTTGAATTTGCCTGTAATAGATCTCCAATATGTGATACTATAGTTTCTCCTTTTGAATTTGTTTATAGCGCTTGCATCCCTATGAATTTACTTCCTATTTCAAAGAAAGACTTGATAAGTATAGATGCAAAGGCCAAGGTAGAGACAATAAAGAAGCTTCATGAGCAGATTCGCTCAGAGATAGAAAAGATTAGCAAGAGTTACAAGGCTCGTGTTAATCATTTTCGTAAGCGACCGAGATTTCAACCTGGTGATCTAATTTGGATTCATCTTCGTAAGGAAAGATTTCCAAGCAAAAGGAATAATAAGTTTATGCCTCATGCTGATGGACCATTCAATGTACTTGAACGAATTGTAGAGAGTGCATACAAGATTGATCTTCCAGGAGATTATGGAGTTTCTATTATATTCAATGTTGGTGATCTGTCTCCTTACTTGAACGACGAAAATTTGAGCACAAGTGAACTTTATCTCCAAGCCATTATATTTAAATTTACATTATTATTTCATTCAAGGGGGTAATGGGCTTTGGAGTTTTACAAACAATTCAATATTCAGTTGTACATGTGTGATTGCAAGTTTTGGATCCGAAACCAAGTGCATCTTTGTCTGTTGGGCCTAAAATTTTAGGAGCATACAGAGGACACGTAAAATTAGTTGTTTACTTGGACACCAAGTCTTCTGAAATTAGCTTCCTTATTCTTTTAGATCTTTAGTTTGATTCTGTATTGTCTATTGTCTAAGTTGTTTTCTAATAGTACTAGGAGTTTTCTTTTAGATCTTTAGTATGATTCCATATTATCTAAGTTGATTCCTAATAGTACTACGAGTTTTCTTTCAGATCTTTAGTATGATTCTATATTATCTAAATTGTTTCCTAATAGTATTAGGAGTTTTTTTCTATAATAAATAGGGGTTATAAGGTGTAATTTTTTGTGTGATTCAGAAATAAAAGTTTTATATTTTTCTTCACAAATTTGAAATTGATTCATTCATCTTGTGTTGGTCTTTATGCCTATGTGACTGGTGACACCCTTGAGAGTTTTATAACAACTGTGGTGCTTGGCTTTATCAACTATTGTGGTGTTCTCTTGATTTTTCCCTTCAACTTTCAATATTTTCGTTTCATTCAAACTAACAACCTTTGCTTTTATTCTCTCAAATTCAGTTGGTGTGCCTAGTTTATCCATCAGAAGATAATTTAATATAAGTTTAATGGCGAATTTTAACTTAGTGTTTATAGAATGTAATCGCATGATTAAAAGATGCAAGAAAATAGTACCTAGAGATTGTAAGGAAAAAAAGGCATAAGAAGAACTAGAAGTAAGTGATAAAAAATGATACAACTCTACTGAAACTTATAGAGGACATGGCCTGCAATAGAAAACTTTGACGTACTAAATAAAAGATCTCTCATAGAGAGTTCATTTTCTTTTTTTAGGTCTATTAATCATTTTTTTCGAGCTTTTCATTTTATAGTTAGCCTTAATTTTTTGACTATATAGTACTGACCCCCTAGTTATTTAGCCGAAACAGTTTCTTACTTAGCTTAATTATTCTCGTATAATGACTAGTTTAATTTATTCTTGTACTTGTCTTTTCTTGTTTATATATTTATTTACTTATTTTATCTTTTATTGTTAATCTTCACCATCTTATATATGTACTGTAGTATTTATTGCGTTATATATTTTTATATTTTTAACTATCCATTTTTATTTATATTATATTATCATTATTTTTTGAAAAATTAAAAAAGAATATTATTATAGTCAAAACTAAATCAACGTTACAACGAGTTCAAGGCTTTAAGACCATCATATTGCAATATGATCTAAGAACAAAAACTCCCTAAGGGAGATAGTATGACTATCTGCATAATAGATAATAGTATAAACAATTATAAGCACCACTAAAATTTCATCTTCATGGGAAAGCTCATTCATCATTTATAGTATTTGGGATTTTGCTTTCTCTTCCTAGCATATTTCTTTTTTGTAGATTTAGGTTGCACACAAAAATCGCCAGAGATGTCTGGGACATGGGCTACAGCTAGTGGGATATCACGATCCTCTGTTTGTTCTATATCCTATGTCTCCTGATTCTTAGTTTGCCTAATAGTTGCAACTGGAGTCAGCATGTTGGTCCACTTAATCCGACAATGCTCCAAATATTTGGAAGCGAACTCATTCATGCTATTGTTTAGATTCTCCCCATTTTCTGCACTGGAATTGTCCTGAGTTATCTTTAGCTGGGAAATATGTGTGACAACTTGTTCAGTCCTTACACCAATTACTTGATTACCATTGTCTTCATCACTAGTAACTAGATCCGCAGCACTAATATGCACACCCGCGACAACAGTAGTAGTTTCATCCTCTGCATAAAAGCTATTTGTAACAACTTCAGATGTCCTGACATGCAACTGTACATATGATTCTTCACAACTCAAAGAATCACTATGTTTGACCAACAGCTCGTAGTTAATCTAGAACCAGCAGGGGACTTGACAAGAGACATCTTAGAACAATCAACCATCTTAGAATTCCCAACCTCCAATTACACAATTGAGTCCTTACAAGATATGAAGTTCTTGCCATCAACAGGATTAACTATCCCATCTTTTTGCATTGGGTTCAGCAAATTCTTACTTACTATCTACCCATCCTTTATTGACAGTGAAGAACCAATAACAATCTCCGCTGACTCCTCTCCTTTGTCAACTATAATATGTTTTTTCTTAGAATTAATTAGTGGACTACCCTCCTCTGAGGGACCATAACGAGAAACATCAGTGACTCCCTCTGACTCTTTTTCATATCTAACTTCCTTATTAAGGTCCTCATGCCATCTCGAGTTGGGAACCCAGCCTATGGGAACCCATTTCCTCCCAGTGTATTATCATTATTTTGCATTACATGTTTGTCTATTGAAAACAGCCTTTCTACCAAGTAGGGGTAAGGCTACGTACTATTAAACCTTCCAAGACCTCATATTTCAGTGAGATTCTTATTGTGTGTTATTTTTGTTGTTGTTGTTATTGTTAGTTCCTAACTTTAATAGAACTCTTAAGTAATAAAGTAAATCAGTAAGAGAACAAAAATGTAAATTTATTTATGGTAGTTTGGCAAACAATTTTTACCTATGTCCACTCTTAACTCTCTTTTTGAATTTTGTATTTTCACTATAATTCTTTTTTAAATTCAAAAAATAACCTTTATATAATCTTCATTTAGTAAAGAGGAATCCTTACTCAATCTTCTTCAAACGTGAAGAGCAGCCTCAGTGTTGCTTACAACACTCTCAAATATAATAAACAAGAAACTTAATAAAAGCTCACAAATCAAAAGTAGCTCACTTTATCACTTTGATAATATTAGAAAGGCTCACTCGCTCAAAATGAGACAATGAATGCTCAAATAATTAAAAACACTTAGAAATATGTGTAAAAAGCACTCAAATATTTCTTAATGATGAAACTAATGACAAAATGTGTATTTCCCTTCTAGCCATTAGAGCTAAGAACTAACATTTACGACGATTAGTTAATAGAGCATTGGTCGATTCGTATATCATATTGATTAACTAATGTGCATTGAATATACAAATTCACTGGTTATTAATACATTGGTTGATTAATAGGTATATTGTTCGACTAATATGATACATTGATCGACTAATACATCAACTAATATTACTATAAAGTTTCAAAACATCAAATTTAACAACTTCAATCTATATTAGTTAACCATTAACACATATAGGTTAATAAATCCTCCTAAAAGTTTGATTTTAACAACTTTAAACCCTCAAAATCATTATATTTAATACAGTTATGATATAAACACTTCCCTAAATATTTTTTAAAGAGTGCTTAAAAGATCAAAAAGGCTTTTCTCTTAAAAACAAAAACTTACATCTCTTGAATAAAAAACTCAAGCAATAAAGTGATATGAAATACTTATACATGGTGAGCTTTTAAGATTACCAAATTAATAAGGTTAAATCACAAATGCTATTAAAATACAAAAGGACATTGATATACCTTGTTCTTCTTTTGTTCATGACTTTATCTTACCTTGACTTCATCTTTTCTTTTATTAACTTTATAAAGTATCTTCTTAAAGTTATGTCATGATTTCATCTTATTCTTGTAAAGCTTCTTATCAAATTAACAAACTCATTAGTAGGATCATATTTTGTTATCATTAAAATATTGATGAGTAGCTCTCTTAGTTCAACAATCTTCATTTTTTTATAATAACAAAATATTTATAATATTGAAAAGTAATAATAAGATTAAGCACACAAATAGCTTCCCCTTAATTCTTATAAGACATAAATCAATATTAAGAAAAGGAGAATTTTAATTTTAAGTAAGTGAATCTAATAACAAGAAAAAAATATCTACATATAAAAAAATCATGTGTACAACAACCACACTATTCCTATATCTAATGTCACAAAATTATTCTTCCCCTTTTTAAAAACATCAAAAATCATTTAGTTGCATGAGGAAGCAAGACTCGATCAAGATACAAAAATATTAACTTGATACATCGTGATGTCTAAAAAATATTCAAGTTTACGTTGCAGCATGATGAGCTGATAGTCAATAATGGCCAGACAAGCATTAGGTGGAGACCGATGATGTGGCTGTGAGGTAATAGCTTCATCGTCTATATGTAGCTCAACAAAGTGACTTAGTAGAGACTCACTTAATTTGGTACTTAATTTGCTCAAAGTGCCATGAACTTAAAGGAGAAAATTCAGAAAAAAAACACGTCATAAAAAAAAGAACTATGCATGTCTATAAGGTCGTGCAAATTCACAAGTTTAAGAGATTTTGGTTATGCATGGTTTGATGCACGGTCATGCATCAAACTATGCATCGACCAAAACCCTAAAATTTAATATAAAAGACATTTTCGGAGGCAAATTAAAGGAGGAGACAGATAAAGGCATTCTAAAATGCTCAGAGGTGACTTAAGGGGCAATTTTGATCTAAAGAAAAGGGAAAACACAAATAATTCAACGAAAAATCCATCAGAATACAAGATCAAACCTCTGCATCACAAGAATACTCAATAGAAGATAACCAGGGAGATTTAGAATTACAAATCCATTGTTTTCAATTCGTTTTTCTTTCTATTTATGTTTGATTTTGTGTTTGATCATGTGTAATTTAACATCTTGTTAGTGATTAGGATAAATGAACCTTATGTTGATATTTTTATATTATTTGATTCTTTTATTAATGCAATTGGTTTGATTGATATATTGTGATTCGATTACATGTTTTATTTATTTTCTAATAGATCTAGAATATTAGATCATAACCTGATTTCATACATAGAGATTGAGAAATCCTATGTATAAATAAATCTACCGTAATTGGAAGGAGTTGATTGCAACCCTAAAGATGAGATGACATAATTCTTCCATATTAGGGTCAAACCTAATATATGGATTCACAAATTGGTAAAGCAATCCTATAAACTTTAACGTCGGTAATTCGGTTGAAAACTTTAGGATTAATTGTTAATAGAATCAAGGTCAGCTATTAGCATACCAAAGAAGTCTCTATGGTTAATAAATCAACAAAACAATTACATAATAAAATATCAATCTATTAAAGTCTTAAGGAGATTCGAAACCTAGATACTAACCTTTTGATATCAGTAATTTTCTTAGTGCTTCCTTAATTTTATGATTTTGCTGTCCATTTATTTTACTTGTTTTAGTTTTATTTTAGTTTAATTAAAAATCACAATCAATCCATAGACTAGATAATATAGTAACTATAACTATTAGTAATCACTATCCTTGTGGGATCGACTCATATTTGCTAGTACTAGCTATAATTACACCATACACTTGCGATAATTCATAATTGATACAAATAGAAATAGTCAATAAAGTTTTTAGCACTATTCTCGGGGACTTTGATATTAGGAACACCTTAATGTTATTACTCTAGTCATTATTTTTTATATTCTATTCTATTTTATTTTTATTGTATCTTATTTTATTTGTGGCTTATTCATTTAATTATCTTTTAAACTTCTCTACTTGATCTTGATTTTGTGGTTTATTTGTAGGATTTAAGATTTATTGTCACAATTCACAATTGAACGATGGAGCGATCAGTACTCTTATAGGAGCTACGATACGTCTTTGCAATCTATAACATCATCATATAGGAATAAGAGGCTTCATCGTATGTTTTTGGAGGCTCAACAAACATCTATTTCATTTTGTGACATTTGTGGGAGTAAATATTACAATCATGAATGTTAAGCACCGACCTATATATGGGAACAACCTAGCATGAACAATCAACCTCAAGGTGCACCTTACGAGAACAGTTACAATTCAGAGTGGAGATACTTTTACACCTTTAGATGTAACAATTGCACTTCAGTTGAATACTTACAACACCAAACACCTCCAATTAATGAGCCAACTCTGGAGGATATGATGGTTGATTTCATTAAAGAATCTATCATGAGGCATTAGGAAATAAAGGCTTGTATACAAAATTTGGTGAATCAGAAGGATTAGATGCCGAAGATAATATTTGATGAGATGCAAGGGAGTTTGCCTAGTACTACTGAAGTAGACCCTACCGAATGTGAAACGGCAATCACCCTTAATAGCAAAAAAGAGCTCCCAATAAAAGAAGAGGAAAAGGAAAGAATTATTACAAATAAATTAATGGAACTCCTTGTGAAATGAAAGCTAACTGATGTGAATTCGAGAGTGAAGAAAAGATAAGGGTTGGCTTCATGAATGGAATGACATTCCAAGAAAAGCTTTCAAAAGAAGAAGAAGTCTCCATCCAAGATGAGGAAGTAGAGGAGTGGTAGGAGACAATTGAAGAAGATAAGTCAGAAACCTCTGTCTAAGAAGAAGAAGGAAAATAATGGATAGAGGTGGTTGAGGAAGAACTAACAGAGGAACTCGGTAAGGAAACTACTGATTAGGTGTTGTTAGTGACCTTAAGTACGAAGGGTTCCCACTTCCTCCAAGACAAAATGTTCGAGTTAGTAAATGATTCAGAGAGTTTTGTTATCTCTTATTTTATTAATAGTTTGTTATAAAAAAGGACATCACCGCAGTTAATTGGTTTTACTAATTTAATAAATTATGTCTATGTTATTATCTTATAACAACTAGCCTCCTTACAACCTACAAAACCCCAGTGAAGGGAAACGAGTGAAAGTAAGCCACCTATCATTGATCCAAGATGAAGCTGAGCATAAAGGGTATGTCGAGCAAACGACGTTAAATGAGCACCACATAGGAGGGAATCTATGAATTAAGATAGGTTTTAGTTTAATTTTGTTTTGATTCTATTTTGTGTGTTAGTATAGGATTTTACTGCATGATATTTTATGTTATGTTATTTCCATTTTTTATCCCTTTCTCATTTATATCTTGCAAGGAAGTAGTTTTACATTAGATGGATCAAATATTAAGAACAAAATCACCATATTTAGGAAAGTACCACTAAACTTTTCCCTTATTATATATATTGTGTACATTGGGAACAATGTATAACTTTTAGTGTAGGGTAGGGTTTAATGAATCTTTTACAAACTCTTTAAGCTTATTATAATCTTGACTGTTCAATTTTCTGAATTGATATCTTGAATTGGTTGAAATCTATATATTAATACCATGTTTCATTGTTGAATATTAATTTGAATTGGTATACAAAAAGATGAGAGTTAGAATAAAATTGCTTTTGTAAGTCATATTTTTAATAATCATTGAAATGTTCAATTTGAATGATAGTGCATATTATTTAAACACATAATACCCATTTTCTTATGAGCTTTTGAGCCTAAGAGCAAAAGGTTTAAAATTTTTAAGCTCTTGTTATTCTTTCATGTGTGCTATCATGTGCAGTAGAACAATTCTACAACTTTAAATTAGAAGTATTAACATGATAAAGGCACTTAGATTCAACAACTTGCTTTAACCTATTTCTTTGATAATTACCACACCTTTAAAATTATATTTTAGGAAAAACCAAGTTGAGCCTTAGTATTTTTTATTGATTAAACCCACATATTAACACTTATCTTGTTTTTCTTTAAAGATCTTTTTTATTGTTTTAAACCTTGAAGGTTATTTACATTATTTACTTGTTAAGACTTAGAATTCTTGAAAGGTCTAATATTTCTTGAATTGTGGTACTCGATGATTAATATATTGTGATTGATTAAAAAATTACAAAATCGTGAGTAAGTTTGTGGTACCAATAAAGTTATGATGAAAGGACCAATGTGTATTTGTAAACAAGTCTTGAAATATATTGTGTAGTAAATTTCCTTCAATTTAACCCTTTTTATTACCCCAATCATACTTTACTTAAAACCCAATACATCCTGTATAAAGACCTTTGGATTTTTGTTTCTAGTTTATACATAAATGGTGGAGATGTGATTTTATTGCAAGCATATGGTAAGAATTCGACTATACAGTGATTGAGAGTTTTAATACTTTTCACCCTAAACACTTGAGTGTATTGAGTGACACCTAAGTGAGGGTGTAAAGATTAATGCTTTTGACTTCAATGAGATTATGATGTGATTACTATTAATCTTGCTTAAAAAAGTTGATTTTAGGAGAATTTGATTATAGTTGTATGTTAATTTGATTCAATAGGATATGATGATATATAGTATAAATGGGCATATCGAATTAATGAGGGATTGATGTGTAAGATTGATATTTTTAATTATGGTTTGCTTGAGGATAAGCAAAGGCTTAAGTATGAGGATGCTTTATAGATGCATAATTGATCATATTTATACCCCATATTTAATGATCACTTGATATTTTATACTTTTATTGTATATTTGGTACTTAATTCACTCCAAGTGTGTTTATAAAGTATAATTGCCTTCACAGACTTAAAGGACAAGAATTCAGAAGAAAACGTAGCATAAAATGAAGATTCGAGCACAAAAGGGATGCATGATCGTGAATTAACTCGTGCACGTCTCTCAAGCCATGTCGTGCATCAGACCATGCATAACTAAAACCTCTGAAATTGCGAATCTGCACGACGATGCCATGCATTAGACGGTGCATCGACCAAAACCCTAGAATTTAATATAAAAGACGTTTTGAGAGGCAAATTGAAGGAGGAGATGGACAAAGGCTTTCTGAAACTCTCAAAGGCAACTCAAGGGATGATTTTGATCTAGATAAGTGGGAAAACATGAAGAATTCAATGAAAGATCCATCAAAATGCAAAATCAAACCTCTACATCACAAGAATACTCGATGGAAGACAATTAGGGAGATTTATAATTATGATCCTATTGTTTTTAATTTGTTTTTCTTTCTATTTATGTTTGATTTCGTGTTAGATCGTATGTAACTAAACGTCTTGTTAGTATTAGGTTAGATGAATCCTATGTTGACACTTTAATATGACTTGATTATTTTATTAATGCAATTGATTTAATTGATATATTGTGATTCGATTACGTGTTTTATTTATGTTCCAATAGATCCAGAATATTAGATCATAATATAATTCCATACATAAAGATTGAGAAATCCTACTTTTGAATAAATATATCGTAATTGGAAGGAGTTGATTGCAACTATAGAGATAGGAAGACATAAATCTTTCGAATCAAGGTCAAACCTAATAGAGGGATTCACCTATTGATAAAGTAATCCTAGAAACTTTAATCTAAGTAATTCGATTGAAAACCTTAGGATTAGTTGTTAATAGACTCAAGGTCAGTTATTAGCATATCATAAAAGTCTTCATAGTCTAATAAATAAAAAAGAAATTACTTAGTAAAAGATCAATTTATTAAGGGTTTAGAAGGATTCGAAACCTAGATACTAACCATTTGATATTGGTAATTTTTTAATGCTTCTGTTCTTCAATCTTGCTTCCTTTTTATTTTACTTGCTCTAATCTTATTTTTAATTAAAAATCACAATCAATTCATAGACTAGATAATAAAATAACGATAACGACTGGTAATCACTGTCCTCGTGGGATTAACTTGTATTTTCTGGTAATAGCTACAACTACGCGGTGCACTTGTGATAATTCATAATTGTCACACATAGAAATAATCAATTAGGAACTTCATGTACTGGTGACAGCTACTGAGGTTGGAGTTGTTGTTGTTAGTGTGGCCGAGTCATTTGACCATCAACCAATTATTAACCCATACGGTTAAGAGTAATGCAAAAAAAAGAAATCAAAATTAATCTCATCGCCAGTAGAAAGAATGTGAAAATGATGGAAGATGAGGCTAAGTAGTAGTGTATAGAGACTGTTTTATTTCTTTTTCTTAGTTTAATAGAATAGACCACATTGAGCAAAAGGAAAAATTGAGATGAATTCACTATAATAATATGAGGATGAAGAGGACGAAAGATCATTATGACCTAGAAAAGCGAAGTGACCACTAACAAAAACAAAATTATACATAATAACAATATAATAAAAATGAGGAATAACGTTAAGGCTACAAACATCATTAGATTTTCTAATGACCTCTGTGTGGTCTCTTAATTCAAAAAAGACTTTGGCTCTATAAGGCATATAATAAGGTCAAATATTGTATTTAGCACGTATAACAAACAAGATTTTTAGGGACGAGGATGCATAATATCTTATGTAGAGATTCTAAGTAAGATTAATATCAACACTATAGATTTTGGAGAAGATGTGGATGTCATCTCAAATCACATTAAGACAAAGATTAGTACAAAACAACCTAACATTTGTGGGGCTTATACGATAGTTTTTGTAAGAAGCGATTGATCAATGAAGAATTAGACAAGATTAAATGCTTTGAATTTCTCTAAACTATTTGGAGAGATAACATAGTTTTCATGTAACTCTCGAAAAGTATAATCATGAAACTGAGTAGAATTAGTATCAAAATAATAATCCCTACTTGTAGGAGGAGGCATAAGAGGTAGAGGAATTGAGTATCTCTCTTTATTCCTCTAAATCTTAGAAGGTATGTGATTAGTTCTAGCTTGAGTAAGTGTCCTAGGCACAAAATTATGGTTCTCTCTAGTTCTTGCTATGAGGGTAGAGGAAAAGAACATAACAATAGGTTAAAGAAGTAACTAAAGAAGATTTGAAAAGAGTGTGGGCATTAATTTATACACCCACCTATAAAAGAAAAACACTTCCATAAATTTAATACCACAAACTTCAAAATTTTAACCATCACAACAAAAAATGAGCAATCTCAAAAAATAATGCGAGATACACCATAATATATGCAAAAACGATTAGTAATCAAGATTAAGAAATGCAAAATACGATAAAATACATTGAGCTTATTTACAAAAGGTGTAAAGCACAATGTTAAATTACAATTAAAAGATATAATATGCTTAATTTGATGAATGTGGCCTAGGATCATATGCAAATTTAAAAATATCCCAATTCCTAAAAAAATTAAGTTGATATTACTCAATTTAATTGAAAATATTAAAATGAAATTAAATGTATGAATATCTCAACTAAGTTCCTAATTAAAGTAGTAATCGTTAGTTTAAAAAATGCACATAATCAAGTAATTTCAAAATTTTCAAAATTCATTAGGGAAAAATCCCAAAATATCAAATTAGTTATATTTAAACATCATATAACGTAATTAAGAGTTGGTAAACCTTTATTCAACTTGCAATTTTACTAAATTTAATAAAAATTAACTGAAATTAAGTGAAATTTGAAAATTTCCCAATTATGAAGCCTAACTCATCCATATTTTAAATTGATTCAATTTGAAGGCTAATTGATGAAGTTAAATGCATAAACACTATTGAAAATATTATTATAAGCTAAATGAAATGTCAATTAAAAGAAAGGAGAAATTTTGAGAAATCTGAAAATTAATGGAATTAGGGTTTACCCTAAATAGGATTAGATGAATTGGTGATCAATATCAATGAAGCTTGGCTTTTTAGGTGTAGAAAAGCTCACTAGAGTTGAGGAAGTTACCTGAAGCTTACCGAAGAAGAATGAGGTACATCGGAGAATAATGGAGCACGTGAAAGGACTAAGCAATAAACCTTCTTCAGGAAGATTCGCGTTAATTAAGAGTGAGGAAGAGGAGTGTTAGGAGGGGGAATCTCGATTGTTGGTTGCTAAAGTATGATAAAGAGCCTTCAATGTTAGTTTTGGTTCAAAGAGGAGAGGAGAAAAATAAGGAAGTAGGCGAAAAAAGAATGAAGGAATGTGTTGATGCTTTAAAGTTGAGATATTAGTCGATCAGTTCTTAGAGTTTAACTAATATTATCAACCAAACCTATTGCAAACACATTGGAAGATTTAATTTTTAAAGATTGGCTCTATTAGTCAACCACTGAAGATTAGTCAATCAAATTAAGCAATCACTCTTTTGATAGACTCACTGGAAAAAAAAAACAACATTTACATACTAGGGACATTAGTTGACCATATAAGAACATTGGGAGACCAATATGACTATATGGTCAATCCAACAGGCAACTAAACATCTAACAAACTCAATGAAAAGCAAAAGGGTAATTTTTTAGGACACTGGTCGACTACATAGAGGTATTGGTTTACCAGTATCTCCTAATAACTTGAAAAACAACCTTAAAACTCAAATTAAAACATTAAACCAGATAATAAATTATGGAAATATCAATAAAGAACTATCATAAACATTAAAAGAGTCATCTATTAGTTTCCATCAATCATCCTTAATTTTATTCTAATTATACAAATTATATCCTCATAAGTTTAGTAAAAATGTTAGCCAATTAATGATGTGTATCCACGAACTCTAAATTCCATTTTGTACATAATATCTAATAAAATGATATTTAATTTAAATGTGCTTGATTCTAGATTGTTGAATGGGGTTTTTTATAAGACAAATGGCACTAGTGTTATCACACTTAATAGGTATCTTAGTAAGGTCCATTTCATAGTCTCTATGTTGTTATGTAGGCCATAGGATTTGTGCACAAGACTTACTGGCTACCACATGTTTGACTTTTGTAGCTGATAAGTGCTAGATGTATTCTTTCCATTCAAAAAACTACCGCTATAATCTACATCCAGATAGCTAAAAAAATAAAAAAAGTATGCTTATGATACCAAAGTCCAAACAAAATGGTATAAAACAAATATCTGAGAATGTATTTAATAGTTAAAAGATGGGATAAGAATTGATTGGAATCCAACATGCAAGCATATACTAAACATTATATCGAGCCTACTTGTAGTAATTTAAAGCAAACTACCAATCATACCTTGATAGAACATTATCAATCGACTTGCCCCCTTAATCTTTGTTCAATTTTATTATAATGCTTATAAGTGATCATAATGGTTTTACTTGATCTATTCTAAACCTTTGAATAGTTATTTAATGTACTTTGCTTAACTATAATTTGGAATTCAAGAAAGAAGTTAAGCTCTTCCATCATGATAATCTCATATTCCCTACTTATACACTTGAAACATTTTTTACATGCACTCTCATTAATGGCATAAAAAGTAATATCATCAACATAAATTTAAACAATTATAATATCATGCTTATACATTTTAGTAAAGAGTGTAGTTCAACATTGCCTTTGGAGAAATTATTTTCTAAAAGAAATAAATTTAGCCTATCATACCAAGCTCTAGAGACTTATTACAAAGTATGTAAAACCTTTGGACGTTATGGTTAGGTGAATCACATTTTTCAAAACTTGGATGTTGATCAATGTAAATTTCATCTTTGATAAAACCATTTTAAAAAGCACGTTAAACATCCATTTGAAATAATTTAAATTCATGTAGGATGTAAGTATAAGTAAGAAGCTAATAGCTTCTAACCTAGCCACTAAAGCAAAAGTTTCTTAAAAGTCTATGCCCTTCTCTTGATTATATCCTTTCTAACAATTGTACCTATTTCATTTAATTTGTTTTTAAAGACCCATTTGGTACCTATGATTTGATGATCTCTAGATCTAGTAAAGTCTATGCCTTACTCCTCTCAAATTGCTTCAACTCCTTATTCATAGGAAGAACCCAACTTTAATCACTTAGAGCGTCTTCTATTATCTTAAAGTCAATTTAAGAAATATAAATAAGATGAGATCTAGTAATTACCCTTTATTAAACATCACTTAGAATTTGATCAAGAGGATGGTTCTTCTTGAATTTCAAATTTTTTGGGAGCTCTTTATCTTTCATGTCTCCCTTACTTTGTTTATCAATATGATCATATGAGATGTGTTAGTAATCACTTTGTTGGCTAATTTCTCTAGTTCCTTGAGTATAACGACATCATCATCTTTAAGAACTTTTCTAGATACCATAAGGTTAAATTCATCAAAGAAAATATTTATAGATTCTTCAATATCAAGACTCTTCCTATTAAACACCCTATATACTTTGTTGGTTAAGGAATAACTAAGAAAATTTCCTTCATCTGCTTTTAAATCAATTTTTTGAAGTTATCTTTAGTATTATAAATTAAGCATTTATTCCCAAAAAATTTGAAGTAATTAATTTTTGGTTTCTTCCTATGCAAAAGCTCATGAGGAGTTTTATTTAAAGTTGATCTTATGTCGACTCTATTTGAAGTATGACATGATGTAGCCACAATTTCTCCCCAAAAATATTTAGGAAGATCATAATATTGCAAAGTCCTATTTTTCTCTTAATAACTCCATTTTGTTAAGGTGTATTTAGAGTAGAAAAGTTATGAAAGACACTATTTTTATGAAAGGTTTCAAACCTTTTATTCTTAAACTCCCTACTATGGTCACTCCCAATAGATGCAATAGAGAACTCCTTTTCATTTTGAACCCTCTTTACATATTTGACAAATTCCCGAAAGCATTCAGACTTTGTTAAATCTACTAAAATTATCAACTATACGAAAGCATAAAATTTACTCCCTATACTAACAACTATAGTTGGTCCAAATAAATTTACGTGATGTAATTACAAAAGTTTAATAAAAGTTTTCATTTTTTGCTCTTGAATGAGCTCTTAGTTTGTTTTCCCGTTTGGCAAGCTCTATAAATCTTGTCTTTCTCAAATTTGATTCCATTGTCAAATTGCTTAAAGTTAAGGATGGAAATGAGTTCTATGCTTACATGTTCAAGCCTCCTGCGCTAAATCTGTACATCTTTACTAATAGACATTAGGCACTTCATACATACATATATATATATATATATATATGCTTCAACCCATCAACTAAATTTACATTATCAATAATAGTATGATCTGCCTTACTAACTTTGCCAGTGCCAATTATTTTACCCTTGACATTATCTTCAAATATGACGAATCCTCTATCTTTGCCATTAAGAGTTGAAAATTGAGATGCATCGCAGGTCATATATCTTGAGCATCCACTATCTATGTATCATTTATTCCTCCTTTTCTTAGAAACCTACAAAATAACCTAATTAATGTGTTTTAGGTACCAAATGGGCTTGGTTCTTTATTTTTTAGTATCCTTCTTCTTTTCAACCCACTTCCTCTAGGTTTTACTAATTAACCTTTTTTGTGAAAAAAATTTGTCAATATCTTAATATCTATCACAAAAGTAATATAACATGTTATATGGGTAATGAATTGGCGATATGATCATGAACTTTATAGTTTTGGTGCATGAGTACATTCATTGATCTTTTCTGGGTATATATGAGTGGTAAGGACTTCTATTTTGAATATATTAATGGAATGTTCTTTTTGGGAAATGAAAAGAACTAATATAATTGTATGCATTAGGCATATTCTTTCATAGTTTTGAAGCTTAAGACGAGTGTAGGCACATGTCATGATATTATGCTCAATATAAAGGCTAAATCATGGATACGATTGCATGCTCTATGTGATTTTGTATAGAAATTGTGCCTATTCTTTTCTTTAGAGTGTTGAGTTTTATTCATAGATTGTGAGGCATACATGAAAGCATGAGATTTCCTCTTAGAGTGAGCCCTAGCGTATGTGTCATATGTATGTGCTTTATATGTATGTTTAGATGTGGATGTTTTATGCTCATTGCAATGGTCCTTCACTGTGTAAATGCTTTCTTTTGACATAAGTAGTTTCGGTGTTGGAGACACTCCCATTATATCTAATTTCATGCCTATTATTTGAATTCTTTTAATCTCCTAATATGTTTTCAAGTTTCTCACTTCCTTTGTAAACTTGGACAATAAATCCTTAAAGGTATCAACCTCCTTTTTCAATGCTTTGCTCTCGTATTTTAATGCATCTATGTCATGATTATCAATAATATGACCATACTTTTAGATGCATTGATACTATGAAATTCACTATTTATCTTTTCATTCTTATTCGTGCATGTATCTAGACTCTGAGCCTTTTCAAGTTTGAAAGATAGCTTTTCTTTTTTCATGCTCATTATTTTAAGGCTCTCAACTAGTTCATTATATTTTAAATAAATATCACTATCAATATTACAAGATTTAAAGTTAGAGAATATCTTATTATCATATTTGGCCATTGAGCACATGTCCTTCTAAATGCTCGCTTTTGCAATCACTTGTTTCATCCCAATTAGATGCTTTAAGTTCCTTCTTTGTATCTTTATCCCTCTTCTCCTTCTAAGTAATATCTCTCATATTTGTCATTTCTTTGAGTAGAGGATATTGAAACTTCACGTATCTGGGTTTCTTACACTTAAAGGAAGTAATATTATTTGATTTACATTTTGAATTTATTGTATCATCGTTGAAGTCCATTATTTTCGATAAGTTCTTTTTCAAGAATTTCTTAAATTTTCTAGCTATTAAAATAATGTCTTCTTCATCGCTTTTACTAGTTGATATCCCTTTTGCTTCACTTGAGCTTTGAACGATAAATTCTTTTTCTTTAGATGCGTCATTTTTTGTTGACTCTCTTAGAGCCTCATATCACATATAAGAAGAAAGCTAATAAACTCATTTAATAGTAGTGTTGACAGGTCTTTGAATTTTTGTATGGCTATCACTTTAACTTCTCATATCTTTGGAAGTGACCTAAGCAACTTTCTTAGCATTTCAACATTAGTATAAATCTTTCTGAGACCTTTGAAAGCATTGATAATATCAACAAATAAGTATATATATTAGAAATACTTTCATCATGCTTCATTTAAAATAATTCATATCGTTATATTAGTATGCTAACTTTACTTGATTTGTTCCCTTATATGTAACTTTTAGAGTACGTCAAATTTTATAAATCAGTTTACACATAGAGACTCCGTTGAATTTTTTTCTTCCAAATGTACAATATAAAATGTGAACAACTTTGCTTCAAGGAGATTAATCTTTTGTTTTAAGGATCTCATTCCTATTTTAGTTTGGGAACTTTTCTATCATCAATATTTTTAGTAGGAATGAATGAACCACTTGAGATAATTTTCTCACAAATTAACGTCTCTGGCTAATAGAAAATTTTCAACCTTGTTTTTTTTAATAAAGATAGTCATTTTCATCCAAAAAGGGGAAGATGAAGAAGATGCTTTTAAATATGCTATTATGATCTTTGTTGTAGGATTTTGTTTGAAATACTAGCCTTGTAGACCCACTTTGATACCACTTATATGTGAGATTCCATATTGATTAGAGAGGGAAACGAAGTACGCCTTATAAGGGTGTATATATCTCTCCCCCACAGACGCATTTTTTCAAGGTGTGAGAAGAGCAAAATCATGAGGGCTTAGCTGGGCCCAGGCCCAAAGAGGACAATATCTATGAGCGGGTGGGCTAAAGCTGTTACAAATAGTATCAGATCTAGTACTCAAACCGGTGTGTCAATGAGGATGCTAAGCCCTAAAGGGGATGGATTGTGAGATCTCATATCGATTAGAGAGGGGAACCAAGTACGCCTTATAAGTGTATGGATACCTCTCCCTCAAAGATGCGTTTTCCTAAGGTGTGGGAAGAGAAAAACCGTGAGGGCTTGGTTAGGCCAAGGCTTAAAGCGGGCAATATCTGTGGGCGGGTGGTCTAGGACTGTTACATCAGAGCTATTACCCGAACCGATGTGTCAACGGGGACGCTGAGCCCTAAAGGAGGTGGAATGTGAGATCCCATATCGGTTGGAGAGGGAACGAAGTACGTCTTATAAGGGTATGGATATCTCTCCCTCACAGACACGATTTCCTAAGATGTGGGAAGAGCAAAACTGTGAGGATTTAGCTAGGCCAAGGCTCAAAGCGGATAATATCTGTGAGCGGGTGGTCTAGGGCTGTTACAATCCAAGAGGGAAAATTTTGGGGGTTCAGAAATTTTATATAAAAGTTACTAACTTACTATGAAAAAGATCACAATTCATAAAGGATGCAAGTATAAAGTAATATAATGAATTTTAACAAGTATTTTAATTAATAAAGTAAAATGGGTAAGGGAAGAGACATATAAACTGATTTATAATGATTCAGAAAACAATCCTTGCCTATGTCCACTCTTAAGGCTCTTCTTGGATTTTCATTATAATTCTTCTTTCCAGATGAAGAATAATCTTTGTACAATCTTTACTTGCAAAGAGGATTATACAATCTTCTTCTAAGGTAAAAAGCAGACATTGGTTAATTAGTAGGCATATTGGTTAACCAATAAAACTACAAATTTTCATAATATCTTATTTAACAACTTTAATATATATTGGTCGACTACTGATACACATAGGTTAATTGGTCCCTCAAAAAAACATAATTTTAACAAATTTAAATCCTAAAACATAATCTGTTTAATGCAATTATTATTTAAATAATTCCTAAAATATTTTTTAAAAGGTGTTTGAAAGATCAAAAGGATTTTCTCTTAAAAATAAAAGCCTTAACACCTCTTGATGAATAATAAAACTTATGCAACAAAGTGATATGAAATGCTTATGCGTGGTTAGCTTTTAAGATTAACAAACTAATAAAGTGAGATTAAAAATGATATTAAAATACAAAAAGACCCGATATGTTATTCATGACTTGATTTTTATTTTGTAACTTTCCGACTTCGTCTCTTCTTTTATCAACTTGACAAAGTACATTAATGAGTTATGCATAATTTTGTATTGTTTTTATAGCTTCTTGTCAAGATAACAAAATCATTAGTAGGATTTTTTTATCATCATAAGATTAATTGAAACCTCCTTGGTTCAACATTATATAATATACAAATACCTTTTCAATTTAAAATTTTTATCTGACGTGCTTATGTAAACATCCTCCTAATGACAAATAATCTATGAATGAAATATATGGATGTTGATTTGCACTAAGCTAACAAAAATTCAATGTTAATGTGCAAAGTCTACACAACCTCATATGTTGCAATTTGGTAAAGGGGTGTTGATCAACATTGAACGTCAACTTGTTTAAATTTTCAGGTTCATCTTTATTACAAGTTAACGGTTTTAATGTTTGGAGGAAGGGATGAGAAGGATAAAAGCTGGTTGTTATGGTGTGTTGGAATATTTGGTATGCAAGGAATGACTGAGTTTGGAATTGTAAACAATTAACTTTTAAAAAATTTGTGAATAGGACTAGTAATGCTCTGCCTTAATAAAAACAAGTTCACTAAATAATAGATGATAGAAGACTTGAGAGTGCAATTAGATGTAGGAATACAATGTCGCAAAAATCAGATGTTGGAATGTTGAAGATGAGCATGGATATAGTATGTGTTATGAATAACAATTGCGTTGATGTTGCAATAGTCATTTGTAATTCAGAAGGAAGATGGTAGTATGATGTCACAAACCCGAGAGTTGGACATCTTTCTACCGCAGCAGTTGAAGCATGGATGTTGAAGGCAGCCCCGGCCCTGGGCAGGGGCGAGGTGGGCCCCTGCCCAGGGCCCACTTTTAT
>JAOTAY010000002.1:13237573-13255322 GCA_025629805.1 Erythroxylum baracoense | reverse complement strand
TGGGCCCCTGCCCAGGGCCCACTTTTATTTTTTTAAAAAAATACATATAAAAATATAATTTTTTGAAAAAAAAATTTAATTTATTTTTAATTAATATCAAGGGCCAATTTTTTTTCTTTCGCCCCGAGCCTATAAAATCTCAGGACCGGCCCTGGTTGAAGGAGGCTCTGTCATATAGCCGAAGGAATAGCAAAAGATGGAAGTTAAAGTGAAATCATACTATTTGCAAGTGGTCGAGCCTTTAAGTTTTGATTCTTAGTAAAAGTCTTACTTTTTATGCTTAATTAATGACTTTAAAAATTTGTTACATAATATTTGATTACCTTTGTTTATCGATCTGTGGAAAATGTTGCTTATTGTCTTATTACAACAACTTATTATACGTCAGGTTGCCAAGAATGGAATTTTGATCCTCCTAGGTTTCTTTTTAATGTTGTTATTCATAATTTGAACTAATATTGTTTATAGAAAAAAATTGATTCTCCTTATAATTAGGTCAAATGTATATTTTTACTTTAATATTTTACAAATATATCTAAGTATTTTTATATTATTATTTTACATCTTTTCTTTAATAAAGTGATACTCATTAAACTCTAAATAAAGTGTAAAAGTGATAACAATGATAATAATAAAATTTTATATGGACTTTATGTGAAATATTGAGGTGAAAATCACAAATTTAAATTTTTAAGATCACGTCAACCTTTGAGTCCAAATTATCAAATTATGACTCAACATATACTAAGATATAAGCCCAGATATTAAAACCTAACTTCATTAGAGTTCAAGATGTTATTAATATTATTTTAAAAGTATTAAATTGCCATAAATAACAACACAAACTTGCTTAAAAGTTTTAGAAAACATGTAAGAGTGTGATTTATCAATTTAGCCCTACAATTACGATAAAAATGTTTAGTAATAGTATTTATAAGTGAAAATGCCAAAAAATTTTAAAATTCTGAAAAATTGTAAACTTAACATGTAATTTTAAGAATATGTAAGATAAGCTTTAAATTAAATGGTTACAACTATTGACTTGATCTTAAAAAAAATCTACTCATCCATACATACATAAGTCTTTTCTGATATTTTCTTTATATTGAAAGGTATTTATGTTTACTTTTTTTTATATCTTTTGTACTTACTAAAATTTAAATTTTAATTAATAAATAAGTAATTTTCTTCTATAAAAATATGAATACTAGGTATAATAATATATTTGAATATCACGCCCTTAAATCAATTTTTTGTTATACTAATTTTTATAATTAATAGACTAAAAGTTAGACCTACCATAATTACCCTAATTACTTATTTTCTTCAAAAACATAATCAATGTTAAACAAAAAACACTCTAAATTAGATAATGTTATTGCTCATAAATTACCAATTTTATTCCTTATTTTAATAGTGATCAAAAGCTAAGATGATATTGCAAGAGACGAGATTCAAAATTTGGCGTAATAGTATTCAGGACTATATAAATTCTATTAATTAAATGATACATTAATTAATTTAAGATTAATTATTTTAATAAATTTATAAAATGTCTTTAAAATTCAATAAATCAATAAAAGTGGATCGTTCAATAATAACAACAACAACAATAACTCAGTAAAAATTCCATTAATACTTGGAATCTGGAGAGGTTCAGTAGTATACAGCCTTCCCCTAATTGGTAGAAAGACTATTTATGATGGATCCACATATAAAATATATGTGTGTAAAATGTACATACATATAAATATAATAAAGAAATAATAATTAAAAATAAAATAAAATAGACATAAAGTTAGTAATAGTAAATAAAAATATAAAAATACATATAAATAAAAATATAAAATAACTAATAAACTAAATAATATAATAAATATAGAACAAGGTAAAAATAAAAATAAAAAATAAAATAAGCAAATAAATACACAAATAAGAAATAAGACAAGTAAATAAATAATCAAATAAGTCATTATGAGAAAATATTTAGGTTAAGTAAGAAAATACTTAGGCTAAATAATTAAGAGGGGAAGTATTATTTTTAAAAGTGGATCACTCAAATCAATTAATAAGAATTTAATTCATTAAATCATAAACATTAATCGTAATTAAATATTTCTTTAATAACATTTCATAACTTTTGTTGCAATTCGATAATTTAATTTTATATTTCTTAAAAGTAATAAAAATTATAAATGATATCTATCAAGATTTAAATTGAAAAACCTATCATTGTCATATTTTCACAAACTATCATAATTATGTACTATAGATTTGTAGTTTTAATAAATTATCAATTTATGAAATGAAATGAATTACATAACAATATACATATATTTTGAAATTTTAATTTTAATTTATTGAAAATTTTAACTTAATGTAATAACCCGTTTTTCATACTAAGGGGTAAAACCTTAGACTATTGCACTTGAGTAATATCATTAAGAATTTATGAAATGCATTTCATTCACGTGCATATTATTAGCATACACACACGAATTATGATTTCGTACACATTACAAAGATAGTATATGCACTCAATTGACATATTTTGGGGTATGAAAGATTTAAAATAATTATTGTGCATTGTTTATGTCTTAAATTTTGGTTTGATAGATTACAATTTGTAATTTGGAATTAATTGTTACAATCGAAAAATTGATGAATTAATATATACATTTGGACAAGGAAAAATGTCAAGTGACAAGACAAGTTGACATATGGTAGTAGAAATAAGTGACACGTGGCATTAGGATTGAGTAACAAATGACTTTGATAATTGGGTGACAAATGGCCTAGAGATTGAGTGACAAATGGACTAAATATTAAGTAACATTTAATAGCTTAAGTAGAAGACATGTAACTTGGTTCTTTACATGACAAGTGCCATGACAATTGTCATAACACTCACCATACACCTAACCCACACGACACCCACATAAAAGACATAACCATTTTCTCTTTCATTTTTGCTACATGCCATCTTCTTCTTCCTTCTCTCATTTTCTACACTCACACCCAACCCTCACAACTTTGAGTTTGTCAAAATTCTGCACTTTGCCACTCCAATATTTTGTTGTCTTCTTCTTGTTGCTAAAAACCTAACCTATTCCACCTTTAATTTGTGATGATCGTGCAAGCTTGAGGGATTAGGTTGGCTTGATTAATTGAGCTGGAGTTGGAAGCTAAACAAGAAGTAAAGTGTTGTTCTTTATGGCATGCTCTAATAGAAAGATTATGATGAAAGATTGTATATAATGTTGATGATGAAGTGTGCTCGAATTTGATGAATAAATGGATATAATAGCCAAACCAAACCAAACATACCCAAATTCTCGCCTAAGCAGGGTATGGGGAATAAATGGATATAATCATGTTTTGTTTTTGAGTGCATGATAAACAATAGTTTATGATTTATTGTATGGATGATTTTGAGCTAGGATTGAGGTGAAGTTGATGAGGAATTGAAGTATAATTAATGAAATATTAAGAAGATATTTAGAGTTTGTTATGAATGTGTTAAAAATCTAAAGAAATTGAAGGAGAATGAAGATTGAACACTCAGTTCACTCATCCCACGATCACGGGAAGGTCTTCCATGATCGTGGGCAATGCTTAGGAAATGAAATTTCTATTTTGTGTAATTATTGAACCAACTAAGAATACGTTGCTTTATTTTAGTGCATTTAGACTTGATTGAGGCTTGAAATGAACCTAGTTTGATGTTTGGTTAATTGGTTAAAGTTTTGATAAGATTAGGTTGTTAATTGTTGTTATAACTTAAGGAATGAATTATTTGATATCAATGTATCTAAAATATGGAATTTATGAGTGTTATAGGAATGAAGGTGTTCTATGATTACAAAAATGATCCAAAGGATATAAGTAATGTATTGGGAATGAATAAATGAGAATTGGGATATTGTGTGATTATATAATGCTAGAAAAAGGATTGGTGAATGTATGATTGATGAAATTAGAATAATCAAGTTTTACTCGAGGTATAAACCTAATTGCAAACCAGTTATATCCAAGTTATGATGTATGAATGGTTAAAATATGTGATTTAAGGATACATACCTTGGAAAGTCAATTGAGCATGCATTGAACATGACACATATACATGTGCATGATTAAATATTTGTATGATTGGTCAACTTAGTAATGTGTACAATATGTGTATATTGCATGACTAAAGAAGCACAAATCGAACGTCAGCACCCAGACATTGCCGGTTCATTAAGGCAATAACTTATTTGGAGCATACTGTGAGTTAATTTAGATGTTTTCTCACTATGATTGATTTGTTTCTATTTAAAATTTCATTTATTGAACTGTTATTGACATGATTGTGATAATTTCAAACATTGATAGTTTGAGGAGTTTGATATTGGGGATTATATTGAGAGTGCTCTTCTTAATCGTATATGAATATGAAAAATATGTGTACTCAACTAAATGTTGAATGCCAGACTTAGATCTGATGAATACGATAAATGATTGTGCACATTGAATGAAAGTGTTGATAGCATATTATGTGAATTGATACATTCCATCACATTGTTATACATGATTAGATAAAGGAGTTGTGACCTGAGTGATCAGTGTGACAAGAGTTTAAAGCTCAGAAATGTGCACAAAGAGCCAGAGGCTCAATTATTAATGAGTCTGGTATCCATAATAGGTACGGGACAGTATATGTAATGAGCCTGGTATCTACAATGGATACGAGACAGTAAATAGGCGCTCGATCACAACAAATAAAAATGAGTGGTGTCACATGTGCATTCACATATACAACTTGATATGTATCATACGGATGATTTAATTGATTTATTAGAATGTTCTGAAATAGTGATGCAAAATATTGTGTACAAGTTATACTTGTTGAAAATGTTCAATATTGGATGATATGATTTACTTGTGAATTGGATTATGAATTGTCCTTGTGTTTTGGTATATGTGAGTACATTGATGATGATTCACTCATTGAGTTTGCAAAGTCATCAATATTGCAACGTTGATTTTCAGGTACAAGGGAGACCTAGCTCCTAAGGCAAACTAATAGAAGTCTAGTACTATCAATATTGGAAACAAAAATGGATCAAAGGTCTAGTCAACTGATATCTGAGGAGTCTTGTAGTTTGTGTCTATTTAGTTTCCCATTTCATGTGAAACATTTTGTAAAAGAGTAGTATACTCTTAGATTTTTTTTTGGGTAATGTCAATATATGTATTATGAAGGGTAATGCTACAGTGTAAGTTATATTTTGTGAATAAAATGGGGAAAAGTTGATCTTTTGAATACTTGTGTTATGTGTGATGTCATAATAAGTTAATGTAATTACTCATTAATCTAATTGCTCTAATATGTCATTGTCATAAGGTATATTCTTGAATGTCCTCTTAATGTTCAGGTATATGCTCTATAACAGTGATATATTACAATTAGAATATTAGTTTATTTAAAATTATAAAATGATTAACCTATAAAAATTTTATTTTGTATTCAAGATAACGTTGGATTGCTCAACGTGGAATTGGTAAGTGTCAACTGTCAAGAGGGTCTCAAATGAAGTGACTCAATTCTTTGAAGTTGGTCAAATTGAAACCACTTGGTTGGCTTTATTGGTTCCTGAAAGTGAAACTGTCATTTCCTCTTTCTAGCACAACTTGCAAGCTTATTTTCTAGCACAACTAGCAAAAACCGTCAACACTTTCGGTACATAGCAGAAAAAGGTTGAAACTCTGTAGCTAGTGATTAGAACCACTCAGGATGGAACGGCTGACCGGTGATAACAAGAAGTAGCAACTTCAGGAACTGGGGGAAAGTACAGGACGACATGAGTGAGAGCAACTTTTTATTTATGGTGAGCCCATAAACTTCATGCATGTACAACTTGCAAGCTTACTTTCTAGCACAACTAGCAAAATAGTAAATGAGCCGAGCGTCAACACTTCCGGTATGTTAAAGAACCCTAAATCCAAGGCCCAAGGCCTACCAAGCCCATCATACCTGCATACCACCTATTTTGTCGTTTACCCTTTCTCTTTTCCACAACTATTTGTACAGACACTCAGCACACTCGACAACCATGCAGTTACGCACACCCCACTCCAGACAAATAGTACATAGGCACAAATGCAGTAGCCAATAGCATTCTCTTATATTTTATATAAATATGTCCCTTGTATAGACAACACACCTATGATGAAATGAATATATTTCTTCATCCATACTAGCCTATTTTTCACGGTACATAGCAGAAAAAGGTTGAAACTCTGTAGCTAGTTATTAGAACCACTAAGGATGGAACGGCTGACCAATGATAACAAGAAGTGGCAACTTCAGGAACTTGGAGAAAGTACAGGGACGACATGAGTGAGAGCAACTTTTTTATTTATGGTGAGCCCATAAACTTCGTGCATGTCCAAGTCTTCAAAGGTTGTGCCATGAAGAAGCTCCCAATCAAACCAGTGTAGCAAATTGGCGATCACATTTTCAACTGCTGCAACACCAAATGCGGTTCCAGGACACCCTCTTCTACCTGCACCAAATGGGATAAATTGGAAATCTTGGCCTTTGAAGTCCACCGAGCTGTGAATAAACCTCTCAGGCACAAACTCGTGGGGGTTGTCCCAAAACTTGGGGTCTCTCTGGATCGCCCATGCATTGACCAGTACCCTTGTTTTTGGTGGGATGTGAAAGCTACACAGTTCAGCACTTGCAAATGTTTCTCGGGGAAGCAAGAAAGGGATGGGGGGATATAACCTGAGTGTCTCTTTAATCACACATTTCAAGTAGTCCATTTTGTTTATATCTTCAACTTCTATCTCTGTCTTGTTCCCTACGACCCTCCTCACCTCTTCTTGGACCTTCTGCATTTTACTTGGGTGTTTCAATAACTCTGCCATCACCCATTCCAGTGTTGTGAATGTTGTGTCAGTTCCTCCTACTATCATATCCTGCCATTATTGCAACACCAAAAGCACCAATTTGAAATCGATAATAATTAGTTTAAATAAAACGATCACAAAAATGGTACAATCAAAATATAACAAAAGATAAGCCTTATCACATCTAAGTATGCATGTATGTATGATTAATAGTGAGAGAAGAAGGAAAGGTACCACGAGAATTGCTTTGATGTCATCTATAGTGAAGTTGAACTCAAGAGCTCCATCCTTCTGAACTCGGAGAAGAATATCAACAAAGTCTTCTTTCTTATCAATTACTTGTTTAGCACTGGTCTCATCATCGTTCTTTGACAATTTATGCTCTTCAATCACCATATTGAAATAATCATCCATTTCTCTGAAAGTATGCTTCAGCCTAGAAGTCAAACCAGTAATCACATCTATCCAACCTAAACAAGGAAACCAGTCTCCAAAACTAAAGCATGTGAATTGAGTCCCAACTTTTTTGGACAACTCTCCAAATCCAATCTTGCCACCCTCTCCTTCACATTTCCGACCCAGAACACACCTTGCAATTATATTATTTGTGACTTCAAGAAGCAACTGTGATAGGTTAACTGAAGAACGATTTCCACTCAAAACACGTAGCTTGTTCACAAGTACGTCAACTTCCTCCTTCCTCACGGACTGGAAAGATTGAACTCTTAAGACACTGAGAAGCTCAATAACACAAATCTTCCTGGCCTGTCTCCAGTACTCGCCATAGGGAGCAAAAGCAACGTCTATGAAGCCGTTGAGAAAGAAGTGGACAGCAGTAGATCTTGAACGATTTGAGAAGATAATATCATGGGTCTTCATAACTTCCCTCGCCATATCTGGCGACGAGATAACCAGAGTTGGGACTTGGCCCAAGTGCAAGAGCATAACAGGGCCATAGTTGGCGGAGAGAGCCTGGAGAGACCGGTGTGGGAGTTTCCCAAGCTGATGCAGGTTCCCAATTATGGAGAAGGCTGGTGGGGATGGAGGCCGATTGTTACTAGTTGTCTTCTTGCCTGCTCCATTATTGAAAGACCTGATGAGAACGAAAAGAGATACTGAGAAGAGAAGGAAGCAGAGGAAAAGATAAACCGGCATGAAGGTTAGTTGTTGAGATGCTTGAAGCTTCAATGGCAGAACCATTTTTGCTCCTGAGCTCTTCAATTATTAGCTAGCTGATTGAAAATCCCGTACCACTTGATTAGATGATTGTATTAAATTTTATACACAGAATCGAGGCCGGTGGAAGTGGAGCTAAAAATTTCTTAATACATATAAATGTAAGAGAAGAAAAGGTTAAATTTAACAAAGATTAAAGTTGTGTCTCTAATATTAAGTCCAGCTCACTCCTGACGGCTACAGATAGTAACATTTGTATGCATTTCAATTTTCCTATAAAAGGATCCATCTTGAGGTAGGCGTGGCGGTTGCTAGGAAGAGAAGTCAATATAGAAGAGATTTGTCTTTCTATTTAATATAGTATGAATTGTTAAAAAAATCTAAATGATAAGATCTTTTCTAAAATAAAACTGATTACAAAAAAATTATTCTGTTGCCCGAAAATTCATCGTCTTGTACGCATGTTCCTAACGTTTTCAGTATTTTAGGGATGACTATATATGAAAATATTTTATGATAATTAACATTAGGAAAGAACAGTTTATCAACTTTGATCACTTTATTTACTATTTAGAGGGGTAAGGTCAATTTTCGATAACTCTATAAGCTATCTATGGAATTTTACACTTTGGATGCCACTAAATAGTAAATACGATCAAACTGATCTTCATAGGAATAATGTGATATACCATATCTAATTTTTGAGCGGAGGAATATCATAATTTAGAATTATCCTAATATATCTCAAACATCTATTCTCACAAATTTTTAACTCAATTTTACACACACACATATATATAAACTCCTACACTATACTAATGATTGAAAAATTAGACTGAACACTAAATTTATAAGATAAAAGGTTTAAAGTTTAAAATTCTACTTGGTATTAAACTATTATATAATAAATACTATAATAACAACAATGACCTAGTAAAAATCTCGCTAAACATGGGTATGGAGAGATCCAGTATATGCACCTTATCTCTAACTAGTAGAGAGGTTGTTTCCGAACGACTTACAAGAAATATGAATAAATAGCTAAATAAATAAAATGAAAGTAAAAATAAAAATAAAAATACAAACAAAAATAAAGTACTAAAAATTAATAATGATAATAGTACTACTACTACTGCTAATAATAGGTAGGAGATTATTAATAATAATAATAATGATGATGGTGATGATAATAAGTAGGAAAAAATAAAAAATAAAAATGTTAATAATAATATGTAGGAAAAACATAATAGTAATTATTATGCAAAATAACAATAATAATGATAACGATGATGATGAAAACAAATAAAAATGATGATGATAATAATAAGTGGGAAAATAACAAGAAAACTAATAATAGTAATAATATTAGTTATTATTATTATTATTATTATTATTATTATTATTATTATTATTATTATTATTATTATTATTATTATTATTATTATTTTTATTAGTAGTAGTAGTAGTAGTAGTATTAATTAGTTAATTAATTAATAGGTAGTAGAAAGATTAGTACTTGTTTAAAAGATAAGCTAAATATAAGCGAAAAAACCTAATATACCTATAAAAACAACATGAATCTTTAAAAAGGATCCTTTATCTATATTTTAGTATGCCAAAAATTTCTATTGGGGTCATGTTCTCGGTAAGTTCCAGCAAGGTCGTATCATTGATCACTTCCCCTCAATTCTTCTTAGGCCTTCCTTTTCTCCTCTTGTAACCTCTAAGTACAATCTTCTCGTATTTTCTCATCGGAGTGCTTGAGTATCACCTTTTAACATGTCCAAACCAAATAAGCCTTATTTCTCTTAATTTTTCAATAATATTATCCACCTTTAATTGGTCTTTCACCCCTTTATTCCCGAACTTATCTCTTCTAGTAAGAATGCACATCCAACAAAGCATCCTCATCTCTGCTACCATTAACTTATTTTTATGCACCTGTTTGATGGGCCAACACTTTACCCCTTAGAGCATGGTCGACTAATTGCTAAACGATAGGATTTACCTCTAAGCTTGAGTGGTATCTTTTTATTATATACAACTCATGATGCCCTTCTCTATTTAAGCTACCTTGATCTAATATGGTGGATTATGTCTTCATCAATCTCTCTATTGCTTTAGATGATAGATCCTAGGTACTTAAAACACTCCTTTTGGGATATAATTTTTGAACTAAAATTTACCTCCACATCAGTATCCACCTTATGTCCTGCAAAGTTACATTCTATGTGCTCAGTCTTAATCCTACTTAATTTAAATCCCTTCAACTTTAATGCATCTTTCCACAGTTTAAGCTTGACATTGACACCATCTCATGACTCATTTACTAAAACAATGTCATCAGCAAACAACATATACTAAGGCACATTCTCTTGGATATTCTTGGTTAGCTTATTTATCACTACCGCAAATAAAAAGAGACTCAAAGAGGAGTCTTGATTTAACCCAATATAGATAGAAAATACTCTGTATCATCGTATATCGTCCTTACACTAATTTTTACACCTTTGTATATATCTTTAATAACTCGTATATAGGTCATAGGAACATCCTTAGTTTCTAAACATCTTCACATGATTTCCCTAGATACCCTATCATACGCCTTCTTTAAATCATTAAAAACCATGTGTAAGTTACGTTATCTTTTCCTGTAATATTCCATTACTCTTCTTAGGAGATATAAAACTTCTGTCGTGGACCTTTCTAGCATGAAGCCAAACTGGTTTTCTAAGATAGAAGCTTCCTTTCTCACTCTCTTCTCAATCAACTTTTCCCATAACTTCATGATGTAACTAAGTAATTTAATGCCTCCATAATTGTTACAACTTTGGATGTCCCATTTATTTTTGTATAAAGGGATTAACAAAAAAAATCTCCACTCACTCGACATTTTGGCAGACTTATAAATTACATTAAAAAGTTGGCTAGCCAAGTAAGATCATCTTCTCTTAGACTCTTCCACATCTCTATAGGTATCTCATCTAGCCTTACTGCCCTTTCACTTTTCATCTCCCTCAATGTTTTCTTTATTTCTTCCCCCAAATTTATCGACAGCAAGTAAAATTACGAAAGCTCTTAGACATACTAAGATAATTTAGATAGATGTTATCCTTTATGCCTTCATTAAAAAGGCTATAAAAGTATCTCTACCATCATTTTTTGATGTCACATTCAGCTATGAAAACCCGACTTGTTTCATCTTTTATACAATAAACTTGGTCGAAGTCTCTTGCTTTACGTTCTCTAACTCTCACCAACTTAAAAATTTTCTTCTCTCCATCTTTAGTCTCCAATCATTGGTATAATTTCTTGTAATTTCTATTTTTAACTTCTGAAATTATCTTCTTTGATTCCTTCCTTGTCAGTCTATAACTTTCTTTATTAACAACTCTTTTTGTCTTTATTATGTTATCCAATAGGGCTTTATAGTTCACCTTCATAATCTTAACCTTTTCTTGTTCATTCCACCACTAAGACACCCTCTTATTACTCCTAGGTCCTTTAGAAACACCTAAGGTCTTTATAGCTGTATTCCTCAAAATGGTTATTACTCTCTCCCACGTCTGGTTTGCATCTCTTTCCACTTTCCATTCTTCACCATGTAATACTCTATCTCTAAAATGTTTCACTGTATCCCTTCTCAAATTCCCCCATCTGACCTTGGTATACCTCCTATCCCTTCTCTTCTTCCTCCAACCCTTAATAATAAAATCTAAAACTAACAGCCTATGTTGGGTTGACAAGCAAGCATTAGGTATTACCTTGCAATCCTTGCAACTATATCAATCACTTCGTCTTATGAGGAAGTAGTCAATTTGAGTTTTTGTGGTTCTGTTTATAAAAGCCACCAGGTGCTCCTTATTTTTCCTGAAAAAAGAGTTGGTTATCATTAACTTAAACACTAGAGTAAAATCCAACAAAGTAACCCCACTATCGTTGCTTTCATTATACCCAAAACCCCCATGAGTCCATGAATATTCAACCAAAGTTACCCCTATATGATCATTAAAGTCACCTCCTACAATAACTCTCTCGTCATGGGGAATCCATTGGATCACCTCATTTAGCTCTTCTCATAATTGGTGGTTAATGTGTTCATATTTGAGGTGCATACACACACACCACATTTAAAACAACCCTCTTCACCATAATCTTTAAGGACATAATTTTATTATTAGTCTTTTTTACCCCCATAACATGTTGTATGGGTTCCCTGACCACTAAGATACTGACCCCATTTTGTCTTCTCAAATACTGTGAATACCATATTTTTAACCCATTAATCTCTTTTGCTTTAGGCCCCGTCCACTTTATCTCTTGAACACATGCTATATGAATCTTATATTTGTCTAAAATTTTCACTAATTCTAAAGACTTTCCTGTAAGGGTCCCAATATTTCAAGAACCTATTCTTAATTTGTCAACATCTTTATTCTTAGACCTAATACTAACTGAAGCACTTGCCTTTACTCTATTAATAATACTCAAAGCCGCCATTTGTATCTTAATGACCAACACAAGCTAAAGAAGACAAGTACCTAAATGGCTCCAAAATAACATAAGATAAGACAATTGGGATTAAAAATAAAGACCCAGTTGAAGGTCACAAATAAATAAATAAGTAATAAAAAATCAAAGGTGCTTGCACAAATTTAGAGGATGTTACAATTTCTTAAAAAAAGGAAGACAATAAAAAAAACGTAAAAATACATGTTTTAAAGTTGCTTTTTATACTTTACCGTTACTTATTGCAGACCTGTCAGTTTTGGCAAATTTTCACCTGGATTCTAAAGGATTAACCAACAGATGATCAACAGTAGAACTAGGTTACATTGCTAGAGCCCTAGGATTTTGTTTATTGGATTGATGTTGTCACTGGAGCACTGTAGGTTGACAATCTGAATGGCCCTGGTAAGTGGCTATGAGAACACTAGAGGTAGTGCATGGTGTTTATGAATTACAAACAATTATGCTACAGTAACCTTCCCAAATCACAACTAAGTAAGCCAAAACAAATCATAGATATGTATGAGTAAATGAATATGACATTGCAATAGCAAAACAAGACGATGCAACGACATAAAGACAAGAGTGAGAGAAAGAGGGAGAGAACAGTACAAAAAATTACTTTAAACCAACAAGAATGGTAAATAACATAAAAAAACAAGATAACAGCTTGAAAGGAATAGTTAGTAGTCGGACCTCTTAGCATTCAGAGAGATACGCAACTTCAAATGGTCCTAAATAAAAACCAAAAGCACAACCCCCACCGTGTATAACTAGACTCTGTCAATGGATGGTTGAATTTCTTTGTTCAATGCTGATAAGTGAACACTAGAGCTAGTTTAGCCTATTATGCATAAGGGTGGTGTGCTGATCCAACTGCGTCGGAGACACTGAACCTTGGTGGGCTTTAGATAAGACAAAGATGAGATGAAGTAGAAATAAAAAGTAAAAATTATAAAAAAGTATAAATGTAATATAAAAAATACTTTATTGAAATAAAAGAATACAATATTGTCTATTAATGTATAATAAATTAATAATAAATCTAGCTAAAATTGAATCTAATATAAAACTTATAACAATAATAATAATTAAAATTGTGTTCCTAAAGCAGGTTGTATCTCATCATCATTAAAAGTTTTAAATTTGCTAAAACTATCTAAAGACTTATAAACCACGCTTCATCCAAAGCATTTGTATCAATATCTTCTACCGTATTTAAATAAATTAAAAAATAGTAATGTATGTTAGGGGTAAAGCTATGTACTTCTGGGCTTCCATAGATACCGTGTTCAATGATATTTCTACTGAAATAATGTTGTTGTTGTTGTTGTACAAATTAGTAAAGTATAAAATTATTCAATATTGTAAATTTGTAATATATCATACTTTTAATTTTTTTAGAATTTAAAAATTCATTTATGTGGAAAGAATGTAAAGGGTACAACGTTGGAGGCGGGCTCTCCTACAGACTAGTCAAACATTGTAATTTATTTTTAATGTTAAACATTAAAATTTAAAAATTTTAATTTTAAATATTTTTTTATACTTTTTTATGGTATGTATGTTTAATATTTATTTATTTATTAATAATAAGTATAAACTCTATTACATATCAATGATTGAAAGATCATATTGAATCTTAAATTTACAAGAGAAAAGGTTTAAGGTTTAAAAGTTTAACTAGTATTAAATTTTCAAATAATAAATAAGAACTAAAAATTATAGAAATAAGTAAAAATATAAAATAAAATAAAATGATTTATTGAAATAGAAAGAATACTTGTCTAATGGAATATAATAATTCAAACTAAAATTGAATCTAACATAAAACTTAGAATAACAACAATAATCAAATAATGTTTCTAAAGGAGGTTGTGTCTCATCATCATTAAAAGTACCAAAATTTTCAACACTATCTAAATAATCATAAATCACGTTTCATCCATAGTATCTGTATTAATATATTCTACTGCATTTGATAACATCTCAAAATCTCATCTACAACATATTGTGTAATTTATCATTATTTTACGCATGGTTAAAATCAAGTTGTATCTTTTATTTATCCTTATCATTTATCTTATTTGCACTTATCTAGTTATTCTTAGATTGTATATTAAAGGAAACGTACTCTGTTGATTAATTATCAAAATACCTTTTCTCATTATTCTTGTTTTATTAGTATTTAAATAAATTAAAAATTAGTAATGTATGAAATTGTTTAATACTGTAAATTTGTAATATATTATATTTTTAATGTTAAATATATTTAAAATAAGATATCAATTGAACATCAATAGATGTTTTTAATTTATTCACTGTGGCAAATGTAATTTTTTCATAAATCACCTTTTCAAGTTCATTATAATCAAGACTAAATGATGGTTCTTTTTCTTCAATATAAAAATCAGTATGGTCAATACATTCAATATCAACTGGATAATACCTTATCTTCTTATTAGGCTTTGTAAATATATAATAGAGAAATTATAAAGTCAATAATAAATAAAATTAAACCAATAAAAATATGTGTTCTTCATGATCATATTATAAGTAATGTAAACAAGGTCAATGAGTCTTTAATGCTCCAAATAATTTTGTTTATTTACATGAACGCTCAAATTGCATTCATAACTTGATATGAAAGTTGATTGACTAAGTAATCTAATAGCAAGTTTTCTTAATATTGGAACAATTTCAACAAATAGCCTCCACCATTCATTTATATTTTAAATTAATAGTCATGAGAAATAAAAATAAATATTATTAATAAGTAAATGATGAACTAAAAGTATGAAAAACTTACTAGGGTATATCTTTTTCATCATAAGTTCTCTTTTTGCAAATGTTCTAGAAAAATTTTCTAAACTTTCACAATACAATTGAATTTTATTTATCGTTTTTGTTTGCTCTTTATTGGAGAAAATACATTTGCATTCAATCATATTAAAAAAATTTCCCCACTTGTATTTGTGTCTCCACTATATAAGTAATAAAGATTGAGAAAATAAGCTACAAAATAGATCATTTGCATAAGATGACTATCTCAGTGTCGATTAAGAATATCTAGACAAGGCTTGAACAATTTATCATTCCCCTTTTAAAGTTTCATAATGATTTTGTAAACTCTGTACATATCATCATATATATACCTTAAAGATGGCTTCTCATTTGAGTCAACAATTTTAAATAACCTTATAAGTGGTGCCATACTATTCACAGTAATTAAGTGAGCATCCCAAAATTTATTTTGTAAAATAATAATATAAAATCCTTTTCTTTTCACACTCTTTAATAGCTTATGACTTGAAAAATGTTGAATTATCACTAAATTTTAAAGTACTTGTTTATGATCATAAACATATTTCAGATTAATAAATGTAGTTACAAATTTAGTAACAACAAGACGCACAATCTTAACCCAATCTTCTTGCTTTTTTAACTAAGACAAAAGTGTAATATGATTATACATAAAAATTGTTATATTAAATGTACATGAAGCAAGATTAAAAATATGGTCTATACAACTAATATCTTCTAAAATGAAATTTATACAATGACCAATATATGGAGATCGATAAATATTCTTATACTTCAAATGTAATAAGTGCTCGATTTGATACATAATTAGATACATTATCTATAACAAAATGCCCAATTTTTGGTCTAACATTGTTGACAATTTTAGAAAAGTAATTCAAATAAAGTATGTGTAATTCTTACCATATCAAAAGCGGCAACATACTTGATAAAATTTATTCCAGTATGACAATAAACCAAGAAATTAATCAAGCTTCTTTTTCTTTGATCAATCCACCCATATGTCATAATAGTGCATCTTGTCATTTCTCAACTAGACTTATATGTATCCATAATCAACTGACACTCCTTTTCTTGAAGGAAAGGCACCAAATCTCAGAATGAGAAGGCATTTTAAATCTTGGACCTATTGTTATTGTACCATTTATTGCTTCTTAAAAATAGGGTGCATTTAAACAACTTAAAGGAATACATGGATGATAGAACTATCTAGCCTATGCTCGTTTTCATCATAAAACAACATCCTTATCAACCAAAATACTTTCTAAACTAGGTTAAAAATTAAGAGTATTTCTTGGAGGAAAATAAAAATATATATCAATAATAGCTTTCCTGTTTCCTTTATCTTATGAGACTTTTAATTTTTGTATCTTACTTGTCATTGCAAATAGTTTATAATCCTCTCACATACATTAAATGTTTCTTTTTTTAGCAAGTAGCAATATTACCCTTAACACTTGCTTCTTTCACTCTATAAATTTCTCCCTCGTTAATCACTTTTCTGTAAAACATACAATTATATTGAATATTTCCATTAGATGTTTAAGAAGAAGAAAAATAATTTCATACTAGATTAGACTTAACACGAATAGAGAATGTTAAGTTTATGTAATTTTTTTGATGATTCCATATTCTCCATTTTAATTTCAACCTGAAAATATGAGAAAATTATTATGTAAATTTTGTACATAATTATAAGATTTGAACATTCTAAAAAGTAATAGATGTCGAAAATACTTTACTATTTATACTAACTAGATAATATTACATCATCTAAAAGGCTTGTGTCGTAAGTTGTAACATGTAAAAAGGTTTTAAGGATAATTATGTTAGAAAATGACAAACAATATGTATTGGTTTATATGTAATCATCACTTTCATGTGGTTGAATTAGAACTTTCCTCTCAAGAGCACCCCAAGCAATAAGTAATGTAGTTTAGTAAATTTTGAAATATATAATAATTTGTACATTGTTATGTTAATAATAAAACACTTTAAAAGAGTAAAAATCAAAATAAAAATTAGAAGATTTTGATTCAATGGGCTACCATTTGCATTGCTTCATAATTTTGGTGTGCCAAAGCATAAACATTATATTGTATAGATAATTATAGCTTCAATTTACAAAGTATATCTAAGAAAAACTAGAAATATAATAAAAGGTATAGATAATAAAATTATTATATTAGTCTTGATGTAATAATACTGTTTGTCTATTAAGAAGGATTTCCTAAATATTTAAATAAAAGAAATAATTGAGAGCATCTTATTTTTTAGGTGTCAAATTTAAGAAAATTTTAAATATTATAACTCTATATTTTAAATTTTCAAATATTTCAACTTT
>JAOTAY010000002.1:13219940-13231296 GCA_025629805.1 Erythroxylum baracoense | reverse complement strand
TTCCAAAAGTGTGCAAGTTTAGTTTGCTTATCTTCAAAACTAATAATATTAAGAGCTTATTACTGCTTATCTTCTTTAATAGGTCTGCCCAAGTTGATGTGTTCCTCACAGCCTATCATCAGTTTATATAAGAATCAAAGGATTAATTTTGGTATATTTTATTAACATGAAGATTAAATTGAAAAGGAAAACATATAACCCTTAAGATTTAGTGATATATAATATACAACTAAGGATGTAAATTTTTACCCGACATGACCCGACCCTCGATTTTGACAGGCCCAATTAGGTCAGTGTTCCAACTCAAATGTAAAAAATAACGTTATTTTTAATTTTTTTAAAAAATTATAATTAGATGGGTCGGGTTACTGAGTCCAACCCATTGACATGCATATCTCCTGCATTTCAGATATGAGTAAACTATTGAAATTGCTTTTTTTGATTTAAAAATTGAAGGTCATAACAAAATTAAAAATAAAAATTTGTATGTACAATTGGATAAAATAATTTTAAAATAAAAATAAAAGATATGAATTTTAATAAAATTTTAATAAATTTATTTTTAATTTAAATTAAAATTTAAGGATTCCAACTAAGTTGTAGCTTTTTCCTTGTTTTTTAAAATTTCAAATGGTGTTTGAATATTATAAAAACCAATATATAAAGTCATAAAATCGATATATAGTAAATAAAAATAGAAATTAAAAGAAAAAATAAAAATAAAAATATTATTAAAATAAAAATAAAAGCTAATATCTTAATAATAATCAACTAATATCAAATATGATAATTGTACCTAAATTTGAATCTTAGCTCACTTTTTTTTAGTTCGTTATGATTAAGATGGTTCTTTTGTTTAAAATAAAAAAATAATATGACCAATACAACTGGTATCAATTAGATCATATATTTTCTTTTTACTAATCGCTCCTAATACAAATTAGAAAATTTATAAAAATTTTTATGTTCCAAAAAAAACATTTGAAAACACTCTGATTATGTTCACAATATAATCTTCTTGTTTTCTTAATCAATACAAAAGAGTTAGATTATTATATACAAAAAAATTATGACCTTAGAGATATATGAAGCAAGATTAGAAATATGATTCATACAACAAATATATTTTATGATAAGATATATATACAATAAGCAACATATAGAAGTTCACATACAACACCTACCTATTGCATTCCATTTTTGCTTTCTGTTTCCCCCAAATCACCCTTCTCCCTCTGTCTGTCACTTGCTCTGTTGCTCTAAGAGCACATTTGGCGTGAAAGATTAGATTTTTGTCTGGCTTTTCTTTGGCATTTCCTTTTATCCTTCACTGTTCATCTTTTGGCCCACTAAAGTCTATAACTTGTGCTTGTAAACTACTCCTCTGTGAAATCGTGCCTTTTGGGGTGTGTGTGTGTGTGTCCCTGGTTTTTGGTGGGTTTGTGTTATTTCAGGGCTACGCTGGCTTATCTATGCTCATAGACTCTTTCTTGCTTCAAGAAAGAGAAGTCCTTTCTTTGCTCTTGTGCGTTCTCAAGGAAGAAGATCAAGGGGGCTAAGCTTAGACCCTCAGATCACCGTATAAAGGTAAACGCTTTCCTCCGTATTTCCTTTTTCTTTTCGTTTTTATCTTCGTTTTTTTTTTTTTTGACTTCATGGATTTTAAGTTTTCACGTCTCTCTATCTACCTCTTACTTGGATCATAAGTGATGCTTTGTTTTAAAACTTTTCCTGAGAACTTATTCCCTTTCCTCATATTTAATGGGATTCGTGGTTTGAACAGTTGCAACCCACGGTGTATTCGTTTTCTAGTTTAACTCTATATTTAGTCTTCATGTTTCGGATTAAAGAACCAGTCGTGTAAATGAGTCTCAGTCACTATTAATCAGCTAAGCATGGCAATTTATTTGTTCGGAAAACAAAGAGAGGTACTTTTCTGCTCTATGTTAGATGTCGACCATAGCTGCTTTGAACAGCCAGTAACAATTCAATTGAACATCTTTTTATGTCATCTGGTCTTCGCACATTTATTTTCCTTTTCTGTCCAGCCACTTCTAAAGTTTCCTTAGCTACGTTAAGCATGTAGTTTTATGTATTTGAAATTAATGAATGCTGTTTCCCCATTGAAATTCGAGTCATAAATTAGAAAGAAAAATCCTTTAATTGATTGGTTTATGGGGTATCATCCATAATTAATGTATTAAAGCAGTAACATTTGTTGGGACCTAGAAAATTTGGTTACATTTAATATCAGTTTTGGCTCTTGTAGGGTTCAGAGAAGATTTCTGTATTCAGGTGGGTGTCATTCTTTTGGTGCGTGGAGTCAAATATCCTCTTAAGATATTAGTTTTTGGAGGATCAGAGATGTCTACTGATAGTCTGAATGCTGAATTGTCAAAGAAGACATCACTTTTGGGTTTAAAACTCTGGGTTCTGATCGGAATTTCTGTGGGAGCGTTTATAGTTTTGATTCTTTGTGTTCTATCTGTGTGGGTTACATTTAGGAGGAAAGCTAGAAAACCTGCAGACAAGTTTGCCCTTTCCCAAATACCAAACATATCGAAAGATATTAGAGTTGACAAGGTTGGAGTTCAAAATTTCAATGATCAACCAGAAAATTTATTTCTGAATGTTCGTGATGAATCAAGTGATAAAAATTCAGAGAAGATGCTAGTGCATTTGGGAATGAGCAAATCAAGTGATCCTGATAACATCAGCCAATGTAGCTCTATTTTTCATCACGAAAGAGCATGTAGTTCACAGTCAGGGGAAGAAGGAAGCTCTGGGACCGCACGAAAGCAGTCTTCGCTTTCATATGCAGGGATTGTGACAGCCTCCCCTTTAATTGGCTTGCCAGAGTTTTCGCATCTTGGATGGGGCCACTGGTTCACTCTCAGGGATCTTGACTTTGCAACAAATCATTTTGCAACAGAGAATGTACTTGGTGAGGGTGGTTATGGGGTTGTGTACAAGGGTAAACTAATTAATGGAACTGAGGTTGCTGTGAAGAAGCTTCTTAACAATCTGTAAGCTTACAGTGAAATTGATATCCATTTTGATGCTGTGGCAATACCTATATAGTAGTTCATCACGGTTCAATTTTTCAGGGGGCAGGCCGAGAAGGAATTTAGAGTTGAAGTGGAGGCAATTGGTCACGTTCGGCACAAGAATCTTGTGCGGCTCCTTGGTTATTGTATTGAAGGAGTTCATAGGTATAATTAATTTGCTTGCATTGGTTTATTATTTTCATGCTATGTTCTCTGACGTTTGCTGATATTCTGCTATTTGCAGAACTTCTAATTATGTATACATTATTTCTTACAACACCAAATCTTTGTATCCCATGGTACAACTCTATTTGTCATTTGGAAGCACACATTTTCACTTAAATTTTTGTGGTGCAGGATGCTGGTGTACGAATATGTAAATAATGGAAACTTAGAACAATGGCTTCATGGGGCAATGGGTCATTGTGGTACCTTTACTTGGGAGGCTCGCATGAAGGTTCTTCTTGGCACTGCTAGGGCGTAAGCTCACACCTGTTTTGACTTGGCTTTATACACTATAAAGACCCCAGCGTTTACTATTGTATTGAATTTCAAGTTTGATTGCATGTTGAGCAACTTTTTAAGTTTGGGGCCGCTTTTGATCCATTTATTGTTCACCATGCCATATGAAAACTCAACTAAGCCTTAGCTGTGAACCTGTTCAGGCTGGTTGCTGGCATTTTTATAAGCTTCAACATATCATGCTCTGCATTTTCCTTTGCTTTCTGGATCTATGTTCTTCTCCAAACTTGCTCAGGACTATATTTGATGCTAGATGTCGAATTGGAATTTTATTTTCTTGTTCTTCCTTAAATTTGATTGTAGGCTTGCTTATCTGCATGAAGCAATTGAACCAAAGGTTGTTCACCGAGACATTAAATCAAGCAATATCCTGATAGATGGTGAATTTAATGCAAAGGTTTCTGATTTTGGACTGGCCAAGCTTCTTGGTACAGGGGAGAGTCACATCACAACTAGAGTTATGGGTACATTTGGGTAGGCTTTGATTTTCATTTCCCTGTACTAATGCTCTTCGAATCTATACAAGTATCTACTTACTTAGACAAGTTTCTGTTTTGCTAACCAGTTATGTAGCGCCAGAATATGCCAATACTGGCTTGTTAAATGAGAAGAGTGACATTTACAGCTTTGGTGTCCTGCTGCTTGAAGCTGTAACTGGAAGGGATCCTGTGGACTATGGCCGGCCTGCTAATGAGGTATGGCATATATAGTTTGTTATAAGGATTTGAACATGGAGTGGTTTCTATCCTTAATCTAGAAATCCTTTCCTCACTCTTGTTCTCTCACATCCAGCTTTTAGACAGATTTGTAAGAATATTTCCTGAGCAGACTGCATTTACATGGCAGGTCAATCTTGTTGAGTGGTTAAAGATGATGGTGGGGATGAGAAGAGCAGAGGAAGTTGTGGATCCAAATCTTGAAGTGAAACCAGCAACTCGTGCTTTAAAACGTGCTCTATTGGTTGCACTCAAGTGTGTGGATCCTGATGCTGAGAAGAGGCCTAAAATGAGTCAGGTTGTACGCATGCTTGAGGCTGATGAATACCCATTTCGTGAGGTCTGGTCATTACATCTTGATTTTATTGCCTTTTGACATGTTTAGTGGCGGTTTCCTTCTAACAATGGTTATACTTGCACGAAGTTAGTATTTCTTGGACCGAGTAATATTTTGGGTGATGATATCATATTTAACAGAGTTATGCTAGGTTACAAATTTAGATCTGGCTGCACACAATGAGAGCTATTAGGGAATTTCCATTTTCTAATTTGTATCTAGTCATTTACTTTGTTTCATAACTATATTCATACGATCCGTGTTCCTCTGTTCTTATTTAACTTTAACATTGCGGCTGCAGGCCTGTGACGAGATCTTCAAAATAGTGTTTGTCTTAACCTTCTAGGAGACTTTTTCCTTTCTTTTTTTTTGTTGTTGTTTTGAGATCTGATAAGCTTCACATTCTGGTGCAACTGTAATGCTTCCATCCTAAAAAACTGCACTTTTCTTACTTAATTTTGTGTCAAAAGCTTTATGAACTTCTTGTTTCTTTTCTATTAAAGCATTCTCTCCCCTAAACCTACGCTTGAATTTCTGCTCAAAACAGTCAAAAATAAAACAAGAGGTCCAAATCATTTATAGATTGCTGAGTCATATTAGTTTACATTCACTTGGTTACATTAGAAATTTTATATATGTTTCAGGATCGTAGGAACAGAAAGAGTCGTACAGCAAGCATGGAAATCGAATCGATGAAGGAGTCTACAGAAATGGAGAATAATGTGGCGGATATGAAGAGCAATGTGTCTGAGACAACTCATGGACAGGACTAACAAATATGAGTCGGTAGAAAAATTTGGTTTCTGACCGGTGATTCGAGACCCTCACTAACTGATGGTCTCGTGAACCTAGAAGATAAGTGAATCAAAGATATCTTATATATTGGAATTGGACTGCAAGTCTTGGCCTAGCTCGGTGTTGATACTGCCTTTTTGGAGGGATCCATGAATGCTCCCGAAGGAGTGCCCAAAATTCCGAAAATGGGAGAAAAGTGAGGTTCTTAATGTACAGTTGTTTGTTGAGCTTTAATGTACTCCCATAATCATTCTTGGAATGGTGAATTTATTTATTTTGGCTCCTTAAAATGATCTTCCGGTGTTACAGTTAAAGCAGTTTTTGATTTTCTTTTACATCACAAACTTTCTCCATTTGATTGATTGAATGTTCGATCTTCATATGCTTTTGTGTCGCAGGCGTTGATGATTTTCGTTTTATATTAGATTGAATGCCCATATTTTATTATTTCCTTCTCCTTGCATGCATTTGCATAGGAACATTCACGTCTGAGTACCACAATGAAAAGTTACCTTTAAATGCGTTTAACCGGCTAAACGAACAAGAATACCTGTTCAGCATGATGGCGTCAAAAGATGAGGTGTTCTGCTTGATCAGAAGATATTAGTGTAATATTAACCCGAGGCATGATGAAAGCATCCAATCTCTGTGCTGGCTAATTAAGAAGGGCGTTTTCATTGTTAATCTGCTTGTGAGGCAATATCCAACCCTGTTTTTTCTGGATTGACCAACTAAAAATGAAGATCAGAGCTTAAAAGCAGACCATTCCTTCCGGCAGGATGCAGCAGCTAATGTTGTGCAACCCAGTCAAAGTTTTCAGTCAATTATATGGGTATGGACTAATCTTGTCACTATCGGAAGAGGATTCAGTAGCTTGAAATGCAGATTGATTCCACTTTTTCACATAATAGCAATAAGAAAATATTGTGTTCATATCCGTTGGTGTCAGCGAAAAGTTGTTCTTTTGGCTCCACTCATGCATTTCTCTTGCTGTTTCGACTTTGGCACAAGTTGGCCACAAAGTTTGAACTAGAAGCGGCTCCATGTTTTGGACATTTTTTCCACTACGTACATGTGCATGCCGTAAATTAGCATCCACTTATTGCTGTGTTCTTCACCTGCTGTAATTTATCTATCTTTCCGTTCTTTTGTCGGTATTCAAACAGCATCAAATATCACGCCTTTATTTCACTGTTTAGAAGTTTCACGCTGGCCACTTGTGTTCCTGCGTTCCACAGCAGCGTAGCCCATTTGTCGAAGTTGTATGTTTCATTCACGTAAGTGAGATGTGGTTTAACGTGGGGGACCTGAAGGTCTGGGTAGAATAATATGCTCTCTCTCTCATCAAATGGTTTCGTCATTGTTGTTAGAAATAACTGATTAAGTAAGCTACTTATTTTTTAATCAGAGGTCACGAATTCAAGTCCTGAAAATGAGGAAACTTGTTTGGTCAACACTTTACTTCTTACGGGCTGACCCAATGTGAGCGAAGATTAATCTGAGTATGGATAGCTTAAAGGTATCTTCTTATAGTTGGGACCCTCTTAGAACAACTCTTGGGCTAACAACAAAAAAACTGATTAAGTAAAATTAGCACAAGTCATTTATTTATGGGAGTTATGTAACATTTTAACGGCATAAAATAATATTTATAACTGGACTTATTCACGAGGAATTGTAGATGTTGGACTAATAAATATTTTAAACATTATCTTTCAAAAAAAGTCTTTTAAACATTGAACATCCGTGTAAAAAGTAATTATTAATATAATGTTATTGACTTGTTAATCTACACAAAAGCTTTAAAACTTTAATTTAACCTTTTGGTTTAATAGATTCATCGTTTTCAAAGAGGGAACTAAAGTATGGATTAAATTAGTGGTTGTTGTATAACGCAAAGTCTAAATCACAGGTATTCTGACGTGCTACATGGAGATAGCTTCTTGGCAGTGCAAGTGACAATATATATGTTTGTGAAAAATATAGGTGTCTCAAATCCTCGTTTGCCCTTGATTTTGGTTGGCATGTTACAATATTTAATATGACCTACTAATATTTGAGTAATGATCATTTTTATTATTAGGGGTGTGCGACTAAGTTTATATTGAAGTTATATATATATATATATTTATAAACATATACAAATGTAATTAATCTTATCTTTTTTTTGTGGCTTTTGAAATTATTATTCTACAATATTATTTTGTGAGAGGGTAATATTGAGATACTCTAAAATTTTCTACATCTTCGTTGTGTCTAGGAGCCCTTTGAGGATTTTTATACCATCTTTTTATTGTAGTAAACTTTTGACTAGCTCGTCATCACCGTGATTTTTCCTTCACACTGAGGGTTTTTAACATGAATTTAGTGTGTCTTTGATTATTACTTTTGCTCTTTACTTCTCTTATTTTTCCAATTGAATTGATCTCGATATTTTACCTATGTACTAAAATCCTAACAAGAAGTTCTAGAATTTTTGCTACCCGTTAAAAATCCCTACAGGTGGTATTAAAGCAGTCTATTTTATTGAGAATTTAAAACGTCGACCATCATGAAGTTTGATATTTAGAAGGACAATCAACTTTTCCATCTGAAGGATTAGATGAAGGCCATTTTTACCTAGAATAGATTGAAAAGAGCTTTGGAAGGAAAATCTAAGAAGCTAGGCACCATGATTGATGAACAATGGAGGAGTTAGATGAAAAGGTGTTTTTCGCCATACAACTTTGCTTGTCCAAGGATGTTCTATGTGAAGTGGTAAATTTAACAACCGTTGTGGGCTTATGGTTAAAATTGGAGTCTTTCTATATGACCAAGAACCTTTCAAACAAGCTTCATCTCAAGACGCCTTTAGATGCAATATGTATGGTTGAAGGTACTCGTATCCAATCTCATCATAACAAGTTTAGTTCTATTATAATGGACTTAGGAAATATTGATGTGAAAGTTGAAGACGAGGACAAAACTATTTTGTTGGTAGCCTTACTTCCTGGTTCTTATAAACACTTCAAAGAAATCATGTTGTATAAAACTTATGATACCTTATTTTTTGAAGATGCCAAATCTAACTTACCATCTAAGGAAACATTTGGTCTTGAACTTTGTTCTGAGAATAAAGTTGAGGGTTTGGCTATGAGAGGGAGATCTTAAGATAAGGGTAGTGGTAGTAATTCAAAGGAATTTAGGTCTGAATCGAAAGGAGGTAAATTCAAAAAAAAAAGTAGTAATTGTAAGAAGTTTGGATATGAAATTTCTGGATGTTATAAGTTGAAAAATAAGTAAGAGAATGAGGTGAAAAAGAAATAACCCTAAAAATCCACTGAAGCTAGTGTTGCTGAGACTAATTCTAAAGGTGATGTTTTGTTATCTATTACTTCTATTGATAAGAAGAGTAAAACATAATGGATTCTTGATTTGGGATGCACTTTTCATATGTGTCCTTATGGGGTCTGATTTGTTACTTTTGAACTTGTTGATAATGATGTTGTTTTGATAATTAATGATGCCCAGTACAAGGTAAGTGACATTGGTAGTATTTATATGAAGACTTATGATGGTGTTGTTAAGACTTCATCCAATGCTCGTTATGTTTCTGACTTAAAATATAACTTGATTTTTTAGGCACCTTTGAATCTCTTGGGTACAAGTACACGACTGAAGGTGGAGTTCTTTAGGTTTTGAAAGGTTCTTTTTTTGATTTTAAAGTTAACCATTTTAGTAGTCTTTATGTCTTGCAAGGTTTAATAGTGATAAGTTTTTTAGTTGTTCCCTCTCCTATGCCTAATTCTAATGTCAACAAATTATAACATATGCACTTGGGCCATATAAGCAAGAAAGGCATGACAATTCTGAGCAAAAAAATGTGTTCTTGGAGATCAAGGCATTGATAAGTTGGAGTTTTATGAAAATTATGTTTTTGGGAAACAAAAAAGAGCTATTTTCTATACTGCAACTCATTGTTCCAAATATATTCTTGAGTACTTATATTATGATTTATGGGGACCTTTAAAAGTTCTTTCTTGTAGAGGAAAAAGACAATTTATGTCTATTATTGATGTTTTTTCTTATAAAGTTTGGGCTTATTTTTTGAGCTATAAAAATGAAGCCCTCTATGTATTTAAAAGGTGGAAAAATCTTGTTGATAACTAAACAAATAAAAAGGTTAAAAAATTTATAACAAACAATGAGTTAGACTTTTATGATGTTGACTTCACTAAATTTTGCACATATCATGGTATAACCAAACATAAGACACTTATAACCTCAAAAGAATGGTGTTGTAAAATGGATGAACAAAACTTTTCTAAAGAGGGCTCGTTGTATCCTCTCTAACACTAGCTTGTGGCATTGACATGATTTTTTGGTTGAGACGGTCATTACTGCTTGTTATTTGGACAATCGATCTCCACACTATTCTCTTGACTTTAGAATCCCAGAAGGAGTATGGTCATGTAATCATGTTGACTATCCTGTTTTGAGAATTTTTAGATGTCTTGCATATGCATATGTTAATGATGGTAAGCTTACACCTAAAGCTAAAAAGTGCATATTTCTTAGTTATCCATCCAAGTCTAAGGGATACTATTTATGGTGTTTTCATTCTGAATCTTGCAAAGTCATTCTTAATAGGGACGTTACTTTTCATGAGGATGTTTTACTTTCTCCTAAAATAGATTATACTATTTCTTGTTCTACTGGTATATGTGATTTGAAAAGTACTAAAATGAAGGTGGAGTTGGAGTTGAGATCTGTTTCTCGTTCAAATGTCGATCTCCCTTCTTCCTTTAATTACGCTCAACCAAGTGAACAACATATTGATGGTTCTAATAACATGGATCCTGTTGAGACATAACTAGATTATTCTATTGCTCGTGATAGACTAAGTAGACAAATTAGAAAGCCCACCAAATATACCAACAATGATGATGATTTGGTTGCTTATGTATTGTTATTTGCATAAAATGTTGTTGAAGTTATAAAACCTTCGTGTTCTTATAACGTCACTTCTTGTGCTGATTCTTTTAAATGGTTAGTGGTGATGAATGAAGAAATTAAGGGTCTTCATAAAAATAGTATATGAGATTTAGTAGAGCTTCTAAAAGGTAAACAAGCTTTGAATTATAAATGGATTTACAAAAAGAAGGATGGTATTCCTGGAGTTTAAGATGCAAGGTGGGAGAGACACTTGGTAGTCAAAAGTATTGAACAAAGAGAAGTTATTAACTTTAATGAAATATTTTTCCTAATTGTACATCATAACTTTATTCATTTGCTACTTGCATTTGTTTCTCTTTTCAATTTAAAACTTGGGCAACGTGATGTAAAAACTCCTTTCCTTTATGGGGAGCTTAAAAAAGAACTCTAGATGAAGTAGCCCAAGGGAATTGTAGTTCCCTGTAAGAAGAAACGTTTTTGTCATTTACATAAGTCTCTTTATAGCCTTAAGCAAGTTCCTAGACCGTGGCATAATAAATTTGATAGTTTTATACTTGGGCAAGGATTTTTTAGAAACTAATTTGATAGTTGTGTTTATTTCAAATAATATGGAGATGGGTCCTTTATGTATTTGTTCTTATATGTTGGTATTATACTTATTGCATTCTACAATAATTCTTTGATCAACAGTTTGAACACTCAACTCAACTAGGAGTTTGATATGAAAGTCTTTCATGTAGTTAAGAATATATGTAACACCCCACTCCCGCCGGACCCGAACCCGAACCCGATATCGACAGTGATATCCGAATCCGTGCCCCGCGAGGGTGGTGTGCCACATCACTTAACAATTACAAGTCGGTATAATTTTTCTTTTAAAAACTCTTATCAATAATCATTAATTTGGGCCCACTTTTTCTTTTTCATAACATTTTGTTTACTTAAACTGAAAATGAAACATATTACATTTTAATCGATGAAACATAAAGTACAGAAAGTTGATA